>CM060834.1:48412500-48822500 GCA_030762175.1 Metallyticus violacea
ACTGGGAAGTTTAAATACATTCAAGAAATGTGTACTTATAAAATCCTTAATTTGCTCGTTATAACTTAAGAATATATTCGTTTCTTCTCCGATAATTTTATGATGGTAACTGTATCCTCAATTCAGTTTTTATAACATTTTTGTTACTCTTAAAAGTTTGGAGCTTACAAAGTTCCCTTGATGCCACGCCCCTATCTGATATCACCATAAGTAAAAATAATGTCTGCAGTTTTCTTTCAGATACCTAGCCTCTTCATCCTCACTTTTCGTATTGATCATTCGTACATTCATAATAATTACGTTGCTCGTCAATGAGTACATGTTAATGAGCAATTAAATATTTCCATTGAAGACATGACATCCATGTTTTCTTAGGAAATAACACACTTGTCTCTTAAATGCATCTAAGCGTAAAAACTGTGTTAATATTACGTGTTGCATAATGTACAGACGCATTTTCTGCACATAGAAATTAGAGGCCCTGGAGACTCTTGTTTTTAAATAGCTTACTTACATATTATTTTGTAAAAATTGTATGAAAAAGTTATGTTTCCATTTTTATAAACCCTCTGTTATCTACAGAGTTATCAGGTAAAAAATGTTAGTTTGTCTTTTAACAACAAAAGCATTATGATAATACTTTTAATGTTATTAGCCCACCATACCTTTCTTAAGAAGAGGAAATGTAGGCTTACGACATGAAACTTCATGTGAACATAGCTTATCGATTATGTAGCACACCATATGTATTTGTGGCATTCATAAATAACAGCAATATTTTTGTGTAAATAGAAATTAATACATTATGTTTCCATTATAGGTGAGAAGAGATTTTTGAAAATACTAAAGCACACTTTCTTAAAGGCATACAGTTACTGGGACACATACACCCTCAAGGGCCTAAACATATTTTATGTTAATTTGAAACAAATTGTTATTTTCATGTCTGTGGAACAGTTCTTTCAATATCTACAAAGTTGGTCGAATAATACATTAAAACATTTTAGCGTGCGATCACAGTTCGACCATTAAATAAAACTCCAGTTTTGCTCATTTCCTTATTTGAGAACGCTTTAAGCTATTTGCTACTTATTAGTTTAAGTTCATGTTAGGGCTAACTTATTAGCAGTGGGTTAGGTTGTTACTAATTGGAAGTAACTGATCAGCTGTCTATTTTTGTTGATTTTTGAACGAGAAAGCACATGCTGGCGCGAATTTTGTTTAATAATAACCAAATATGATTAAAACAAACGTGCACTATTGCAAGAAACATGCGAATTTAAAGAAAACCAATAAGGTACATTTTTCAAAACTGTTTACGTCATAACTTCTACAATTTTCTAGGTGTTTTGCATCAAATTTGGCATAGACATTCTTATTCAGGCAAAGAATCTGAATATCAGTCTTTATTTTGTGTTAAATAGAAAAAATTGTAAAGTTATAATGGGTAAAAGTGCGTTTAGAATTCAAATTGCAGAAAATACTTTTTCCCTTTATTTTCACTGCACAGATTTACATTATTCGGATTCAGTTTTAATATTTATTAACCTTTTATAATAAAGAAAGACTTGTTGAAAAAAGTTTAAAATCTTGTGAAGAATTTTGTAAATTCATATCTAACAATGGATATAACATAGATGAATATTTTTATTATATAATGAAGAACTTATTTAAAACATTAAACACACGAAATTGTAGTTTTACAGCTTTTATAGAAGCGGAGAAAATATATATACGAAAAATGAACAAATATTTAAGTATGAGAAAATATGTACTCCCTTAAATAACGGAGGTCGAGTACTTAAAAAGAAAAAGCACATAGTGTGACTTGAGGGTGTATGTATGAGAGAGAGAGAGAGAGATTAAAAGACCAAGAAAATTGATTTTAAGTTAATTTCTCAAAATAACTTAAGTGAAAGAACTTTCAAGACAGAAATGCATGCAACTGTATGTAAATTGTGTCATTAAGTGCTAGTGATGGTCATTTAAGCCTTGAATATGATAAACGTTGCAGTGATATCGTTGAGCGAAATTCTCAAAAAGAATTATTATGATTATGTATATGTTTAGATCATAACTTATTACCTTAAAGAAGGCTTTAGTTTATCAACGAGCACTTTTCATGGTGCTTGTTACCCTGGTTAAGTACAGGAAGTTTGCCTTAGTCAATTTGACATTTACACTTGGAGATTTTTCTTTCTTGATTCTTCCAAAGAAAGAATCAGTTTTATCATAAAAGCAATTCATTCATCACCATTCATCTCTTATTCATAAATTTAAGTGCAAACCATGCTGACTTTGTTTTCTTTAAACAAAAAATGTATATTTTACAAAATATACTACAATATATATTCCAGTGATGTATGTTTTTTATTTTTTAATTTGATTTATTTATGGACGCTCTTTAACATCTCAGGTCATCAGCGTCCCATTCAATTCAGGGCGTGAAACGGCCGACAAATTTGTTCAGAGGCCTCTTCTTTCAGGCTTGAGGTTCTTTTTCGTGCCGTAAATGTACGACACGGCACCCACGGCTTTTCTTCCCTTCCGAAGGAAGCCATACTTAGGATTTTTACGCCCGAAAAAAATCCATCGATCCTGGCCGGGTTTGAATCCGCGATCTTGGGTTTAGGAGGCAAGTATGGTAACCACTACACCACTAGGACCGACACGTGATGTATATTGAGTATTATTTGTTTCGTTTTGCACATGATCACACAAACGTTCAGCGGGATATAGAGTCAGCACAGTATAGCTCATTCTGTGTTGTATAACATTAAAAAAAGTTCAGTGCGAACAAACAAGCAAGAAAGTTAAAGCACGATGTAATTTAATTTCGGAAATATACGCACATACACCAACCTCCAAATGCAGACAGAAAAGCGGAACGATGAAATTCACATCAAGATAACTTCGGGATCAAGATCGCAGATGCCTCTCTTCCTATACAAATAAACTACAATTCAAAAGCTACTGTAGTTAGAATATGTAATTCCTTTAACACGTAATATTGTAATAATGGTACACACGGGGACTAAAATAATCCTCTCAGTTTCCAGGTAGGGTTGTGATGAAAGGAACATGTTATTTAAAATTAAGGAAAGCCTCAAGCACACCGAAAAGCCTACAAAATTAAGGACCCCGGTGTTCAGTCTCGAATTACAGAGTATATATACAATGAGGTTATTTCAATTACTGGCCGCCTGAGCGCGGCTATTTACTGGGTAAGTGCAGTCCCGCAAACAGAAAAAGATAAGAATCGCCGCGCCTAAAGTTGGTGTTTTTATTTTAGTGCTTATGTTTTCACTGAAAGTATAGTTACTGAAACTATATTTAAAAATGAATAATAATCACTAACCTATCGTAAGAGATGTTGAAAATGTTGCCCCTTGCGGCTACGCTTTGTTGGCATTTAATGTAGGGATGTATTTCACCCAACTTTTCTTCCGTAAGAGCACGACAATTCGGAACATGTTTCTCTCGTAACTTTTTAACAAACTGGCGTACAGTTTTCTATCTGGAGCATGATTGCCAGGATTTTTTTTTTTTTTTGTGCAAATTCCCTCATCACTTCTCTGCAAGATTCGTTTTCGCATATGTATCATATATAAAAAATCATTTTCAGGACTAAATTATGTAGGGACAAGTAATACATGAACGCACCACTACTCGCTGACAAAGCTACCCCCAAACTGCAAGCTGCTACGTACACATGCATTATACTGTCTTGATAACTGACTTCCCCCATTAAGCAGCAGCATAACTCAAATGATCTCTCTGTACACCACTATTACAATACCTGTTTATGCAAGAAATATCACTAGTTTTTCAGAAACATGTGAAATAATATGTAACCAATGTTTGTGTTTGATATAAATCGCTTATATAAATTTCTGAACAAATATTTAGAGCTGTTATTTTTGCAATTGAGTTTAAAATAGAAAAGATTTGGAATTAAGCCTTGAATGTACTTAAATAATTTCCTTATAAGAATATTTTATAGAAAAGAAAATTAGTTACATCTCTAAACAAACATTTAAACTTTCCAATAATGTGTTTTATCTGGTGCTTCACAGATAGTTACTTCTTCTACTACTAATGTGTCACTTGTGGTGAACTGTCAAAAGTTTGTAGAATTCTTGCAGAACCGCAATGGCCCTTCAGCAACGAATTAATATCTAAAGTTCCCCTTCCCCTTTTTATGGCCAGAATTTAATTTGTATTTGCCCCCTTTTGACGCAGAATGTTTTAATTTTGGAATAATTCAATTCGGATTTAATAATTCAACGTTTATGTGTCAGAATCATTCTTTTGCCTTTACCGAATTTGCACTGCTAGTGCCCAGGAGTTTTTACTAGCACGTCGCACTTTTTCCAAGAATCTCACTCAAGTTCTGCGATTGTTTCAAATTACCCCAAAATATATTAATCGAGACTGATAATAATTTATTTTCTTTTCATAACTTTTTATCAGCTGTTTGAAATTAGTAGGATCAGGTAGGATGTTTTACTTTCCATTTTTCATTGAAATTAACTCCTTTAGTATCAGATCACACAATCACATGCTGGTACGCAAAGCTAACAGCTGCTCAGTTGATCATACAACTGATAGAGTGAAAATCACATTATTTAATTCAGGTTACGACAAGGTGGAAATACTTGAAACTTTTGTGCAATTGAGAGGCTCGTTATTGGCGAACCAGCTTTCAGCAGCACTTCCTCCAACATATTGATCATTACACATGTTGATAATGTAAGTTGAGTAAAATATTAAAACTGTTGATGGCTATACAGTAGATCATTAATACTTGTTTTACAAAATTAAAAGTAGGGTGTTCCTATACTTAGATTCGGCAAAATATCAACATTCGTAACACAGATAGCTGCTTTGGGAATAACATTTCATTTTTACCTTTCGACCACAATAACAGGAAACTGGGAATGTGTCTAAAAAGAGCATGCAGTTAATATAAGTAAATGCTTACCGTAGTCCAGTTGACAGCCACGTGGCAGTTCTCTACTACTGATCTGCACACAAAGTCTCTCGAGATCAACCACCATTACCTACATATAAAAATTAATTTAACAGATCCAAAAATGAATGTCAACTAATTGTTATTGAATAGAGGTTCTATATGAGTATTTTAAAATTTTCACATCATGGATATCCTTTAAAATATTTAAAATTTTTCTGATTGAAAAAGTGTTCACTAGTGACCATAAATGCGTGAGTTAAAGAAATGCTCTTTTTATAATTCCATGATGTCATGTTTGAAATTTTTAACGAAATTATTAAATGGAACAGTTATTAACATATGAGAATATCATCTGCCGGTACATCAAATGGTTTGTATTTTATCTCTTTCCTCTCACCTGCCCCCTGCGTCTGTTAATTCGACACTTACCTGTGTGTTTGGAGGCAGTATTCAATATAACGGTGAATCGACCACACCTGGAGGAACTGGTTATCCAGGAGTTTCAATATTTCGAGTCAAATTTCCTTATCCTGGTTACACCTTTTAAGGTTCAAATGTATGTTATTAAAGTAGAGAGGAACCTTGTTTTTAATTTTACTCGTGTGTTGCAGAAAGTTGATTTAGTCCAAAATTTTCTTTTTTGTTGTTACGCCTTGTTGAGGTCTTATGTTGTTTGTTGCAGTTAAATGAATCTGAATAACTTGTGGCTCGCATTTAAAGAGAGACATATCTATCTCCTGCCAGTATTCCACGAAGAATTCGGCATTAAGCTGAGTCGGAAAAAATAACGAGCAACAATTATGCTATAATTATGCTGGCGAGAGAATAAAATATTCCATCATGCATGCATGAAAACTTTGCCGTCTTTTCCGTGTTAAATAGCTTCAGGAAATTTTTCAAGAGGTACAAATAAAACTGGAGAGTAATCAAAGGTTTCAACATACTCTATAAAACGGACACAGCATTTCAAGCATTCCAACTTAAGACCCCATACTATCAAAAGGAAAACTGTTGACATTACAATGAATGTGATATTTGTAACCTCTGAGAGGGTTCTGAATATAAACCACGCGCAAGAGGCGGAATTACGCCAATTTCTTTCCAATCCTGGCCACCCAGGTGTATTCTAATTTGTCCTGCCAACATGTCTTGCGCCTTAGTGGTCCTAAACTGTTTCCCAGACCCGTAGAAATGTTTTAACTACCTCCTCACACTCGCAAATGTGTTACATAATACAAAATTTTTCGTAAAATTCAATTTTAAATAAGGTGAATCGCAATGCCTCTAAAAAGACTTAGTATTGACATTAAATCCGCAGCAGTAGCCATAGTATGTGGTGAATGATTGTTTCATGAGCTAACTCCGCCTTAGGTAAATCGCACAAAATAATCAACCAAGAAACAACGCTCTGTTACCACTCTCAGATGCACGTCGCATAATCTAGGTATACTCAATCTGAGTTCCTGCTAACTAGATAAAATCATTAGCCGAGTCCCCAGCCAGAATGTAAGATGTAGCCACAACCCCAAGAGGGAAGTAAGACAACACCCGTAGTTATTGGAAATAAAATAATCCTATACATTAAATCTCAGCCAAAATGTAATCAAATTTATTTCACTGAGTTGGGAGTAACAAATACAACAATCGCCTAATACAATTCCAAATACAACCATAAACCCTCAACAAGGCGTTAACATATCAAGCAAGAAAAACTTGGGCTAAATCTAATTTCTCCAACAAATTAATAACACTGGCAAATAAAAAAACAAGGTACTTCTATAGTAAAATATGAGGCATGCACATTACTCCAAAAGATAACCGCGATAAGAAAAATTTACTCGAAATATTGAAACTCACAAAGTACTGCTTATCCAAGTGCGGTCGACTCGCCTCTAGGAAACAGTCCAAATTATCGACACAGCGGCCAGGCTAGCGGAGAGTATAGACATAGCCAAATCAAATCTAGCTAACACGTACCCCACAAATAACTGTTTCGTGTACCTGTACAATATTGGACCGGAATCCTTTAGAGAGCCAAAAATAAATGTGAAAAAATGCATTACTTGAAGCTTTTCTTATTAGATTTATACTTACTGATGTGACTCAGATGACATTCCCAAATACATTGGTTAACAAATAATTATCTTATAACAGCAAACGCGACGACGGGAATGTGTTGTGATAGAAAATTGACGTGACCTTGGCCCAGTTCGCGCTGCGCTCAGCGGTGGACGCAAGCCAAAAATAACTATCAATGTAACGATGCATATAGAGATCGACACATACATAAATACAGTAAAATATCTATTTTGTCACTATTCTTGGTTTAGAAAGATATTTACTACCACTAATGTACTATTAATGACCCAAATGATTATTATACTTCAAGTGTTTTATGTTTAATTCTTCTGTGTTGCAGTGCCAGGGGAAATTATGCAAACACAGGCAGAAGTGGCGAGTGACACAGAGCTTAGTGAAAGTATAAGCAGCACGGTTGTTCCTGAGGAAGACGTCTCGGCCATGACGGTCAAGCAGGAGGAAGAAGAGGCGGCCGTCTTGTGCCGGAGTCCAGAGCCCCTACCGCCTGCTGCAGTTTCTGAGGCTTCGCTAGCTGCAACTAGCAGCGAGCTCTTGTGGTAACTATTATTATTATTTCTTCCTGTTTTTTTTTTTATTTAAAATACCTATTTTTGTATTGCATGCCATTACGTCCTCCCTTTATTTTCCTTTCTATTCGATCTAGTGGCGGCTTGTAATCTGAATTATTAGTGAAGTTTTTTTCTGAGAAAAGTTCATCACGCAGGAGCTGCGTAAACTAAGCGAATTCCTCACCTAGTAGAGTAACTTAAAAATATATAAAATGCAAATTTCGACCTTATTAATCAATGAAATTAAATAGGTTATGGCATTACGTTCTGGTATTAGGAGGAAAAAATTAGAATTCTTGCAATCTATAAGCATCTCAAAAAAGAAACCACGGTTTTAGAATTATTATTATTATTATTATTATTATTATTATTATTATGATTATATTGTTGTTGAGATTATCGACAAAGCTATATTGTGTGGGTACATTGTGTTACGTTTTAAAATGTAACCATGTTTATGAACTAAGCCCTTGATATCCTCTTTGCATTCACTAATATCGAGAAATAACAGTTTCGAGTTACACTGTGTATTTAAGAAGATGTTCATAAGTTTCAATAAAACAAAAACAAATTACTATTTAAAAGCAATTACAATGTACTTAGCAAATATAGACAATCAACAATAAACATTCGAAAGTTTCGTGTATTTTCATTTCATTTAAATGTTATTGTAGTACATGTAATGCAAACGTTTTCTGAGGGTTTATACAGAGAGTACTTATATACGAGTACAAATATAATTCTCAAACACATATTAGATTAATATTTCACATTCACTATCTTCACGACGATGCTTTTGTTCAATATAAAACATATAGAGAAGAATAAACTCTTCATCGATATACTGTAACATTGCTTAGGCCTCAGATGAAGATTTATTGAGACGAAAGCAAAACTTTAGAAGAGCATATTGTTCGTCGCGTGTAACTTTTTTTTCTATTGGCTGAACTGAACATGTTTCAACTAGCACAACGTTCACAAACGGGAACCGGAAGTGACACTAGAAGTGTACATTACGCATTCAGCTAAAAAAAATATAGTAATGTTAAATTTTTGCGCTAGAAATTATACATGCAAAATTTGTGATATTTTTAATGAAATGTCTTCGTATATTAATATCCAAGACTGCGTAATGTTTCTTTGTAGTAAAGTTATGAACGGCTGAAAATAAAACATTTAGCTAAATATGGTCTCATAAATTGTAATAGGAATTAGCATGTGTTAAAAGTTGTAATGGGGCGAAAGTTTTAATAATTATATTTGGATTAACTATAATATAAATACATATAAATGTATACGCAACTGTTCGTTAATGATACAATCTATTTATACTGGAATATTATTTAAGCTTACTTGCTGACTGTATTTCTCTCAACCACGCAATAATGTTCTCTGTATATACTGGAAATATTAAAATTAATTTATAGTGTTTTATTAAATTTATAGAAAAAATCTGTGACTTAAGCTACAGGGAGTTGTTTTTTGTTCTGCATCCCAAATAACGCAAGTTTCGCGGGGTCAAAAGCGCTCCAGTCGCAGACTCCATCGATGGACTAGTGTTCTTCAATAATAACATCGCTTAAAATATTATTTTATGTCCTAAAAATACTAGTCTGTGTTATTGGAGCTGTTCGAAATGGTGCCCATCTGCAATCTCATATTTCTACGCCTTTTACTGGCAACAGCTCCACTTCCATAATTTTTCCAATTTCTACCATGATATATAAGATAATTTACATTATTCTGGTTATTACTGTAGTTGTTATATGTGGACTTGATTTATATCGATCTCTTACCGTAAGCTGAGTTATAATAATTCAAAGGGAGAAATAAAGTTTGCTCTCGTAACAGCAAACTGCGACTGGTTATCTACATATAGCCATCAGCGCGAGAATTGGGTTATTGTGACAGGTGACTGACGTGACGTGATTTTGAACCAGCGCACGCTGCGCTCATCTGCGGACGCAGGCCAAAAATAACTCTCCGTGTTTTGTGATATATGAGCTTCGAATGCTGTTTTCAACAAATGGCCCCCAATCCAGTTACAGTATTTATAGTGTCTAGTTTTAAAGATGGCTTACAGAAAACCTTGAGATCTTTGGAGGCACTAAGTAAATTTAGAACCTATTTATGGAATTATAAAATGATTTAAAACAATAACGACGAACGCTGTGCAGTATTACATAAACTATCTTATCGCCTTTGGTGCCTCAGTAGTAAAAACGGGCGTTAAACCCTATTGGAAAAAAAACGTAAACTATCTTAACAACTATATTATACTTGATTTACAAATCTTAAATGTATTACTATTAAACATCTTTAAGATATACATTATAGATTTAAAGTGTTTAAATATTCATATTTAACTTGAAACTTACTTACATTAAATATTTATGTTATTTTTTTCAGTCCAGAAGAACAACAGAAGCTTGCAGATTCACCCCCAGAAGTTTCGTTAGGAACTCAAAATGACAAGGTGGAGAAAGGTCGTGGAAGGTGGGTAAATTATGTTTTAAAGGAAAACTTGTCTTTAACAGCTCAATTTCTAAAGTGCTACAAACAAATTGAATATGAGATAGCTCATGCGTAAAATCGTGAGCAGTGCAGTTTTTAGCCTTACCACATGATTTTGCCTATGCAAATAATTTTATCTTGTTTATTTATATATTTGTATTTATAATGGAAACCAGCCGAGTGGGCCTTTCCTCCTGAGAAGAAATACTCTTAAACGTCTCTAGTTATTCAGCTCATTATTTTAAACCTCTCTCTCTCTCTCTCTCTCTCTCTCTCTCTCTCTCTCTCTCTGCTAGCTATTCTCCAAATAAAGCTCAGGTCCGAAAGTACTCGCATTCACTATAATGAGCTCATCAAAAATAAGGAAAGACAGGCAAAATTGGACTATGGTATATTTGGTTAAGGGGAGAGGATATTACGCGAAATAGTTGCAAATTTGTTAACAGAGTCTGCGAGATATAAATAGGCAAAATACCGAGATTCAATGCGCAGAAAAAGTATCGCTTAACCAGTAGGCTCAAATAGATCAGGTGTGGGGACGGGGGATTATCTAGATGTCTGTGGCAGAGAAGACAGAATGGTTTCGCATGGCTTGGGAAGGAAATAATGTTCTCGGGAAAGAATTTGCCCACTGTGCGGAGAAAGCGATATCTGGAGGCATATTCCGGCAGAATGCAGGGAAACAGAGTCTTTAAGAAATAAGCATTTATCACCGTAACTTCTGAATTCCAACAGAAGTTTGAAATCTGCAGGGAAGTGTTGGTGCATGAAAGGTACTCCCACAATTCAGGAATATACCTAGCGATGACCCAACAAAGAAGGTTAATGATCATAGAGAAGACGGGAAATTGGAAGGGGATGAAGAGTAAGGGTTCTATTCATGTTTGTATATAATTGTATAAAAATTAGTCATAGAAAAGTGGGATATAAGGATATCGACGTGTTTGTATGTATGTGTGTAGGTCTGTATGTATGTGTCGGTCCTGGTGGTCTAGTGGTTACTATATTTGCCTCGTAGATCCAAGATCGTGGGTTCAATCCCGACTAGGGTCGATGGATATTTTGGGACGTAAAAATGCAAAGTATGGCTTCCTTCGGAAGGGAAGTAAAGTCATAGGCCCAGTGTCGTAGATTTACGGCACGTAAAAGAATCCTAAGCCTGAAAGAAAAGACCTCTGAGTAAAAGTTACTCGCCGTTTCACCCCCTCATGGTGATGACCTGAGATGCTAAAGAGCGTCCATAAATAAACCAAAACAACAATATGTATGTATGTATGTATGTATGTATGTATGTATGTGTGTATGTATGTGTGTGTATGTATGTGTGTATGTATGTGTGTATGTATGTGTGTATGTATGTGTGTATGTATGTGTGTGTGTATGTATGTGTGTATGTATGTGTGTATGTATGTATGTATGTATGCATGCATATTTCTATTGTTACAAGCACGATATTAGCATGTGCGGCCGTGAGACCCATGTGACTGTCGTACTCACTTGTGTATATTTTAAAACTACTACAATAAAAAAGTCCATTACTAAAAATGAATTAATATCAACTTGAAAGCGACCGCGTCTTTAGAGCTATCCGAACCATAATTTGGGTAACGCCAAAAGAAAAGACATGCCATTGCAGACATATGCAATAATGGACGATTAAATTACCATTTAGTCGGAAAAGTATTCTGTATGAAACAAAAGATAATAGAGGATAAAGAAGTGACTCAGTAATATTCGTTCATAAAATGTTTGGTAGTAGAATAGAAGAATCTAATTTTATTTGAAAACTAATATCTGCGACAATAAATAATTAGGTGTCGGAATTTCTAAGCACTAAAACCGGAATAGAACGGAATTAAGTTACGATGGTACTGGACTGTAGACAAGGGGGGAGGAATAGGTCACGATTTACAAATTAATCTCTCCCCTTATGCCTCTGATTCATCAGTTCTTGTTTACCTGCCGGATGGTGACTCAGCCTGTGTTTGAGTGTACCTAACTTGGTGTTAAGTGCTTAAGAATTCCGATGCCTGTAAATAATAGTTCCTGAGAAAGTAGTAAACATGCCTAGGTACTGCTCAAGAGCAGGCATTCAGAATTACGCTTAGTTATAGAATAATTTCATTTCTTATTCTTTGTTTAATAACTTCTTATTTTTCATAAAAGTCTTCTTATTTAAAGTCCTTTTGCAAGTAGACACTGAATTAAAGTAGACATACATTTCAATAATTTACACAACCTGATAACATTACAGCTACAAACAGCATGGGCACTTAACTGTTTTTGATACAGCGGTGTTAACATGAAATGTTAGTTTGTTAAAATATAGGCAATGGTAAACCATGTCAGCGAAATGATAAAATAGTGTTTACTTAACAAAACAGACATATCTACCTCTAAATAGTTTATTTCAGTTTTTCATTATATATTAACTTTTTCCATTTTCTTAATTATTACTCATTTCTATGTATGTTTCATAATAGCTTGCCAGTAAGATATGGCATTGCAACTAGCTTTTAACTTATTAGTGCTTAGCGGCAGCTATTCATTTCTAATTGCGTTTTCTTTTGTGTAGAGGTCGCCGGAGATCCAGATGGAAGCTGAAATTTCATCACCAAGCACTACCCCCAGAATATCTGGATCATTATGAAGCCTCTATTGCACAACAGGAAGCCAAATCCAGTGCAGTTCTTGCTGGAGCAAAAACGGCCCATGGTTCGAGAGGAAGCAATGATAAACCTCATAGCAAACACTCTGTGAAACAATCTCATGGAGCAAGAGGCTGTGGTGACAAGCCTCCCATGGCAGATTTGAAGAATTCAGTTGAAAAGTCTTCGAAGCAGAGTCCATCACCAATGCAGTGCCTTCAAGTAAAACTGGAACCAGAAAGTCAATCTCTGCAGTTTGGTTCCATTGTGCAAGCATCCCCATTGCTGTTGAGCAGCACTGCAGCTACAGTTGAGCAGTCACGTCTCATACCACTACAGACATTGAGCTTAGGACCCAATGAAAGTGACTTGATGTGCAGATTGCAAGACACCTTCCAGAGTCACCATATTGATGATGACATTAGCATAATTAATGAGAGAAGGAGCTCGCCACCAAATAATTCAAATAAAGGTCTGTTGGGTTGTCTCTTATCCACTAACCAGCAATCGGCAGAAAATTCCTTGCAGACAGAGATAAGCAATGGGAACAGAAATGCTGCTAGCATAAATGCTGACCAACGGCAGAGTGCCAATGCCAAAAGGAGGTCTTCTGTCATTATGTCGTCATCATCAGCATCAAGCTCGAACTTCAACACAGGAACTTCTTCTTCAGTTTCACCACAGCAAAGCAACACAAGCAAGATCATGAAGTACCAGGATCTACCTTACATGGGAGAAATCACTCTAGATAATATGAAACCAAGACGTGGTAGAAAACCAAAGAAGGCTGACATTTGTCATTTGATATATAAAAACTATGGGACAATATTCCCCGGAGCTCCTAACAGCACAATTGAGCCAGAAGAGAGCAAAAAGAAAGTTCAAACGGAAACATTAACAGATTCTCCTTCACCAGGAAACAGTAATCATAAAAGTAGATTAGAAAATTCTTCATTCGGAATAAAATGCAAATCTATAGATACACTTAAAGGCAGTAGTGGATCCCAAATTAACCATGCAGACGTACAGAACAGGATAATAAGTAGTCTTCTAGAAAAAAGGCTCACTGCTGCTGCAGCTCAGCAAGAATCCAACAGGAAAAGTTTTCTGCAAAACACCGCCCTTCCTGAATATAGCTCCCTAATGCTCCCACCAAACTGTAGTGGTGCCTGGAATAAACGAGCAATTCCTATGCCATTATCTTCTCCAGTACTGCCAACTCCAGCACCATCTGCTACGCCAGCCTGCAATGATGAGCCCCTTAATTTGTGTGTCAAAGATCTCAATCAACTGAAGATTAGATTACTGAGAAAGCATGGAAACTTTTATGAACCACATAGTAGCAGTACAACTAACAGCAGTGAGGAAAGTGTATCCATGAAAAATACTTCAAATGTGTCCCCAATTTCTGTGAAAAGTGAGCCACCAAGTCATAGTAGCGATCTTGAAGAAATGCTCGAAGTTAGTAATGACTCACTAAAATTTCCTGGAACTCCTGACGAAACATGTGGAGAGAGCAGCAGACGTGAAACTCCTGTTCAGCCACAAAGTCTAAGCGAATCATTCCAACCATCAGCTGTACCAGGACTGAGTTTCCCTGCTCCAGCAGAAATCCCCGGTGCGTCTCCAGGGGCTGCCCCTCTACCAGCAGGATATGTGTACTGGCCAGGTGCAGGAGTATTTGTTCATCCAATGGCTCTACAGTCACAACTGTTGTACTATCAGAAATTGGGAGCCATACCATTGGTTTCCATGCCAACACCTGAATCAGCCCTTTCCTCTCAGACTTTCATTCCTGCTGCCCCTGTTTCGATTCCTCATCTAACTCCCAATCCCAATAAATCCCTGCAGCCGCCCCAGTCACCAAAATCAGTTTCTTCAACGTCAAAGGCAGACCAAAAGCAGTCACCGTCTGTCACAAACAGCAAACATATAATTCCCAAAAATTTCTCTGCTGGGAGTCAAGGGAAGATTACCAATTTGATGCCATCAGAGTTGTCATTCCCTAGGATGAAAAGGCTTCCACCCCTTGGTAATTCAGGCTCAGCGATTTCAGGTGGGGCTAAAAGAAAAAGATCTGCTATTTTCATACCACCAATGCCAAGTGAAAACAACTCCAGTCCTACAACTGAAGTGAGCATTTGTAAATTTAAGTTTACCGGTGGTGCCAAGCCAAGCTTACAAGAAAAGAAAATGCTTTCTGTGGATTCTGGAGGAAATTTTCGCTACTACAGCGGTACTGGCGATAAATCTATGCGGGGCTATGAATTTTTTCCTCGTGAGTCATTACAGCAACCAGCAGGAGTCTCAGGAACATCGCCATCTGAGCATTTTCTGGCTGCTGCAGCTTCAGCTTCTGAGAAGATGTCTCCGGCTGTTAATGCAGCACTGCGTGACAGCTCAAGTATTGGATCATATTCACTAGAAGACCATAAAAAGCTACTAGCATCTTCGATGGCAGCAGATCCTATAGCTAAAGGAATTAGCTCACCATTTAGTGAATTAAATCCATCATTAATGTTGTCATCTGAAGGGGACTCAGCAAGAAAAATGGGTGATGGAAGCGGGTTTCTTGATCAACCAACAAGAAAAAAAAGTGATGGTAGTGAAACAGTGGACTCCAGTGTTGTGAACATATGTGACAATCAGCAGGGATCATCTTCGCAAAATTTTAGATTTCAAAGACGCAAAAGAAAGACGCGGAAGTCCTTAGCTCGCGAGAAATTGGAACAGACATTTAAGGAGAAAGGATTCCTCATCCAGACTCAACAATTAGAATCTGCTGAGGGCGCCACTTACTGCAAGTTCCGCCAATTGCGTAAGTTTACACGCTACTTGTTCCGAAGTTGGAAAGACTATCTTCCTGGTAACGTTAGGGAAATGTCTGTAGCTGCAGGAGTGGCTGGACCAGGTGGGTCATCTTCCCCACGTCATGATGATTCTGATGGGGAAGTGTCTAGCAGTTCGCCTACTCCCACTTTAGTCGCACCACAGAGCTCGCTGGATGATGTCGTCAGCAAACCTGCCCCAGCTACATAGTAACGAAAAGATATGTCCCGCCAAAGATAGAGTAAGGCAGCTCTGGTTCTGGAGAGTGTAGTCAGCGTTATGCTGTCTCTACCCCTAGAAGACTTCCCAGTGATGAGCTGGTCTAAGCTTGACAGAACACAAGAAATCACTCTGCCACTCCGAGAGTCCAGTTTATATAGTCAAGCGCTTTACTACCTGAGCTACTCTGGTAGTAAAGCTCTGTATAGTCACAATGGCGTAAATTCTTCAGCAATTCAGCTAATTTCAATTTCTATTTCATGGAGTATTTATTAAATCAGAATAGAATGATCAGAGTTGTCTTCCAAAACAGGGTTCTGGTATATTTGGGTTTATCCTGTACGTATCTCATGTTCTTAACATATCTATGACACACTCATTTGTGCTTCAGCAGTTCAGCAAAATCTATACAATATAATTAATCGTGTGCCTACTAATCCAATGGAATCATTTCCTCTTTTTCTCAATTAAATTCAAAGAATTGAATGAAAAACGATGCCTCCAACCCTGAGAAAAGCATGATCAACGCTGTCAATGATGAACAAGTTTCTTGAAGTCGTCCATCACAACCAATTTCTGACAAGCATCTCACCTTCATAAATGCTAACGAGTCTCGGGAAAGAATGAACATTTCAGTGAACTTTCCACCTGAAGCCACCTAAAATTTGAATATCTTTAAGCCGAAATTCTATGAATTAATATCGCGTCACTGGTTTATATATCTGGTTTATGCGTGTTTATTCTCCTGTTGCAACAATTTCATAACTTTGTGCTCCGTGACGGCTACACCAAACCTGTTCATTGTTGGCATAAATGTTTTGAGTTTCTCATGACTATGTACGGTTAAGTCTGCGATTTCTTTATCAAAATATTTCCATACTATCACTGGTAATGTTCATGGAGGTTTAACTTTGACTAAACTCTTGTATAATGCAATGTAATTTAAAAGTCTTCTTTTGAGCTATAATTCTCCATATTATCATTATAAAATAACATGCACAGTGAAACCTCAAGGCAACATGTAAAGTTCGTTTTCCCCCAATTTGACTAGTGTACTTCCAGATTATATCTATATTTTGAAATTGAAAATTTGAAATTTATTGAAAGTGCTAAGAAAAATACGAACTACTGGGAGTCTCCACCTATCTGGCCCAGGCCATTTTATGTGTACCTCCTTGCGATTACAGAAATGTTAATTCATTGATGATTTTATAAATTCTAAAAAATTAAATAAAATACAAAAGTTTCACTGAGATTGCATCAGACTCCGGTCTGCAGTTCATTAGCCTACTGGAATTCCAGGGGACTAGGCTCCGACCCAATCCAGGGGACTAAAATAAAATATTTCAATTACTGCCCTACACCATTATTTTATCAGCTAGCTACAGTCTCTACAAACTACTAATTCTTTTATTTCTCAAATGCCAACTGTAATGCTATAATCTATGTAAATAATACAGTCTCCGAGAATGAATGGTGGGTTTCGTGCGATTACTGAGAAGGGTGTATTATTGAATGCTTTTAACTCAAATAGATTATAAATAGCACAACAGACGTCAAAATGAAATTAATTTTCAGCCCATAATCTAACAAAAATATCCGAAGTAACGGTTGGAACTGCTTCTCTGATTCTTTGTTTTAGATGGTCAAAATTCTCAATTCTTTCTTGTAATTCTCATTCTTGATACATCCCACAAAAAGAGGTCTAATAGTATAATATTAAAACCTCTTGTGGGTTATGGGATTTGTCTATTTCTGCCAATCTGCCGGTTTGGAAATCAAATATTCAACTCTTCACGCACACCAATAGTGAGGTGGGATGGCATTCCATCTTGTTGAAAGATGATCTGCAACTCACGGTCGTTTATTTCCATGTGTTTGATTTGAGGAAAAAGAAGTTCTCTAGCATATCCATGTACGAAAAAGGAGTAGATCTTGGGATCAAGGGGGGAGGGATGACCAAAAGACTTGTTATGCATTAGACCAGTGGTATTTAACCTGTTTTGTTTTCTGTACCCCTAACCATTAGTGATGAGTGGATAATGAATGAATTGATTCTTTTAAACTGGTAATGAGCAGGCTGGTTCATTGAGAGCTAGACATTCACAACAAGAATCACCTCCTTATGAACTAGAAATAGTGAGAGAGAGCAAGCGAATTGTCCTCATCACGACTCCAAGAGATAAATATCAAGTCAGCCAGTACCAGCAGGTCATGAATGATATGACATTAACCGTTCATTTCGTGCTATGAAATTGGTGCAAAACGACAAACGGGCCAACCAGTAAGTTACTGTGGCACCTGCATAGGTTGCTTTGTTGATAATCTAATTGGATCACAAATATTAAGCATGCTTCCTCCACTGTAGCACACATAGCTAAATATACATATAGACATACAATGTTTATAGATTAAAACAATTCATACTTTTATCTTGTAATTTATGTCCATCATATTTAAGGGTTTATGTCTGCCTTAAAGCTCTGCCTGTACTTTTTACTTGTCCAAGAAATAATATAAACTATAATAAAGTGCAGTCTAAAGGTACTAGAATCCCTTAATTTTATATAGTCATTTATTGTTAATTAAGCGAAATATATTGAATATCTATTTGTTAATTAAGTTGTTGCACATATGATGCTAATTTGAAATGTTCTACTGCAGATTCATGTAAAGTTATGTAAACCAACAGATTTCTTTATTTATTCATCCCCTAAATACTTAAAACAAATCCTATATATGAATATGTAATTGATCTGCTGTTTTTAAATATATGTATTATGCTTTCTTTAAAAAGAATTGCTTGAAAAGAACAGATACTGCCATCTATTGGCTGATACACAGGTGAACTAGATCGTTCAAAATATGAGTTTTCATTGTAACAACCCTACAAGTGAACTGATTCTTTTGAATGACTCTCCTCCGAGAGTGGTAGTTTTTTTTTTTTTTTTGAGTAGTGTTTAACGCCCGTTTTTACTACTGAGGCACCACAGGCGGTGGACATTGATGATACATGAGATGAAATGATATATTGGGAAAGGATTTTTTTTTTTTTTTTTAAAGGAAGGAAGCGTTCCAGGCCTAAGTTTTAGGTATCTCCCCGGCATTTGCCAGTTATGAAGACTGAGGAAAACCTGGAAAAAACCCCAGTCAGGGAGGACGGTCCTGGCGGGATTCGAACCGCAGACCTCCCGCTCACGAGTCCGTGCCTTAACGACCTCGGCCACCCGTGGCGGTCCGAGAGTGGTAGTGAAAGATTGGACCCATTACTGTTAATGATATTTTTCCATCCAAGCGTGTATTCCCAGATTTAGTTCATCCTTAATTCAAATAATAGTTAACTATATCAGAAATAAATTATAGAATGTATTACTCATTAATTAATTAATTTCTGAGCTTATAAGTTTGACAACCATTACTTTACTATGATGATGAAAATAATGACAGAATATAAAAACACATTAACTCAAATCTGTTTGAGTTACTACTTTGAATAAAAGCACTTTCAATCCATTACCATAATACATACTTAACAGTAACCTAACGAAGCCTCACCATTCAATCTTGGAGACTCTGTTTTTTAAACAGTTTTAATTTTATCATAAGAATGAATTTACTCCAAAAGAAAAATTTAATAATTTTATAGCACAGACGACATTGCTGAAAATGTTGTGACTCGTTTTCTGTAATTTAATTTTGACATTTCTTATATGAAAATATAGTGAACATAAAAACTGCATATTATGTATACCAAAAGTGGACTGAAGAAGAAAATAGAAGTGATAGGTTAAGAGGTTTGATGACTGTGATCTCTGTTATATATCTAGCAATAACAATTAACAGAATTTGAGTTTCTCTTGCTTGACTGTGTGCACAGCACTGAATTTGTTAATGTTATATAATATAATTTTTCTAATTTTATAAGAATTAACAGCTTTTCCATTATTACATGATGTGAAAGTATTTACCAAAGATTCAGGAGCTAATGCATAAATATGTGTAGTAAATTGTCATTAAAGGTATGAAAGCAAATGTTTGAATACAAAATTCAATAAGACCTTATTAATTGATGGATTAATTAGATTTAAATTTTATAGATAGTTCAAGTATTACTTCATAATGAATAATATATAACTTTTTTAAAAAAAAAACCTAACATACCCCAAAAACTACATAAAACACTAAAAAATGATCCTATAAGAAAATAAAAATAATTGATTCTGATGTTTCATGTCACATCAAATTTTAAGCATAACTTTTGCTTGCAAAAGTGCTATTTTATATTATCCTTAATTTCAATTCCTATATGCATAAAATTACCAAAGTAGCTATGAAGAACGAAACTGTCTACTTTAAATTAGCAACCAGCACATTCCTTTATTTCCATTCAGTGTTTTTTTTCTGTCAGAAATAATCATTTAGAAACCAGCATAAAAGAAAAGGTCACTGAAGCATTATGATTATCACTTTTTTAAACTCAAGATATGAGATCAAAAATAAATAAGAAAAAGAATTTTATGAAATTTGGTTTCAAAATATTTAGAAACAATTTCAGAATTTATATTTTACAAAATTACTTAAGTCACCAGTTTAAAGTGCATTTATTAGATTTTTGTTTACTGTTAATAGAAAGTAAAAATATATGTTTCACAATATTTTTTCTATATTTGAACAGATGGTACTCTAGCAAACTCTACTTTCTATAATACATTTAGAAGGATGAATTAGATGTTTAAGGAAAAAACAAAACACATGTGCAAGTAAAAACTTATTTCCTTGTTAAAATTATGTGTCATTCAGTCATGTGTTTTAACTTGGAATCTATTTTGTTCATCTTTAAACTTCTGGAGAGAAAAAGAAAAAGAAAGAAAAAAAAAAAGATGGGGAAAAAAAAGATGACTGCCATTCTACATTTTGACTTCATTTGAAAAACAATTCAATGTTCAAAATATTAGCATAACATCTAAGTTTTCTTGTTATGCTGTTCATATATAAATGCCTTGCTTACCAGTTAAACTACATACAAACTAAAGCCTTAACTATACCAGCAATGCATTTCAAAAGCAGTCCTTCGGCATAAGTAAATATGAATTAATTAGGGCTTTTCTTAATAATATTTTTTCTGGTATATTTAAAAATTATTGAGCATCCTTACCAAAGATATGTATGCCTTCTTATTTCCATTAATGTATCATATTTTCAGAAAATACAAAATGTTACAATTTTTGTACTGCAATAGTCTACTCATTTCATACATCATGTACTGTTGGAAAGGTAGTTAACGTTTTCTATAACCAAAGATGTATTTGTTTTCATTTAATTTGGGTTCAAAGGGATTTGTCTAACAACTAGTCAACATAATAAGATAACTTGTTTGCTCCATGTTTTGAACATGTGAAGCTGAAGCATACAGTTTTCAAAGATGAATTTGCCAAAAATACAAAATCCTGTGCCTTAGAACATGACTATTGAAAGCTTCAATTATTTAATAATATTGCATTTATAACTTTTATAATACAGTATATTATAAAACACAATCAATAAAGTCATTTAACTGTGAATATTAGTCACATTGTAAGTTTTCTGGAAAAAATTATAGCCTACTCTTTCATAAAAATGCATTTTATATTAATTTCTTTTATTCCGCATTTACCAGCAAAAGGACATTTACAGTTGGTAGATTTTATTCAAGTACATTCAGGATTATAATTGGTTTAGGTTAGTTGTACAAAATAATTATTCATAATTATTTTTTGCTTAATACTTGAAACAAATTAATAAATAATAACTGAGTGTACAAAAATCTGTTGAAAAGCTTTCAGAGAGTTTACTGATTTCTGCTAAGCATCTATTGATACACTTAATTTTCCTTATAGTGTACTGAGTCAGTGATAGCATTCCAGTAAAAATGTTTGAAAGTGCCTTAAGATAGTCAATTCTCAGGTACAGAAACAAAATTAATGAGAAAAAAACAATATCAAAACTAATACAATGCTTGTATGCCTTAATGTCTTTGTTACTTTACATAATTATTATTATTATTATATTATTATCAAGCAAAAATAAAAATGTGATGAAGTTAAAAATGGTATATTGAAATAAATTATTTCATATTTATTTTACTTTAGCATTTTAAGCCCTTGCTACAATTCCTGCTGCTTCTTTTATTCCTTCTGGTCTTACTTTGCACTATTTTCCTGAACTTTCCAATAATGCTTTTATTCTATATTTGTAAAATATAATTTGTATGAAAATATCTAATCCAAATCTGTAGTCTTAAATGCAAATTGCAGGAACATTTGATATATTGGTTGCTTATGCTTAGTTACAGTTACCTAAAACTAAAGCAAAAGTAGCTGATTAAATTTATTATTGGACATTTATCTAAACTTAACCATTTTAACAAGACAATTGTTTATCCTAAACTTAGGTATTCCTTTTTTTACACTAAACTCCATTTACTTACTTAAAAGTAAAGACACATTTCGGGAGAATCTCTCCCATCTTAGAAACGCATCTTACTTTTAAGTAAGTAAATGGAGTTTAGTGTAAAAAAATGAATACCTAAGTTTAGGATATATTACCACTCCAATGTCAACAGCTTCATAAGTACAATATTTTAAGACAATTGCTGAACCTTGAGGATTAATCTACACTGAGAGAATTATGATTAAGATTTATCTACATTTCATGAGGTCATTGTACAGTATGTACTTCAGAACAAGGAATAAGTTAAGATGCTCAAAGTTTGTTACATATTATATGGGCATTCAAAAATATTTTAAATACACAGGTTCAATAATCATATGACAAAATTATTTAAGCTGCATAGATATTCTGTAAAAGTGATTTGAATTTGTCCCTATTATTGGTAATTTGAGAATTATTGAGAAAATGTTATATATTCCAATGTATTTCTAGTAACTTCTTTCTCATAAGAGGTTAAACTTGCTATAGGTCTATATAGATTACACTTTTGTCTAGTATTTACCTTATGTGTTTGTAAATTTTAAAATGAATTGCACTTGATTTTTAATGTAAAATTTTATAACAGAAAGTATATATTGGCAAGGAAATTTTATAATTTTAGGTTTTTGAAATAACTCTATAACTAATTTTCAATTATTTGCACCACATATTATTACTATTTTTGGTAATATAAAAACAAGTTTTGTTTCAACCGAGTTTCCCCAGAATATGAAACCATATTTCTTAACCGAAGAGGAATAAGCATAATAAGCTGTTTTGAGGATGGCTTTAGAACTAAAATATGACAATGACATGTGCAGTGCCTCTTGAGTGTTCACCATGAAAACACTGGAACCAGTCTGGATTACATACAATTATATATAATAAGTTTCCAATTGCTGCAAACAAATGTTTAAGACCTCTTATAATTATAATTATAATTAAATTAAAACATAATTATAAGAGATTCAAGTGATCCTCCTTCCCAATATTATGCCTTATATTATACCTTAACTATGATCATTGGTAAATTCCTAAAAATGTAATTCCATAAAAAAAATTATTAGTGATCATTTCATTACATATTAATATTAGGTATTTTAAATTATAACTCATTGCATAATGACATTATATGCATTCATTTTTGGAACATCAGATCTCTCTCTCTCTGTAAATTCTGGTCCAGTCAAATATCAAACAAAGCACATATTAAAAACACATGTATTGTAAAGTATGCAGGAAGCTTATAATTTTATTAACCATGTACTTTATACCTCTCAAAGATTCAATGGAATGCTGTATTTCCTAAGTTTTAAAAATGAATATTATATTCCAAAATTAAATTGGTAGATCATCACTAGATAATAAAAATGAAAGAAGATGTATTGGAAAGATATGTATGAATGATTACCCAATATTTTCTACTTGGTGATACTACTAGAAAAATAAACATTAATGCACACAATTAGCTAAGACCTTATATAAAACTCCAGTTTTAATATTCCTTAAATGTACACTGGAAAATCATTGGTTTAAAAAGAATAATATTAGTGCTGCAAGTACAAAATAAAAGATAATTATGTCAGAAACACAGAAATGTTTTAATTTAACTTAAAAATATTAAAAAAAAAATAAAGAAACATTAGTAAAATGCAGATAGGAACTGTCTAACCCCCCCCCCCCCCCCTCGCACGCACTGTATCTGAGACGTCCACGTCTTGAATTTTTCCTGGTTTTATTTTTCTCCTGGTGTGGTTCTAGACACACCTCTCTGTATCTCTCACATCATAATTGTTCGCAAGTCTCCTTTAAACTTACTTTTTGTAAGACCTTCCAACTGTATTACTGCTTTAGCATGTTCGCGCCATTCTAAACTCTAAAAAACGAATGTAATCCAACGGAAACTAATGTTTATTCGAATCTTTGGATTACTTTAACAGAAAAGCAGCAAAAATTCCAAATAATCATGATAATGAAGGATCAGGCGCGTTTTATAGGGACTGTCTGCGTTTGATACATTCGCTCTGAAGAAAAGATCAGCGGAATTCCGTAACAAAGTAAGAAATTTTGCCAACCGGGTTAGGATATGGAAAAGGTAGAAGGAAGCGTATTTATTAAAAGGAGTAGCAGTTTAATAGGAATGTAGAAACAGAGTAAATGAAGTTTGCAAGGAATAGTAATTATGACAAACTGTATTTAAATGAAAAAGCGTGGTAGTTAATAATCGTAATGATTACACAGAAAGAAAAGAAAACCTTATATATGTTCATCATTTGATTAAGAAAAAAATTGTATTATCAAGGCCGTGATCTTCATGTGTGGCCTTGCATTATACACTTGTTCGTATTCTGGCATTTATTTCTTGTTAATAAAACCCTACTACTTCCGTAATATCCATGCTGGCGTAACAATAAACTTCCACTCGCTTCCTAACCTACTTTCGCCTCGCAATGAAATTGTTCTAAACCCAATTTAATCGTTGGATATGTTAGTCCTAGAAATGTTTGTCCCTTTTGTTGTTACCACATTATGTTGATAATTCTTATGCATGGAAAATATCGAAATTACTGCGAACCTCCTAAGTCAAAATGAATATTTATTTCAAATGTTTCTTAACCTCTAAAAGTGAACGAATTTGAGACTTCATACATGATTTATAACATTCACACGCTAAGTTCTTTGAAGAATCGTTTAAAAATATTTGAGCTCAGGTTTCAAAACGAATCCTAATAAAGTTTCTCAAGAACATTTACGTAAAAAATCTTGATATGTCAAAAGTATCCTTACATTATTCTTAGTTCCTTTGCATTTCTAGCACAATTCTTCTCTACTAGTTTCTTGAATGCGCAAGCTTCCACACAGTTTTCATTTTAATAAAAACGAGAAAAAAGAGAAGGCGTAATGTTCTATGCACAGGTTTATTGAACACTAAACTAAAAAAAGAAGAAAAAATGACGTAAGGCCCAACAACAATAGTGACGTATCCAGTTATGCATATGTTTTCTGCATTTGTTTACCAAAAACAGCAGCAACTGTTACGTGGAGTTGATAGCTGCAACCAGAAATGTAGTACCTATAGAGTGTGGTGAAATTATTAACGAGCTCAAAACTGCAGAATGATGTAGCTATGTTGTTGTTGTTGTTGTTGCTTGATTATTAAAGAAATATGGTACATTCGAAATCCGAGCCCAAGTCTGTAACATTTAAGAAAACTGCAGAATTGCATAGCCAAGAATACACAAGGGAAGACGCTTACAGAAGAAACGGACAAGAGGATAGTGAATCGGAACTCACCTCGGAGAGTACTATCACGGACTCCTACATTCAGGACACTCTTTGTGTGCGTAAAGACGTATTCAAAATGATACAAAAAATGGCTGAAACATCAGTAACAGATACTGCAGATGATGCTTCCAGCGTTAAGTCATCTGTAAGTTCCATGGTTGGAACGGCATTTCCAAACGCTTCAAGTGAAATAAATGGGTCCAGACGTGACATAAATAAAATAGAAGGCGGAGAGAGTGTTCATAAGTCGATAGAAAAAGAACATATAAGAAAATGTGCTTGTAAACAACCAGCAGAAGTTCCTGCTACAAACATGAACAAAGTTCAAGAAAGAAGCTGTCTATGTAATGAGAGACGCCAGTCCGAAGGTGGTACGCAAACAGAGGACACAGTTTTAAATCCTTCGACTTATCTCTGCCATTTCAAAAGGATAGAACCTGCAATTTCCGGACATCTGGCGACCAAACAAACTGAAAACAGGTAGTTGTTGTTTTGCATTTCGTTTCAAAATATGTAAATTTTGTTCCTGTCTAGCAAATTAAATTAATGTTAATTAAATAATAGTCTGTAGTAATTAGAACATTGCAATTTAAATGCATTGCAAATTCACCTTCTCAGATTGGTTTACTCATCAATAATAAACAATGAAAAAAATTAAGAAAATAACCTCCCAAACATATTCAGCATATTTTGCAATCAGGTTCTAACATTTGGTACTCTAATGACTAGGAGCGTAATTTTGGGAGGGTAGGGCAATGTTGCACTAAGCGGAGTGATTCAAGACAAGACCTACGACATTTACCTGACGTCAATGTAGGTATCTATAGTAGCCAAAATGGTGAAATATGTGGTCCGTGTGTTAATTATACACTTTTGTAGATTTGCAGTTTTCTGTTTTATTATAGTGGTTTACAGTTGGAATTAAATCAATAGTAGCGCGTTACTTCTTTTGCTTTTTTATATTAAAGTTGATTTTGTGAAATCACGCTAAGAACTTGATTAACAGAACGTGTTAGTACCAAATGGATTGCTCTTGTATGTCTTTATTATGGCAATACACGGCATAATACCATATTTACGTTTCATAAATAGCAGTAATTAAAGGAAGAATGAATAAAGAGTGTATATATATATATGTATATATATAAATTAACACTAATAATAAAAGTAGATAAAGATAAAACACAGAGAAAGAGTCACACTTGAAATTGCTATATTTGGAACTACTGCGAGTTCTTCAATGGCAAGAAGCTAGACCTTTGAAGTTAATGATGAAACTGTAGTGTGTATTAAACATTTCGTACCAAAATTTGTGCTTAGGAAGAATTTTTTCTTCGTGCAATTTTCTTTAATCTACCATCTTATGTGACAGTGGGGGTTGGCAATGAAAGGAAAGATTCGGAGAACGTATGAACGAGTTTTGGAGCGAGATGAAGAGCATGTTAATAAGTGGTGTGAGCAGGATATTATGTTTCGACTCCTTTGCAAGTGAGATTAAAACAAGACAGGTACATCCGTTTATAACTATCGGCAAGGAAGAGTTTGTCCTTTTACTTAAAATAGATGATGATAAATATGAAATATGATGCTGTCCAAACTGTGCCGATTAGTTTTAAAGTGTTCAGTTATTTGAAAGTTTGTGTATTTTATAAAGAGTTGAGCTTTAGCTGCGGATAAGTTTATTATTCACACTGTTTAATATTTTGTTTACAATTTCAGAATCTTAAAAACAAACTAAATATTTTCTAATGATAAATAATTTCATTTTGTACTGCATGAAAGTTTTATATTTCCGTAATAGGGCCACTTCGGATGCCATTTTTTTCCCCGTATTGAGGTTTGGTATATGTAGCCGACCGATCTTGTTCAAGCGGTGACGTTTTAGACTCGTATTCCGGATATCCTGGGTTCAATTCCCGTTGGATCGGTCATCTTGACCTTAGCGATTTTAGTCGTTTACCTGGTCACTTAGGCAAAGGATGAAATGGCTTAATTGACGTTTGTTTTATTTAAGGAAGCTCTTTAACATCTTTGGTCATTAGCGTTCCAGCGTTAAACGACCGGTAAGTTTTGCTCAGAGGCCTCTTCTTTCAGCCTTGAGGTTCATTCTATGCAGTAAACATACGACACGGAACCAACGGCCTTACTACCCTTCCGAAGGAAACTGTACTTAAGATGTTTATTCCCTAAAAATCCATTGATCTTCCCCAGGTTTGAACCCGCGACCTTGGATCTACGAGACGAGTATGGTTACCGACTGACCGACATACACATTTCATTCCATTGGTTCTATTACGAGGGCGAAGTAACGGGCTGACGCGGAGTGACGGTGACTTGTGCTTTGTGCAGGTTTCTACCCGCGTCTGTATGGAAGCGAACCTTCCGAGGGGCTCATAGGAGAGGGCTCTGCCGGTGTTGGGGTTCTCTAACTGGAAACATGTTAGTGCGCTCGCGCAGTCCGCACCCTGGATCCTGGAAGTCCGGCGTCTCTCTTATCTCATACCTTCCTCCCGTGCCCCAATGGAGGATGTGAGCACAAACGACCTGTCGTGAGCGAGGCTAAGGTGTCGGAAGTATCGTCCTCCATTTCTCCATGTCCGATGTAGTTGCTCTATCCCGCCAAAAATAATTAATAACTGAGTAATGTTACTAAAAATATTTCAGAAGTACACATAATGTTGGAGTGTACCACTGTTATAAAGCCTACGATGAGAAAAGCTTAAAAATTACAGCATCAATGACTTATCAACCATAGCACCTTTCTGTTTATATATGCATATAAATCAAATTTATAGAATAGAAAACAGAAGCTATGCATGATAGCTGGAAATGTATGAAAATATTATCAACGAGTTAACCAAAACTAGATTATTTTAAATTCTGTTTATACCCTATATTTTCATCAGTAAGATTTCTCCTACATAAAAGTGAAATATTTAACAATTTACTACATACAGATTGTTAATAAACACGCCGAAATATTTCCACTCTATGTACCCTGTGCGTTCTTTAAGTTCTCGGCCTGTCTCAGAAATGGCAATAAGATGGCCAAATTACTATGTTTCATTTATGTGAAGTCACCTTAAAATTGACCAATGAAACGAAACAAAATTTTGAATTTTGATCAATCATAGCCAGATATCGCAATGAAATTATCGGGAAAAAATTATCAAATCCGTTTCATCATGCGACGTGCATTTGTCTTGTGGTCAGTGTAGCCAACTCTATACCTGCACTATATATTCCTGACTACACATAACTGACTTATTTAAACGCAGCTGTAGTGAGTTTTTTCGATGTTTCATAACAATAGATAAAACATGGATTCATGACCATACACCAGACACGAAGTGGCAGTCCAAACAGTGGGTGACAACAGGTGAAAGTGCACCAAATAAAGCAAAAGCGCTTCCATCTGCAGTAAAAATCATGGCTACAGTTTTCTGGGATTCTCATGGTGTGATGCTCCTAAACTACCTCCAGAAGAGCAGAATCATTACCGGAGAGAATTACGCTTCAATACTGGACCAACTGAAGGATGCGATTCAGACTAAACGTTCACACCTTGCGAAAAATAAAGCTAATCTTTCATCACGATAATGCGCTATTACGGAATTGTAGCTGAAAAACTGCCTGACTTCGCTTCCAAGTGGTTCCACATCCGCTATATTTTCCAGTTTGGCTCCCAGCGATTATTTTTTGTTCCCAAACTTGAAGAAATGGCTGGGTGAACGAAGATTCACATCAAATGATGAGGTTGAAGCTGAGACAGGCGCTTATTTTTCACAGTTGGATAAATCGTATTTTAGTAAGGATATTAAGAAGTTTAAGACTAAATATATTGAATTACAAGGTGACTATGTTGAAAAAAAAAACAATTTCTCTTAAATCTTGTATTTTCTTGGTCAGGCCGATAACTTTTAGAACACTTCTCGTAGAGGGTCTTAGATAAGGTATTTGAGATAGGGAACCTAGGATCACAGACGTGAAATGTCGAAGTAATGAGCTATTGAAGCAATTTTCATTTGAATAGCTTCACACCGCCTTAATAATCGAAATAAATAAGAAGAAATAAAAAGACTAAACACATGATTGCACACCACGAATTGGTGTGCCGATAGGAATTTAGTTGTTAGAAACAATCTCCATTCTACTATTTTCAATTGGTGATACATGAGATGAACGATAAACTGGGGAAGAAATTTTGGGAATGAAGGAATTCACCCGTTATTAGTTAACCTCTAAGGTTAAGTAATATTTCGCCCAAGTATGTATTTGAAATTGATTAATTGTTTTGCAGTATCCATACAGATATATATAATATAAAAGAAAAAGAAAAATTAAGTAACACTATTAACAATGGAACAAATTAACAGTAATTATAGTAGTAGAAAAGGAAAAAACGGTAAGAAAAAGTCATACTTGAGATCGCTATATTTCGTATTCGTGGAGTCCTATGGCAAGAAGACAAGTGACAAGTCGGCACTTGTCTTCTTGCCATAGGACTCGACGAGTCCGAAATATATATATTGTAATGGAATACAAAAATGGATAGAGATCTATAATGTAATTGATTATATTTGTTTCACCTTTGTTATTATTTCTTTCGCTAATTATCTCTTTGCTTTATTTTTTTCTGCAGTTTAAATTTAAATGGATCGTTTTTCCCTACTAGGCACAAATTTAAATAATGGTTAGCAGGATACTATTTCTCAATGTTTTGTTTCAATTAGTTATTTTCTTTTCAGGTACCATAGAATGCACGTATCCCAAATGACAGCACCTCCGGAGTGTAGTTGTGGTAAATATACTTATACAGTAGGCTGCTGGAAACTTTTATCTATCTTGCTGCATTTGATATTACCGAGGTCTTTGACACGAAGGCAATTCAGCAAGCTTAGGCATCGGTTACATCACATTCTTAGGTCTCAACGATGTTTTCGTCATACGAAGAAGCTCTTGAATTTGCAACGCTCATTTTCACTTCAAATAATGACTTCCAGAAAAAAGCAAAACACTTAAAGGAAAACATCCAAGTCTATGCCATTCCATGCATACTCTCTATAATGTCGCGTTACTATCTGCCCATCGCCTAAAACCAAATATATTCAACTTTATAGAGCACTCGCGTATTATCTAAACCCATTAGTAGCCGTGACATTGAGGATGTAGCCACAGTTTAATCACTTTAAATTTAACACATCATTGTTCTAAGTCATTGACTAATAGGAAATTAAGAAAGTAATTTTAATTAATAATTACTATAAAACAAATTAACATGTTCCCTTCATGTTTAGGCTACTATATTAATACCCGATTCTTTACCAATTAACAAGTCTCTAAACCACAGATGTCCCTGAGGAGAATCTGGCTCGAACCGTTCATTTTCACGTCCCTTGACAGAAGAAGAGACGAAGGGAAATACTTAACTGATGCGTCATATTCTCACGCATGCGCATAACATCACCAATTATAAATATCTCTCCTAGGCATATTGCTATGCCTATTATGTTAACAATATAGTACAATTTCAAAATATAGAATTCCAAAGTCCCTATGCCAAAATAATATTTGCTATGATTAATCTCTCTTCTGGCTTTCCCTAAAGATTTTTCTTAAACTAAACGTCAATAAAATTAGCCAAACAATTCATTTTCTATCTCTGTTACAATGCTTTAGCAACATTAAACATGAAGCAGCAAATCAGCTTGGTGCCAGGCTCAATATTTTTATAAATCGTGTCAATGGTTCTCTGTCAGTTTTATTACTCAGTGTATTAATCAGTTAACCCTTTCCTCAAGAATTTCTTCTCTTATTTGACGCTACAGCCCGGGGTAAGCATTGGCCTCGGCATTCTCTACCTCCGTCTTACGACTTCATTGATAGAGGGCAGTAATGCAGGACGGGGGAGCATGAGATCAGCATGCCGGCACCCCGCCTGTCGCCTATCACGCGGTTTTCGTGATCGAAGAACGCCACTTCTCCATCAGGTAGCTTCCCGACTGTCCGCTATTTGAAGCAAATATATATATATAGTTACAACATCATTGCAAAACGTGTTATCTGTATTGGACTGGATTGATAGAGACGGAAGAAAACATTTCGGTACATCAGCCTTGCTCAAAAGTTGGCCGTTTGTGCCTACGCCTCCAATGCGGGCACCTCCAGGAGGAACGTATGAGGTGAGATAGACCCCAGGGCACGGACAAAGAGTCCCTAACAATGATTCCAGATAGGACATCCCACAATGTTTCGAAGCTCCCTGCATTCCAAGGAGCTCGAGACCCTCAGAAGAGTCGTTTTCATACAAGATGCCGGGGCTGAAATCGTTCTAAAGCGCAAGTCACACCGTCACATGAATGAATAGTGTTTAACGCCCGTTTTTGCTACAGAGGCACCACAGGCGATGGACACTGATGATAGATGAGATGAAATGATATATTGGGAAAGGATTTATTTTTAAGGAAGGAATCGTTCCAGGCCTAAGTTTAGGGTACCTCCCCGGCATTTGCCATTTATGAGGACTGAGGAAAACCTGGAAAAAACCTCAGTCAGGAAGGACGGTCCTGGCGGTATTCGAACCCAGACCTCCCGCTCACGAGTCCGAGACTTAACGACCTCGGCCACCCGTGGCGGTTCACACCGTCACGGCGTACATAGCACTACCCTAATAAACCTGGAACTTTCGACATTGTAACAGAACCAACGGAATGAAATGAGAGAGCAGAAAATTGGACGGAAAGATCCATCTCCACATTCGCCTTCGGGGGTGGGGGACTACAGAAAAAAAAAAGCACGGTCAGAATGGCCGACCCCAAGCGATTTGAACAAGAGGTCTCCCAAATGCGAGTTCCAAGTGTTATCATCAGTCATCCGCTCGGTGATGGTTGTGTTGTTTGTATTACACAGCGCTAACTTCCATATAGCAGATCCCTTTACATAAGTGCTTTTAATTAATGGTGTATTTTGTGATAATTTCACACTTTCACAAACCTTAAGTAAATCACTTTCACAATATCGTTGTAACTCCGCGACATTTTTCTAATTAAGTTTGTCCCACAATTATTTATTAGACTGTTATAAAGGCAACATTTGAAACAAGTGTCTCTCAGAGATTCATGTTGCATTAGATATTTATTCATGCCAACTTCTAAGTGTAAGATTTAAATTAGATAATGACTTCATTGTGTCTTTCACAGACATCAAAAGTCTATCAAAGAGAAGCTGCGTAAACTAAGCAAATTCCTCAGCTACTTGAATAACTAAAAATGAATATAAAACTTAATTATGGCCTTATAAATTACTAAAATGAAATAAATTATAGCATTACTGTGTGTTATTAGGGGAATAAAATTACAATGCTTGCAATCTACAAGTACCACAAAAGAGAAACCACATTTTTAGAATTATTATTATTATTATTATTGTTGTTGTTGTTGTTATTGAGATTAAACCACAAAAACTAATGAAATGCTATTAATTAAATGAAATATATGACCACTAATAAAACAAAGCTGTACGGTTTGAGTATTTTTAAACATTTTTAAATGTAACCATGTTTATGAACTGGGTACTTGATATACCTTTAGATTAACTAAAATAGAGAGAAATAACAGAAAGTTTCGAGTTACATTATGTATTTAAGAAGATGTTCACATGTTTCGATAAAACAAAACTTGTTACTATTCAGAAATAATTACAATGTTCTAAGCAAATATGCATAATCAACAAGAAACAATCGAAACGTTCATCGATTTTCATTGGATATGAAATTTAATTTAAATGTTATGGTAGTAAAAACATGTAGTGTAAACGTTTTCTGAACGTTATTACAGAGCTATCATACATACAAATATAATTCTGAAAAACATATTAGATTAATGTTTCATTTTTGCTATCTTCACGACGATGCTTTTGTTAAATATAAAATACATTCAAAGTTGTAAATACATTTTATTTAGTGAATTATATTGTCCTTTTATTTTAAAATAATAGAGAGAAAATTAAACGCAAGAGCCCTTTTTAAATGTTGATTTTCAAGTACTACTAAAGGTCTGATTTCTCTAGTTTTCATAAAATATTTTTATTTTATTTAAATGGTATATGCCGAATTTTGTTGTGAAGAAACAAATATTGGTGTCGCTAAAGTAATTTTAAAATTTTGAATTACAGGTAAACCTCCATTCCTAATAGCCCGACTTCCATTATTTTCAGTAACTATTTTTATTGTTTTGTTTAAATTCTATATACCGAGTTTCGTTGCAAAATAAATACTGGGTTTCAGGTAAACCCTCACACTTAATAAGTTGATTTCAATAATTTTCATAAACTATTGTTTCTATTTTACATACATGACTTACAGAGTTTCTTTGAGAAAAAACAAATATTGCGATTGATAGATGGATTTTTAAAGTTCCTTTCAACCCCCACTCTTTAAATTTCAGTTTTCAGTATATCCCCCACTTCTAATGGCCCGATTTCCCTAATTTACAGAAACTATTTTTCTTGTTTCATTTAATCGGCATATTCCGAAATTTGTAGTGAACAAGCAAATATTGGTGTCGATAGAGCAATTTTTAAATATTGGGTTTCCAACAAACTAGCATTCCTAATAATATGATTTCACTGCTTTTTATATGCTATTTTTCTTGTTTTATTTCAATGGCAAATAGCGAGTTTCTTTTTAAATTTTTCGAAAATGCAGCCGCTAGAGTGATTTTTAAATTTCGCTTTCACCCCCATTCGGATTTCATCTATACCCCCCTTCTAAAGGCCCAATTTCCCTGATTTTCAAGAAACTGTTTTTATAAGTTGTATTTTATGAAATATACAGAGTTTCGTTGCGAAAAAAAAATCAAAATTGCGGCTGCTAGAGCGATTTATCTTTTTTTTTTTTTTTTTTTTTTTTTTTTTTTTTTTTTAATTTTCGCATTAGGTTAATCCCCACCCCAATGATCCAATTTTGCAGGTTAACGAATTCGACGAATCGTTTATTAATTCATATATAATTATATATGTTTTTTTCATTGCCTATTTTTTTATTTGTTTATTTTCGGACGCTCTTTAACATCACAGGTCATCAGCATCACATTCTATTCAAGGCTTGAAACGGCCGACAAATTTTGCTCAGAGGTCTCTTCTTTCAGGCTTGAGGTTCTTTATCGTGCCGTAAATGTACGACACGGGACCCACGGCTTTACTTCCCTTCTGAAGAAGGAAGCCATAACGATTTGTACGCCCAAAAAATTCATTGATCCTGGCCGGGTTTGAACCCGCGACCTTAGGTTTAGAAGGCAAGTATGACTACCACTACACCACCAGGACCGACTTTCATTGCCTAGTAGCTAGGATGATGGAGATTTGAAGATTTTTTTTTTCAAACGCAATAGCTACTTCGGAATTCGGTAACACTCCAGGTAAGTAAAACCAACTGATAACTGACTTGGGTGTTTTTCGTAAAGACATTTTATAGAAACGAATTCCCAATAATTATGAGAAGCGTTTGTATCCTTTTATCTTTGCCCTTAAGACAGCTGCCTATCTAGAAACACATTATGAAAAAGTGCAGAGTGCTCATTCCGCTAAGCAATCGGAAATTGGTTTTGCCGACGGGAGTTATTGCGTAATTTTATGTTTAACAATAAACACTGTAGTCTCTTATTTATTCCCAATAAATTAGTGTATGAAACTTTGTTATAAAATTCTCTTTTCCATGTTTTCATAGCCTTATCTGCTCGTAAAAATAAACTTGCGCATAGAAAAGTTCCTTTCCATATGACAAAACGTGTAATTTATTAATAAGCTAGGGTTCAAGTGCATATCACTATCACATCCTTAAAGTACTTTGCTAATTTACCTCAATTTCTTCAGATCACCTTTCTTTGCGAGGACATTTGCCAATTTATGTTTTACAAGTTCACATTGCCTACCACCTGCTGTTTTTAATTTAATTTGGGATTTTCCATTATGGTATTCCTGATACAATGAACACCTCACAAAGCTCCTGCTAAAAATACTCTGTCAGATTGGTCTTGTCTTCTAGCTTGTTGCCAAGGAATGTCTTTTCTCTTTCCTAGGCATTTCGTTTTTGCGTCCTTCTGAGTCTATGTTTGACATTTTTGTAGCATCTAAACTAGATAGCTGAAATGATCATTAAGTTCAAGTTGTCAAAAAAAATGTTTAAAAATTGAAACGGGAAAACGAACGTTAACTCTACCTATCAAACAAATATACTAACCTCTTTTTTGAACATGACAAAATACAATACTCCCATCGTTGGCACGACATTGACATTCTTATTTTCCATTCTTGAACCAAGAAATTATTATTATTATTATTATTATTATTATTATTATTATTATTATTATTATTATTATTATTATTATTATTATTCCCTCTTTTCAGGCCACTCCAACTTATATACCACTAATGGACAACACAAAAGTTGCTATGCACACCCTTCCGCCTTTTACACGTCAATGTACAGCGTTGCCAATCTTACCAAAGTTCCGCTAGGTGAAATAGGGAAAAATAGCTCTGCTGTATGTTGCATGTTTCATTTAAGTTTAGAAAAGGAAAAAAACATTATTCTCAATGTATGTTCTTAGCGTCAAAACATGTGTTAACATCCAAGATATGCACATATATAATGACTCAGTGGGCACGAATCATGTAAGGGTTGTTCAATAAAGAATGATCATAATTTTTAATAACATATTTTTACTTGTCCTCATTATTTTTATGATTTTCTCAAAGTAGTTCTCGTTGAATACTATGCAAGTGTTCCCCGCGCTTCTGTTAAGGACATGACAGGCCCTTTAGAATCGCTTCACTACTACTTCTGTTGATGGAAAATGCCTTCCACAAAGATATTTCTTTAATATGGGGAAAAACAAAAAGTAACATGGGGCTAGATCTGGACTGGGGAAGAGCAAATTCTGCATTAGCCTTAGTTGATTTTTTTTTTTTTGAATGCAAAATTTCAGAGCAGTATATTTTATTAGCGTGTTATCGTCATTTTGCCTAGGCGGAACTGAACATGTCTCACCTTGCACACCTCTCACAGGCAGGCACCGAAAGTGACAGCAGTGAAAGTACCATATGTACATTACGCATTTAGCTAACAAAATATTGTACAGCGCGAGAAATTATGCCTGTAAAAATTATACATTTGCATACATTACTCGTCACTAGTCACTAGCTCTAGCGCCGAACACTTTGTAAAATGTCTGCAGAGAAATACTGGCGCATGTGTCTTCGCAAACAAACGCTACATAAATGTCATTAGTTTAGCAACAAAAATTGCAAAATGGTTTACACATAATTATTGTTTCCTACATTATTCTCACCGCTAACTGCATATTGTATCCCCGACTTTTGGTCATGAAGGGATTCTTCATGGAGCAGACATAATTTTTTTGGAATTCCAGTATGGGAAGCAAATGGACCGAAGCTTTATCAGAAAATGAATACATTTGAATCAATTTCTCCGTTTCGCACTTCAACCAAAATTAATTTACAAAATGAATCTTCCAAATTAAGTTCTTACACCACAGTAACTCTGCTGAGATTTAGGAGTATAACTACCAGTATGGGAAATTCCCGTTTGCTGAAAAAGACGGTGAAGACGCACGTCGTCTTATTAACTTCCCATATTTAGCACTTCGTTTCACTAAGTTTATTAAGATAACTATGAAACGTAGTAAAATATAGAACTCGAACACCTGGAAATTTCTGTTGAAATAATCTCTCGACGTACGAGCGGATTTTGTAGGAACACATGAATCATAAATGATCACCAGTTGAGGAATGAATTAATTAGGCTATTAATTACTTTACGAATGTGGTGTCCATGCTTGTAAGAGAATGCATACCTCACCGCATCGCACCGCACCGCACTGTCGGTCTAGGCCAAGCTGGTGTTCGCCATGCTCACGTTACATAGATCTTAAGAAAATATGAATCCAATGAGTTATTTTCATTGGTTTCCTCCTTGTTAGCAACAGTTGGGTATATGTTCTTTGACAAAGCAAAATATAAACTGACGATTTAACATAGCGCTTGCACATTATTCATTGCAGTATCATCTATAGAGAAATTTCCACATTTTCTGCAGCCGATGTCCAAGAAAATCAAGAAAAAGAGGAAACCATTCACTTACTGCAGGAGTAGCTCTGCTTCAAGCATGCCCGTAAATGTAGGTACTTCTGTTTCTGCGTTCTTTTAAACATATACAATAAACTGAAGATTGTTCAATCTTTACCATTGGACAATACATCTCTCTCTCTCTCTGTCTCTGTCTCTGTCTCTGTCTCTCTCTCTCTCTCTCTCTCTCTCTGTCTCTCTCAAATAAATTGTTAAAATGTATTGAATTAAGACTCTACCGATTTAATTAAATTCATATTGATTTTTTTTTCAAACTATATTTTGTATAATGTAATCGATTTGCTGTGCAGTAGTCGAACGAACTTTGGCACTCTAGAAAGCGTCTGATTTGCGGAACGTCGTCTTAATCCGTAACAAGTCGTCGTCGTGGCGGCGGCGGTGGCGGTGGCAGTGGTGGTGGTGGTAGTAGTACCAGTGAATTTATTTATGTTTATTACATATATAACTCATGCATGTTGGATGGATCCAGGAAACATACATATTTTTATTTTACATTATGAAATACATGAAACTGCACAAGCAGATATTTAACAACAAATATTTGTTCTCTCATTTTTTAATATTATGCTTCCACTTCCTGGCATTGACTATGTTTATATCATCTTATTCATCTGTAAAAAGTGTATGATAAATGCCAATAGCCCAACATTTTCAGTATTCCAAAAATAAATAACTAATTTAACTTTGCAGTTTGTGAGATTATCAATATATGTATTCATTTTCATAGATCATTACATTCATCAATGGAATATTTATGTGGCAATAACTCCATCAAGAAAATGTTTATGCCACAATGAAGATAACTAAAGTGATTAAACAGCTGTGTAATCACTATGTGTAAATGGTCTTTACTTTACAAATCAACCCTGTATTTTTCATAAGCTATGCTAATTTTTACATTAACTGATTATCAGAAATAGTATCTAAATAATAGTAAAGACAATCAGTATAATAAATAAAAAATTCCTCTTAAAGCTAAATTAAAACTCAAAATTCAAAATTCATTAATTGATTTAGTTAGTACAGTATTCTTATCTTTGTATTTTTGACTTATTGTATATTTACACTGTATTTTTATTATTGATAATATCTGTAATATAGTTTGTAATCCAAATTGATAAAATCAATTAATGCTGTATGCTGTTTCATGATGAATAACCAATCCAAGTCTAATCTAATCTTTTATCAATGTTGATTTGGCTGAATTCTACATTCTTTTTTTTTAATCTAATTTATGTAACTTCATTATACCTATAGTTTTTCAAATGTTTGTTAATCATACCCAAGATCCAGGCTAACTGTTGATTCAAGTTTGTTGATTTCATATTGTAAGCCTACAGCTATGATGACCTCTCCCTCTCTTAAGGTGAGAAAGCTTCGCCTATATTCCCTATGTGAAATTATCATACTTCTGGTACACTTTACACCCCATGTATCTCAGGGACAAATTTGAAAGTTCCAGAGGTCAATTGGCATAAAATCATCTTTAGTAATATGAACTGGTTTTGTTAAAATGTTAATTTTTTTTTTCAAAAAGTCAAATTTTAAAACAATTTATTATTTAAATATTTATTCCCAAGAACTATTTTCAACAAATTCCATTCACATATTCTTAATTACCGTTTTTTATATACCCAGTAAAATTTTCATACAGTTATCTTTCATAGTTTTCTTGTAATGTTACCAAAGCAACAAAAAATTAACACTGAGAAAAATTCAGTTAAAGATTTTACAATATTTTTCATACCTTGCAGCATTGTTCAGAACATTCCATTACCATACTCTGGATCCTCTGTGTCATCATAGCTTCTCTTGTTGTTTCTAATACATTTTCTAGCATTTTTGGTTATTTCCTCAATCACAATCTCTGCCTTTTTGCTGAGAAGAGTGGCTAGTTCCTTCAAGGTGGTGGTAAAGAAGGGTGGTTCAATGTCTTACATTTTCAGTACTTTGATTCTTCCTATATTCCATCATTTAATCAGATGATTATCACTTATTCCTAATCTAAGAGTGCTGACACCAATAAACATTGTTTTGGGGATCCTATACTACAGAACATTATGAAGTGCTAGGTTTGCATTTTGAGTCTTCCAGGAAAACATTTTTTCAACAGATCTAGCTAGAATAAGTCTCTATATATAGGTTTCATGGTAAGCATGACAGTTTCCGTTATACCATGATGCGTATGATTAGGTTCTCCTCTATTGTACTTGCATCAAGAATTATCTGTCATCTTAAGGAGACAGGCCATGTTGTGGATGATCGTCATTGGAAAGCTCATGAAAGTAAATAGCCCAGACTGCATATCACGTATCCTGTAGATTGCCCAAATGGCCACAGTAAGTTTGCAATTTATCTATTATGCCATCAGTGGGTCTCTTTACTCCCCCCATGCATTTCTGTACATTACATACCCAATGCACTCCACTTTCTCTACTGAAAGATCATTCCCATTTGGTTTACTCCCCAAAACTTTTAAATAACCTTCCCATTACGAATGTGGATTAGTTCACAAACCTATCTAAGAGTTTAGGAAATAAACAGAAAAACAGTAACTCCAGCAAAAGTGGGCATGGTCAAAATAAAATACAGATGCTAATTATATGCTAATTTATCACCAAAATTTTCTTTAATTTGATTTTAAACAACATATTTATGTTCAGCACACTTAAAATACTAAAAAACAGCAGAAATCTGAAAATGGACAATGGCTTTCTTGCCTTAAAAATTTCCCTTACTATAATACTGAATGAATTTTACTTACTATTTACTGCTGTTCCAGAAAGAACCTCTTCCAGGACCAGATGGAATTCCAATGCCATCTGCAAACCAGACACAAGGCAAGTAATTTATGTAAAAGAAGTAATTTATTTTTGGTTAAGTATGCACATGTGTATGTGGTATGTATGTGTGCTTAAATTCTTTATTGAACAGGATGTTCCATTACAATAAATATTACAATAGTGCATATCTTAGTTAATTAAAATTAATTTAGTGAATTAAAATATATACATCTGAACTATAGACTATTTGGAATGCTGGATTATTTTATGGTGCCAACAGCATTATCACATAGTAAGACTAATTGTGCATATGCTTGTCTGTATGTTGCTTCTGATTCTAAACTATTTACAAATATACATAATGCCTTAGTAAATTATTTAAATATGTTCTCTTTATTTAATACCCATCTAAAAACACTTTTACACAAATCTGTCTTTTTTTATAAAATTTTAACAGTTATACATCAAATGATTCACCAACGGTCTTCCTCGTGTAAGAACATTAAGCACTATCAATTATCTTAAATTAGCATGACCAATTCCTATTGTTGTCAAATTTGGAGTGAATTTGAACTTTAGACTAAGTTGGTTTTTCACACTTGGAAAAATTAATTTTCAATTGTCCCTTTGTACACATTTTCCATTCCCTTTCCCAATAGTATCTGCTTGTTTCACATTATACAGAACCTTGTTGTAATTTACTTGCAGGCTCGGGTCTTAAGCAACCTGCTTTATCATGTAGTCAGCAACTTCTTTTCCTTAGATCCCTATGTGAGCCTTGACCCAGCTGAATTGCATTGTCCACATGCTTCAAGGGCTCTGAGTTGTTTGTATGAGGGGCATTCAAAAAGTTTTGCAAGTGCCACCTTAAAGTTCAAACTAAAGACCGAATTCGAAAACTTATTCTCACAATCCTTAAAAGTGCTCTCTATCTCTCTCCACACACAGTTATAGATGGTGCAACTACTTGTCAAAAGCACTATGGTACTTGGAATGAGATATTGTTGACAGAGCTGAATTTATAGCTTGAGCAAGATCCTGCACTGGTTTAAAAGATTTTCAAGCAATGCAAGATTTCACTCAAGGAAACAACCAAGAAGTCATCATGGTGCAAGAACAGGACTATAGAGTGGCTAATCAAACAAATGGACTGTGGCAACTCTCTGTTTCCCCAAATTTGCAGTGTTCTGTGAGGAGATACATTGTCATGCAAAAGCAACAACCTTGAAAATCCTATCTTTGGACAGAGCTGCCCAGCTCTTAAATAAAGGATTCAAAATAGGCATGCCACAGTATTCTATATTTAAAGTCATTCCTTCTGCATATAGTCAACTTCTAATGGTCTTTCATAGCTAAAGAAAAAGTGAGCATTTGCTTCTGCGAATGAATATCCTGTTGAAGAATATCCTGTTGTCTTGGGTCATTCCCATTTACCCATATTCAGTTCTGAGCTTTATTTGGGGTGATATAGTATAAAACTGACTTTCATCACCACAACTGTCACACATTTAGGATAATTTAGGGAAACATACTCAGCAGTTTCCTTGCATTTTCATTTCTCTTCTTCTTCTCTTAATTAATTAGGTAATGGGAATACATTTTGCACAGATTTTTTGCAGCTTTAAAGTTCATAGAGTAAAGTGTCAACGCTGCCAACACTGATACCCATTTCCATATTTAGCATTTCAACAGTAATATGTTGATTTTCCTCCAAGTTTCACAGTCTTTGAATTGTTCTCTCATTCACAGTTTCCAGGGCTGCCAAAGTGAGGGTTGTCTTTCAAAGTTTCTCATCCTTCTTCAAATGAGTGAATCTATCTTGCAATGAATGAATATAATAGATCACCATAAACAGCTACCAAGTCCTGGTGGATGTTTTTCGCTTTCAACTAGCTTATAGCATGTGCAAATGTAAAATCTAAAGTTTTCTTTAGAAATATTCATAATTTTTCACATAGGACTGAACTCATGACTGTATGGCAGCTACTATGCAAGTTTAAACTTGAACTAATGCATATTTTGATAGCTTAAGGTTCATTGTTGCCAGCTATATTAGTTACATTTTTGTAGACATTATTGTCCACAATGGATAGGCTGGATGCAAAACTTATTGAATGCCCCCACGTAAATTTCACTTAACATTTAAAACAATCTAATAAGAGCCTAAGTAAGATTCCTTTACTCCTGATTGTTAACCACATTATTCAGTTTATACACATAAATACTCATTATCACACACATGGATATATTATTATCTAGGAATACAAAATGTTGTTAATTTTTTTCGATTGGTTTAGAATTTAGTTTTTATTCTTCCTCCTGAAAAATGGAACTCCATAGACTTTGGTCCTTGTTCTATTGGCTGACTGATATGTTCTTTGCTTATTCTTTTTTTTTTTTTGTTTGTTTGTAATGCAGATGCAGGCACAGATGCAAGAATAAATCTATTGAAAGAAGAATTTCCAGAACGGGTTGATGTTTACTACTTTGATCATGGGAATTCTGGGTAAGCACTCTCACTCACTTAGTTTCAAACAAAAATCTTAGCTAATATTGGTCAACATTTTTGGTCTTATGCAAAGTGTTGCTCAAACCTTCTCTTAAAAACAGGTACACCAATTCATTTTTACTAACATTTTCATTGTATCTGCATTTTTGCATGTACTTTATTTCACTCCTTTTACAAGTACACTTCCACCCGATTCTCCACAAAGACTTAAGGCTTCACATAAATTTGAAATTGTTTTGCAGTCATAATAGACAGTACTGAGTGCATGAGTATAGTATGTTCCAGAAATATAATCACATTTTCTGCTGAAGAAAGAGCATGTGCCATAGAAGCTTATTTTCACACAGGCAGTTACCTAAATGAATAAATGTATCTGTTTATATTGGCAGATATTAAAATTGGAGTTACCATATGTACAATTTCCCATAATAGAGCATTATTTGAAACAAGCGTTTCTTCATTGTTTCTGGGTACAAAGGAAGAAAGTGGAAATTGGAGTAACAATGTAACAGAATGTGAACAACTGTTTGCTGTATGTTTTTTTGATTATGTCATTACAAAGTATTTTCACAGGAATGTCATTAATCTAGTAGATAAATTTTGAGCAATTGGGTGTAGAGAAAGAAAGAGAAATGTCAATGGAAACAGATGATGCTGATGAAGATACTAGAGAAAAAATGCAGCAAAGTCCTAGTAAGTCAGTAAGAAACTAGCTGCAGAAATTGGGGTTTCATTCAGAAGTGATGACACAATTCCCAGGAAGAAATTAAAAATGTTCCCATACAAAGGAACATAGTAAACAAGTTTGAGTTTGTTGACTTCATAGTGAGACTCCAGTACTTTTCATTTGTTTCAACAATACATAACAGATCTCCTTTTATACAGATGAAGATTGACTTCATCTCTCCGAGTATGTGAAGAATAAAAATTTTCAGATAGGCAGTACAGAAAAATGCATGAATTTGTTGTCACATCATTGCATCATTGAAAATTGGAGTCTGGGCTGCCATGTTACAAAGAAGGATTCACATAACCAATATTTTATGATTAAATGGTCAATGCTAAGGTGTACAAAGAAGAATTTTTACATTAATTCCTAGAAGATATTTATGATTTTGTTGCAAGATATATATTTCCAACAAGATTATACTATTGCACATACTGGAGGTACTACCTTGCATTCAGTTTTGTTTTCTCCCAAAGAGTTTTGCTTATGGACGAGAATTTCGCTCATAACCAGGTCTTGGTTATTAGCAGGAGTGTAATAATAAAATAAACCACCATACAAGAATACACAAACCAATTTAAGAGGCTCATTAGTCATTACTTACCAAATTATCAAATGAGGTGTTGAAACTGCCTGCCTTCATTCTCCACACACTTTTGATATCTCTTTAGGAAAATTATTCATCACTCACTGTAGTTCATTTTGAGAAATTCAAACAATTTTCTGACATATATTATCTTGGATTTCTTGTATGGTGTGCAAGTTCATCTTGTATTTTTTAATTTACCCCAGAGATAATAATTACTGGCTGTTAAATCAGGGAACCAAGGGGTCACAAATCTCTACTAATAACTCTGCCTTTTTGAAACACATTGTCAATTGCTCTCATTGAATTATTCACAGTATGAACAATGGCAGTGAAAAAAGGTATGATCAAGCTCCCTGTGGTTAATTCTCTCAAAAAATAGGATAGTATGGTATTCACATAAGTAACAGAATCAACTGTATGCTCAAAAAAAAACAATTGATCCTATGATTTTTTCACCAGTGAGTTAATACATATGAATTGTATATAAAAGCATGTTGTGCTGTTGTAAACACATAGGCATAATACTTTATATATACTTTTGAATCAAGAAACAAACAATAAATACACATCCAGGAACAGCTGTGCTGCAACAATCAGTAAGATCAACAAGTAAGCAAGCAAACTTTCTATCTCCTTCAGTGCAGCAAACAAGTGGAGACTCGCTCACAGGAAAAACCGCATGACACAGGGGAAAGTATTGCTGATTGCACTGTACAATAGCATTCTTGAAAGAATTCCATGACAGGTAATATGTGCAGGGTTATGACCCTCCAAGGTTGCCCAATTAAACATTCAACAATAACAGAAGAACTGAAGAATTGCATTCAACTTCAGAGGAAATGCTTAAAAAGTATCTTGATAATATGTGAAAAGAATGCATTGAAATAAACAGAAATCATTTTCAATCCTTTTTCTAAAACTTCAGATTATGTTTATGTTCCAAATAATGTGTAATCTCTACATTTAATGCTAATATGCTATATGGATAATGAATATTCCAAATTAGAAAGTTCAGTTCATGATTAAAAAAATTCTAAATGTCTACCATATTTAGATTAAGTAAAAACCGATAGAATGATTGAAATCATAATATTGCCTTGTAGCATAATTGGATACATTATTTTTCCTTCCCTCCTACACTTAATAAAGTCTTTTGTTACTTTTTGCATTAGTAACATCAAGGAAGGGGGTAGCAGTATATCCAGATTCTAAAGTATAGTCTGGTTAAAGTAAAAAATGTCAGTAAAAATACATTTATGTACCTGTACAACAATTTATATTCAAACATATCACTCTAGACTTAGGTATTCATTTTTTTTACACTAAACTCCATTTACTTACATAAAAGTAAGACACATTTCGTGAGAATCCCTCCCATCTTCAGTTGCTCACCGAACTGCCATTACTTGAAATGATGGCTGGATACCGGAATGTTTCTGTGGTGGCCTCTGTTGATTGAAGTAGGAAATTGCTGAGTTCATCCATAGGCGGAAATTCGAAATTCATTAGGTTTTTTCTATTTTTTAATATAATTTTTTTTTCCCAAGTGGATAACTCCAATGGGTTGTGAAGATGTTTCAGCAGTTTAATTTCCAGTTTTAGTTCATGGTTTTTCATCCAAAAGTGAGCTGCTACTACCAATTTATCCACCTGCTTAAACCGAATATTCCTAAAATATTCTTTCCTCCGAATTTCCAAACTTCTCTTTGTTTTGCCTATGTAGCTCTGCTCACAATCTGCACAATTTATTTTGTAAATTCCTGATTTTTGTTCAGTTGATATGGAGTCTTTTACTGTGCAATCTAATAAATTCTTGATGTTGTATCTGTAAAGAACAGTGTAAAAAAATGAATACCTAAGTTTAAGATATATTACCACTCCATTGTCAACAGCTTCGTAAGTACAATATTTATATCACTCTAGGCTTAGTCCATAACAGCAGCAGTTTATTTCAAGTGTATTCTAAATATGGTGCTGTAAAATGAAGTTCAAATTCAAATTTTTATTATAATATTAAAGTAAAGCATATAAAACACAAGGTTTAGAATATCAGCTTAAAAATTGTCTCTTAAATTAATTAAACATTTTCTTCTTTTTATGTAAAAGTTGTTAATTGTATGTTTCCAGCATATAATGTACTTCATTTGAAGAATTTAGAATTGCTAGATAATCAGTATCATCTATTTACTCACGGGAATCTGTCTTTTATGATTTTCTTATGTTTGTCCTTCATCTGTGCTGAGGCTAATGCATAACTGTATTCTCATTTGTTACCTGTTTTTCAGTTTATGTTTGCAATGACTCCACATTTATTTATTTAAAATAGAAGTATTACATAGTCTGCAAATGAGAGTTTTTTTTCCGTGATGTTATCCTCAATAGCTGACTTACTCATTTCAGTGCCCTAAATTAATTTTTTTTTTATTTTGCTATATTATATCAAGTTATGTTAATTTTACCCTAATGTTAATTTATAAACAATAAGTGTTGTTTCAAAATATATATATTTCATATGCCTGAGTATGTACATGCACATTTATTTACTTCTACATTAAACACAAAAATGTACAGGAATATCATACAAAGACAAAACTACAAACAAAACAAAACAAAAACAAAAACAAAAACAAAAAGGATGACAAGTTGAAAGACACCTAACTATATTCCTTGAAAGTATATATTAAATGGCTATGCTCCTGTATTCTTCCAATGGAACTTAAATGCATTTTTGATTTTTCAAGTGTTCTCTGGAAGGGTCGTCATGTGCAACAGACCACAGTTATTAGCCATCATATGCACATCCCTATGTCCTTGATGGAGGGCTACTAAGAAATGAAGTACTTCACCTTTGTTCATTATCTTACCCTTTTTAAATATATAATATTTTTGGACTCTAGCCAATGTGTAGTATTTCATTGTTAATGGTCTGGTCCAGACAGGTGGAATGTAGTTTGTATTGTATTTTTTCTTAGCAATTCAATATTGCTTGATTAATCTAAGAATTCATTTCTATTAAACATTGTTTTTTATGGTATTAGTGATTTTTTTGTTATTTGAAAATAGGTGTGGATTATAGAAGGAACTGGGCCAAGGTCTTATGGATATTCCAGTAGGAAACTAGCTTGAACTGAAGATTGGGATTCAGTTACCAATAATATGGCTATAAATTGATTTGGGGTTAAAAAGCTATATGTTAATTATTATATATATATTTTATAGTTGTATATGAATGGTAAATAAATAAAATAAATAAAAATAAAAAATGTCAATGGTTGCGTCTGGCTTTTTTTATCCTACTGGTATTGAAAGCATGGAAATTTTATGTTTTATATTTTACTGTTGTCCTAGTTACAATCCAAAGACTTTCAAATTGCAAAAAGTTTATCACAAATGCTCTTCAAGTTGCAAAAAGTATATCACAAATTCTCGTCATATTTATTTTCTCAATAACTGTAACATGTTATACGATACTAATAGGTCTGTGGAATGCACAGCACTTATCAAAATGATTATTTAAGTTTCTCAATAAGCAACTTCAACATATTGTGTGGCTCTAATAGGTCTGAGGAATGCGCAGCATGTATCAATTCCCTGTTAGAATAACTTTTATAGATGGAAAATTATTGTTGTTATATTATTATTATTATTATTATTATTATTATTATTTAGATCCCAGAAGGTGCTTTTTAGTGTCTAAACATCTGATATCTAGTGATGACTACTCTTCTTAAACAGCTGACTAGAAGACTTGCCCATACTTAAATACCATTACCCACAAATCCCTTACATCATTGTCAATAATCTTAAATGTCTGGTGGATCATTATCAAATTTTGTTTGAAAATGAAGCTCTGCTCCTTTATAACTTCAGCCCTCTAGGAATAGAATATGGAACTTCACTTAAAATGATATTTAGAGAGATTTTTCTGTTTCATATCTTTGCCATTGGCGTTTTCTTTGTGATGTGTTGCACCATGTAACTCTAAGTCTACCTATTTTCCTAGTTCCTCCTTGTGGATTCCAGTCAAAAGTGCCCTTAGGTAATTTCCTTCTTCTTTCCGCAATACATGCCCAATCTATTTCCTATATTTTACCTCCTTTCCAATTTCCTATTGATCAGTTACCTTCCATAGATTCTCATTTTATATGACTTTTGACAACCATATTCCCATGATAAATCTCAAGCATCTAATAATGCACACTTGCAATTATTTTATGATTATGTTAGTTGCTTTCCAAGTTTCACACGCATACATTGGTGTTAAATATTCTTAATTTTAATTTCCGGAATATTTGTTTAGACTTCCACAAGGCGGCTGAGAGGAAATAAATTTTGCTTTCCTGATTCTAGCTTTGATATCTTCATCTTACCCTCCCTCCTTTAAGATAATGCTTCGTAGATACTGAAATTCCTTCCACAATCCCTAGCATCATTTTAGGATCTGTTTTGTTATATATCCTCATTTCTTTGGTCTTTTGTTTATTTAAGAGCAGATTAGCTGCACATGTAGGTCTATCTGTAATTTGTTATTTATAACTGAGAATCTGTCATCATGCATACATCATCTGCATATTCTACATCTTCTAACATTTCTTGCAACCCTTACTGAATATATCTACATTGTCTGTTGCAAATCCTTTTCATTATGTCCTCTAATACCAATACAAATAATAGTGGTGACAACAAACATCCCTGTTTGTATCCACTCAGAGAAAGACAGGATTCTGAGAGTTTGCCTTGATGTGACATGAAACAGACATGATTATCATACATATCTTTAATTATGTTGGTGATTTTATTAGGCATTCCAATTTGTTTCAATTTTTCCCATATAGTTCTTCTCCTTACCGAGTCAAAGGCTTTCATAAAATCATTAACTGCCAAATATAATGGGCTATTCCATTCCAATGGCTGTTCTATAATAATCCTCATTGTATTTATGATGTCTGCACAAGATCTTCCAGCTCTTAACCCTTATTGTTTTTCCTAGTTTCTTATCCACTCACTTGTGATACAGCTGAATAGAATCCTAGAAAAGATTTTGCTGGAAACAGATAAGAAAATGATACCATGCCAATTATCACAGACAGAAAATCTCTCTTCTGAGGTATTTTCACTACTATACCCTTACCCCAAACTTGAGGGACTTCCTTGTTTTTGCAGGTCTTTTGGAATAGTGGATATAAAATATCAACATTAAATTTATATTTGGGGGCCAGAAAAAGCATGGAAAGGGATAAATATGATAAATAATTATTTTTTAGAATTGTTCTAGGCTTACCTAGATCTTCACCTAATGAGGTCACCCTAATGGAACTAGGAAGATTGGGCTATAAAAGCAAGGTCATAGAAAGAGTATTGAAATATTGGTATAGAATAGGGAGACTAGAAGAGGAGAATATCATTAATCAGTGTTTGTTAGCACAAGGAAAAATTAAGGGGAGAGAAACTTGGTTATCTAAAATCCAAAATATCCTACAAGAAGAGGGCATGGGATTAGTATGGTATGAGGAAAAAGATTGGTTAAAGGATTTTGGAAAGAGATAACCATAAGAATTGAGGATATTGAAAAACAGGAAATATGGGCAAATCTTAACACCAAAAAATCTCTGAAATTATATAGTACACTAAAAAATGTGTGGGAAAAAGAAAGATATATTGAAATTTGTGATAAGGTAAGAAGGGAAGCGTTGGCATGGTTTAGAACAGGAGTAAAACATTTAAGTGGATTAAAAAGTGGATACACTAAGAGAATGTGTCCTATGTGTGAAGAACCAGATAGCACTTGGCATGTATACTAGAATGTAAGCAAACCAAGTGTTGGAGGAAACAGTTCCTATTACAAAAGTGGGAAAACTTACCAAATGAAATAAGAGGCAGGAGAATTTTAAATTTAAAATCAGATGAAAACATTAAGGAATTAGGAAAATACATAGGCAAGGTAAGACAAAATTGATTATGGGTGTAAAATACTTAGGAAAGGTGCTTGAGAAATGGTATAGAATTGTCAGATAGTGAAAGGAGGATGAAATGAGTAGGGGAGGGAATGGAATTAGTTATCTAGCATTAGTTAAACAGGATCCTTACACATCAATAACCAGGGTGTTAATGTGTATAAGGTCTTAAGGAATAAGAAACTCTGAAGGATAGATATTTGGTCGAATGAGTTTAATTAAAAAAAGAAGGAAGATTTAGTGTTGTAGGAAATATAATTTAATATTGTATTGAACGTATAAATTATTTTTAATGTTGTGTTTTGTTTTTCGTTGGATCAGAGCCTGGTCCCCTGAATATTCCAGTAGGTAGCTGCTGATGAACCAGGGACTGGGTGGTTGAGCCAATCAAATTGGAATAAATTTTTATTGGAGTTAGTGCCTTCTGGAATTGCCGAAGGCACTGTTCCTAATTGTTATATTTAAAAGTAATGCTTTTTTTTGTGTTTATATTGTTAAAAAAAATTCTGTAAGTTGATGCATGAGAAATAAATACTACTACTACTATTACTAGTTAAATTTGTATCTGTTTTTAACATTTCAGCATTAATGTTTTGAAGCCCAGTGCTTTTATGTTGGGCAAGGTAGTTACTTAGATATCTATGAGTGAAATGAGAAAAAAATACTTCAACCTCACCAAATTGCATAACACTATAGAAAATAACATTAAAATATTTTCTTTATGTCGATTGCACACTACTTTATTACAGTCTGCTATAAAAATGTCTATAAATTAAGGAATTTCTCAACAAATGCATATAAAGGATACTACCAAATATTACCAATAGCAAAAAGTAGGAAAATGCAAATATAGTATAACATTAAAGTATTTATAGCTTGTAGTAAAGTTAAGGAATTTCTCAACTTTCTCAACACGTGCATATAAAAGATATTACCAAATATTACCAACAGTAAAAAGTAGAAAAATGTAAATATAGTATAACAATAAGTATTATAGCTTCTGGTAAATTTAGTATGAATAAATATTGAGCAGGTACTTAATTCAAAACTTACTACTTTATAACAAAAATGGCACATCAACATTACAATACATGTTTTGTTCATATTGTATATTTTCTTTAATATTTGTATTATTTGAATATTTATACTTGTATATCACAAGTCCACAAGCATGTAATAAATAAAAATAAATAAATATGAGAATATTTCATTTTTGAGATTTTACTAAGTAATGCCCATAACTCACCAATACTGTTTCTCTTTGAAGTAGTCTTTCCCATTTTCGGTACAAAGTAGCATCCTTCAGAACAAATCATGGAAAAGGACACACCATGTTTCTTTATAGATGGCACCAATCTGATCTTTGTAGGACACAACAGCTTCTTCCCACTCAGTACTCCCAATCTGATGGCCTCTCAGTTTTTCGTGAACAGTTGGAAACTGGAAAGCCACAGGAAGCCAGGATCTGGACTGCACAGTGGATCACAAGTGTCATTTCCAATTCTTGCAGAAATCTCATTGTTTTCAAAGTGGTGTGGACAGAGACAATGTCATGTTGAAGCACCATTCCTAGTATCCCAGACTATGGTCTTCTTTCTGTTAGCATTCTCAAGACTCCGAGGAGCTAAATTGTGGTATAACAATTGGCAATGACCGATTTATGTTCCTGATTTGGATTAGTTGCAATATGACCACTTGCTGAGAAGAAACTGGCAATACTTTAAACACTGCTTATTATCTTCATTGAGAAGGTGTTGTCAATTGAAAAGATGCACCTTTGATTCCAGCTCATATTAGTAAATCCAGCTTTCGTCACCTGTGAAGATATCATGGACACATTAGGAGCTATCACTGTTGAAATGACACATCATTTCCTGCACCATTTCACTCTTGCTGCATTTTGCTCTTCTGTGAGGTTGTGGGGTGCCCAATGACAACAAAGAGTTCCCTTACATGAAGACAATGTGAATGTTTTGAAGCTCCTTATAAGTCATTTGCAGACACCTTCACTTTTGCTTGAGCAAGTTTTCATCTGCAAATATTCTTGCTGGAGTTCTGTTCTTCCTCATCTAAATTCTGTAAACTACTTATATACATACTTCTATACGTGGTGGAACATAGTCTGGAAAAGTTATCTGAAGGCATTCTTGTTGGTTCAGGCCAAACTTATAATCATAAAAAATCTTCACACAAAAATGCTTTCCAGTAATTTTCCACCTTAGAACATCAAACAGTGCATGCATGACTATTTGGAACATTTTTCTGCAGATGCCACGAGAACTGCACCAAATTCCACTATGTTTACTTATCAAGAACACAATTTTTCTAGTGCTGCCAACTTTTCACAGTTTCTGCAAATCTCAAAAATTAAATGGCAAATCTTGTACCTATAAATTCCACTAGCGAAAACAAGTGATTCCATATTGAAGCATTAACCTTTCTTGCAGTTTCACAAATTTCACTATTCATTTTGATAAACAGACTGGTTAGTATAAGGAATGTTGTTCCACATATGAAATGCTAATGTTATCTCTATTTATTGGAACTATTTCAGGAATTTTTAGCACATTCCAAAGAATTCCTTAATATTTGATAGACCACAATCTCTAAAAACATTTTCAATATTTTTATAAACCCAGATTTCAATTTCCATCTATTCATAAAAATATTAATGGCAACTCACTAAAACCACCCAAGTAAGCATGAGCTCATGTGCAGATTTCATTCAGCTAAAAAAAAAAAATTATTAAGGAATGACAGTTATAATAAATATTTATTAAATAAGTTGATACTCAAAAACTGTAAGTAAATAAATTATTTATTGTATCCTAAAGCATCAAAGTCATTAACCAGGTAAATAATATATATTATATACACATATATTTTAATAAAACTAAAGCTATGTAATGTATTAAATTCTATTCTTAAATATTACATATTTAAATACATAAACTTTAATGAAACAAAAATTATATAACATGTTGAATTTTGTTCTTAAATCTACTTAATTCTAGATCTTTATCTTTACATGGTTATATAAATTAGGTTCAAAATTCATTCTGCGTTTTAGTCCATGGGTAAAAAATATTCAGATTTGTTTCATAAACAGCACTCACTACATGTTCAAGGGCATTAGTTTTAAAATGGTTGCAATTCTTGAGGAAAAAATTTAGTAATTTCTGTTTGAAAATTTGTTTAATTTTTAAAATATTGAATTCTATAAAAATAAATTTTGTTGGAAAGTCCAGAAGTTTGTATAAACATAATTTTAATATTTATGCTTTTGCAAAAGGAATAGTATATTAAGATTAGTTTTAATAAGAAAATTCCTAAATATTAACACATGCATGAATACTGATTGACACAAAATTAAATCCTAAAATTCCATAGCTATTGCAATATTGACCAAAATTAATATGAAAATGAACTACTAAAATTTAAATTCTCTAATTGTAATACATTTCATCTACATCAGATTATTTATTTCTAACAATTATTATTATAAAAAAACTAATATAATACCAGACTTTCAATGTTGGTCTTTCCATATTCCCACATAATATTTTATTAAGCTATAAATGCATTTAATTATTTCAGATACTACAGAACCACTGATCGACCACCAGTCATCTATGCTGAAATGTATATGGATGCTGCTGATGAAACAGCAACTAAGTTCTGGGCAGATATTTTTGGGGCATTGCATATTGGCTTTGCATTTGTCATTCACTTTATATTGCAGTTCTTAAGGTAATCTATTACAACTTTTGTGTACTAAAATTTGCATAAAAACAAAAAGCTATTTCTGAACCTTATGTGGTCATAGAATATTTGCTGGTTGATTTTATCGTTCAGCACTGTAGTATAAAGATCTGTAATTGCATCATAGATAACTAACCATGACAGGACTATAAAGGTATGGGATGCTAGATTGTTCAAACTCCTTGAACTGGCTGCAATACTTCTAGAAATGTGTGAGCAAACTTCTTATTATTCTGTTCTTTATACAACAGTTCCATTGAAAATGTTCTTTTTGAACAAAGTTATCACATGTTTTCAACCCCTATACCTTATAAAAATATATGACCTCATTTTGCTTAACACTGAACAACTGTCCAACATTTTTTTTCGTAATACTGAAACATATTTATTTAATAGTATGAAATACTGATTTTTTAAACATTTTTATGTCACATTACATTATTTATTTTCTCTAAAGGGGGTGTCATTAGATTTAGAACTGTGCTTGCTATATGGTTTTTTACTTTTCTTGGATAACAGAAACTTTCAGTCTCCTTAAATAGCTTTACTTAATGTAAAGCAGAGCTACTGCTATGCATATATGCAATTTATAAGTGGGAGATACCGCCATGGGTGGCCGAGGTCGTTAAGGCACAGACTCGTGAGCTGGAGGTCTGGGGTTCGAATCCCACCAGGACCATCCTCTCTGACTGAGGTTTTTTCCAGGTTTTCCTCAGTCCTCATAATTGGCAAATGTCGGGGAGGTACCCTAAACCTAGCCTGGAACATTTCCTTCCTTAAAAAAAGGCCTTTCCCAATATATCATTTCATCTCATGTATCATCAGTGTCTACCGCCTATGGTGCCTCAGTAGTAAAAATGGGCATTAAACATTAAAAAAATAAATAAGTGGGAGTTCATAATAGGAATGCATACCTTATTTCACTTTTAAATTATATACAAATGCTATTTATTATGTGCTTTCACTTATGTTTCTTAAAATGAAATCCATAATTTTATATGCTTCATTAATATTATATGTATAAAATTATATGGTTCACAGATTAGATTACAAATTGATGTCCCTCTATTTTAGTTTTTTGTCAATTATGTAAACCACAAAAGAGCAGAAAAGAAAGAAGGGTATAAAAACTGTTTTCATAACCACAATAAAAGTAAATCAAAAATTGTGTTCTTTGAAAGACCCACAAAATCCATTTAGCTCCAAAGTTCTATGCAAATGTGAAAAAGTATAATTGGTATAATCAGAAGATCATTAACTTGGCTCATAGAACATAAACAGCATTTAGACCTTAATCAGGCAGAAAAATCTGCAATTGCAGAATATCCCATTTAAAATTGCCATGGAATAGAGCAGCATACAGATAATATAAACAAAGGTAAAGGTTTTCAAATAAACAACACTTGGAATCTGTTACTGATCAACAAACAATGTCTGCACCACAATTCGTTCTCAACACTCCTACCTACTCCCACTTTTAGCACTTCTGTTCCTCTACCTCTCCTGACACTTTCAGTCCATTGATAATGTTGATTGTAGTGTTAGCAAATGCTTTGATATTTTAATTAACTTACACCAATAACCATGACAAAATAGTTCAGTTTATCAATTTCAATAACAACACCAGCTGTTAAAGCCTAAAGAAATTTATTATAATTACAAAAAAAATAGCTTTAATATAACAATTGAAATTATTTTACTTTTAACTCCCAAATTAATATTATTGATATTCACTTGAGGCAGTTGGGATGGCAGCCACATTGGGCACAAAATTATGAAATGGTTCGATGGGTCGCCCCACATTGGTCACCAAATTTTGCTCTTGGGTGGTGTTGTCAATGTTGTTGTTGGCCCCATGCTGGGCACCAAATTATGAAGCTGTTTGGTATGGTGCCAGCAATTAAGAGACAAATTATGAGACTGTTTAGTTGGTTTTGGCTATATATCCCAAGTTGACACCAACTTTGAAGCAATCTGTTGTCATGTCAAGTGCCCTCATATTGTAATGACAATTTTGAAGTGGTTTTGTAGATTGATTATTGGTTGGTTTGGTGTTGTTGCCCATGCTTCAATGACAATTTCTCAGGGTGTATTCTGCTATTTTGTTGACTCGTACTCAACAGGATTGGGAAAGGGTTTCTATGCAGTAAATAAGCACAGATGTGACATAATACATGTTGATATTTTATTTTGTCTAAATCTTTAGTGTCCTCTAGTGTTTTGCATACTATAGACTTAGCTAAGCCGATATAAACTTATTTGCCGCATGTGAAACTTAAAAATGAGTGCCATGGCATGTGAAACTGAAAGTCGAACATATAAAAAGTACTGTGCATACTTCGAAAAGAATGCCTGTCTCACCGCGTAAGGAATTTGAAACTTAATAATGTGTATTGAGAACTGAGGAATCGTTTATCTCTAGCCACATGTAGATCTTATAACTGCATGCTTCAGCAACGTCGAATTGCTTCTGCGTCGAACTGAGTGCCCCAGCCAAGCAACCGCTTCCTTATAAATTAAATGCAAACCAAGGGGAATCATTGGTTTTAGCAATTGCCACGGGGTCATGCAGGCATGTGCAATTTTAGCGCTATCTTTAAAAGTTCAAACATACATTTTCCATTGAATGATTTACACTCAACCTATCCCGCGTTCCATTCACCTTTTTCGAAAGTTTAAAACATTATGTTGGCATTAGCAATTTTAAAGGGCTAACACAATGCCTGTTGGGTTCAGAGACCTTGATAAGTTCAAAAGCCCTTCAGGTTTAATAATCTTGCTACAGCAGGCTTTTTAAAAAAATAAAAGGGCTTCATATGCGACCCTAGGGTTACTTCTTCAGAATAAACGGTTTATTACCTTTTTGTTCCCTTTCCAAGCTTCTGTAACAAAACACCAAAAAGGTTTCTCTTTTTGTTGACGTGCAATTTTCATGTGTTAGCATTATGCCATATTATATATATATTATATCTACATTACTAATTACAATACATGAAATATTATGATTGGGCTTACATAAATATACATTTTAATTACACTTCAATGGAGGTGGAATGGAGAAACTGTTACACACTACAACTTTTAATTAAAATCTTTCAAGTATTCTATGTAGGGAAAATAAGTGTGTAATAATTTAACACAAATATAATTTTAGATATCAGCTTTGACAGATTCTCTTAGGCTCCTGTAGAATATTTTTGTTACAGGTTTCTGCTGTTCAGTATATTGCGCCCTCTTACAGTTGGCATATTTCAGCTCCTTGCAGATTACTTCTTTAAGCCATTACTCACAGTATTGTTTAATGGAGTATTACAACCAATTCTGATACTGTTCTACAACATAGCTACATCTTTTCGGGACCTCTGCGAACCACTTGCTGCTGCAATTGGCTTCTTTCTGAAGGAGCTTGCTGTTCTCCTAAGAGCTTTTAGAATAGTCGAAGTTCAGAAGATTGAATGTTGCCACAATCATAAAGTATGAAACAGTAGAAAATCACATCATAATGCAAGTTAATAGTGCTGCTGTAGTATTTGAGTCTGGGTATTAATGGTACGATGACAAATGCCATTAAGTCTCCATAAGTCTCATGAAGTGCCAAATCTGCACAGTTAAAAAGTGCAAAAGTTGCTAATATTCAAAGTATTTTGGAATATATAACATACACCTTTTTTAAACTTTTCTGTCTGAAAAATTTAATATACAGTTATGATAGAAAAAATATTTATTATATACTTCTACACATACCTTTTTTAAAGTACATCAGAAATGTTGTAAATTTTTAATTTAAAAGAAAAATATGTAAAAATGTTATTGTGAAGAGCAAAAAGAAAATATACAGTATTAATAATACATATTTATTCTTTCATTGCATAGTTTATTGCCAAAACAATATCTTATGACTAAACAATCTTGTCTCCTTGTCTCCAAGAAGTAAATGCAAGGTAAATTTATATACCAAAATATAGATTTCTGATTTAAATGTTCACTCTACACACAGCCATTCACATCTACATTGGCTCGAGAAAGTGCAGAGAAATATACAGGGTTATTCTAAATGATTGTCGGGGTTACAAATATTCATAACTCAAAGTGCAATTGACGTAGGAATATGAATACTGTTTTATTGTGTACATAGTTTTTTTTTACATACATTACAAATGCTCAATATGTGCACCTTTTGTAACTCTACATCTACTCGATAGTCCATCTCTTCCCACACATGAGTCAACATGGCAACGGTGATGGTTTCGAAGGTGGCTCAGATGTGCTGCTTCAGTTCCTGAATATCCACCAGTAGAGGAGGAACAAATACCTGATCTTTAACATATCCCCACAGGAAGAAATTGCATGGTGTAAGATCTGGTGAATGTGGTGGAAAGGGTAAGAGCATCAGATCACCTTTCATTCTGCATCCCATCCATCGTTGTGGAACGCTGATGACCTGAGATGTTAAAGAGCATCCATAAATAAATCGTTGTGGAAGTTCTTGGTTTAAAAATGCTCTGACCTCCCTGTGGAAATGAGGTGGTGCACCATCCTGTTGCAGCACATAATCGTTCCTGTCGTCACTCAACTGGTGTAACAGCCATTCTGTGAGCATGTCTAGGTAAGTCAGCCCTGTCACTGTCTGTACATTGAAAAAGAACGGGCAGTAGACCTTCATGTTTGAAATGACACAGAAGACATTCACCTTAGGAGTGTCTCGCACATGTTTTACATAACAATGGGTTTTCGTTGTTGTGAACGTTTTGCTTGTTCATCTTTCCATTCACATGAAAAGTAGCTTCGTCACTGAAAAACAATGTCAAGAAAACCATCATCTTCTTCAAATAGAGCTTGAAGCAATTGTAGGAGATATGGCTTTACCTTTAGGTGCCTTTGTAACACATGCCATACTGTGGTTTGAGGAACTTGCAGTTCCCTGCTACATCTCATAGTTGATTTCTTAGGACCACGGAGATAAACATCCTTAATCCGATTCACATCCACTTCTGACACAGCGGGACACCCACTGCTGCGAATAGCATTGTCAGAAGAAGGCTCCTTCCCAAATTTTGTCTGAAGATGGCGCTGGACTATGGTAACGAATCAGTGTTGATGATATTCAAGAGTACAAAAAGCTTTCTCCTTACCGCTAACCGTCATTTTGTTAAGCACTGCTGTTACTGCCATCTGATGGTAACTGATGTCACTACAGTTGATGCAAACAAAACTTTGACAGTTTGTCTAACTGTTACTGTAACAATAAAAATGGTATGGTTTCCACGTTTTCTAAAAAAAATTCACGAATTCCCGACAATCATTTAGAACAACCCTGTATTATGTCCTTATTCCATTATATAGTCAGAGTTCATAGACACTAGTTGAACTGACCTTCTATGGATGTGCAATTCCTAGTAAGACTGAAATTAAACCCAGTCAATTCAGCTTGTTCAGTCATGTTTATCATTCCAACTATTTTAGTTGCATTTTTGTAAGAAGTGCATGTTAAGACTTTCGACTGTGCATTTGTATATTGTGGAGTGTGTTGAAAGTGAAATTATATGCAAAAACAATGAATATATATTTATGATAGCTATGTACAAAAGAAATTTCACAAGGACTGTAGCAGAGAATTTTGTGCTAAATTTCTTGGAGTATCATTCCCATTTGGAAATGCGAGTTTTAGAGTGGTGAACAAAATTCAAACTCAAGACATTTTCATTGAAAAGAAGCTGAGACCAAAAAAGTAGGCTTTAACAGAGGAGCAGCTTGATGAAATAGATCATTAGAAACTTCTCCACGAAAATCTTTAATGATTAATACAGAAAGTTGATGTATCTGCTGACTTTGTACCTACAGCCACTCAGCTGCTGCATCTTCATCCCTATAAAAGTACTGCTATACCTGAAATAAAACCCCGTAGAGGTGCTGAAACAAAATATTAGGAAGGCAGTTTACAATAAACAGGAGGATGAATTACAGCAAGTGTCTCAAAATCTTTTCAAAAGGATTCAGGCATGCATCAAAGCAGAGAGTAGGTACTCCAAGCATCTACTATGATCATGTGTACAATATTAATTACCTTTTACTACTAATAAATAATGAAAGAAACATAAATTCATACTATAATTTCCTTTGACAGGTGGCAAGGCCTATTATACATGTAACTTCCCATAGGCAAAATAAATTTCTGATTGCAATCAGATTGAGGGTCTTATTAATATTATATAGCTTGTTGCAACCTTGAAATTGTAATAACTATTGCTATGATCTGTGTGAGACTGTATGACTCTTCCAAAAAGCTCAGCAACTGTTCAAACAGCCACCAATTTCAAAGGTGCAATATGTGGAGAGTTTGAAGATAAGAGTGATTAATGATAAATGTGGCCCCTCCCTACCTTCATTTAAGATTTACAATGTGGAATTCGAAGATAAAGTTTATGCACCAAACCATAACACAGTGGAGGAATTACAATGCAATGCGAGGCATAAGGTTAAACTAATTGCTGAGCTCCAAGTAACAATAATGAGTTTAAAACCATAGCTTATGCATGGCATCAACATAACATTACCAGGTAATACACAACCAAACAGGAGAGCTGCAAAAGGCTTTGTATACTGTAAACATTAAATGGTAATTCCTGTAGTATGCTTTAATAATTTCATTAATTTCATGGGATATACAAATTAAACTTGAAAAAATATATCTATAAATATTTTAATTTATTTGTAAGTCTTATAACAGTCTAATAAAGTGAAATGTAACACCAAACATTAAATATCTATAAAATTGAGTAACTGATAGAATAATATGGCAATATGTACTTCAGAAGAAATGATGAAATAATTCCCTTTCATTAACTGCAAAACCAAAAACCATTAAATTAAACCAGAGGCTAAGGTGATGAAACAACTTCACAACCCCAAGGAGCTATTCACCTGAGAAAAAAATTTCATCTTAAAAAATAAGAAAAACTTCATGACTTGATTTTCCTCATATGGATGACCTACTGGAACCATCACACAACGTCAGAGGAGCATCCTGGTATCCAGCCACCATTTAGAATAACAGTAGTCGATCAACAGGTGATGACGGGAGAGATTGCCTCCAAAACATGTTCTAGTTTTATTTAAGTAAGTGGAGTTAGTTTGAACATGTTGAATACATTAGTGTAGGATACATTACCACTCCATTGTCTACAGTTTCATAAGTACAATTTATTTACAAAGTTTCCAGTTACATTCCATATTTAAAATGTTCATAATTTTTTATAAAATAAAAATATGTTACTATTTAAAAATAATTATAAATGCATGTAATCAAACATTTTCTGAAGGTCTATTACAGAGCATTTTTATATCAAATATCATTCTCAAACACACATTAGATTAACATTTCACATTTGCTATCTTCATGACAATGCTTTTCTTAAATATATAACATATTAATCATTATACAGTTTATATGCTGAATTAATTTGTCCTTTTATTTTAAAACAATATAGAGAAAATTTATTTTAAATTTTCAGTTTTCAAGCATACCCCTGCTCCTAATAGTCCAATTTTCCTAATTTTCAAAAACTATTGTTATTTTATTTAAACAGTATATATCAAATGTTGTTGTGAAGTAACAAATGTTCATACCATTAGAGCAATTTTTAAATTTTGGGTTTTATGTAAACCCCCACTCCTAGTGGCCCAATTTCTCTGATTTTCTGGAACCATTTTTTTTATTTTATTTAAAGGTATATGCAGAGTTTCATTGCGAAAAAGCAAATATTAGTGCTGCAAGAGTAATTTTTAAATATTAGGTTTCAGGTAAACTAAATTACTAATAATCTGATTTCACTGATTTTTAGAAACTATTTTTCTTATTTGATTTAAATGGTATATGCCTAGTTTTGGTTTGAAAAACAAATAGTGGTGCTGCTAGAGCAATTTTGAAATTTTGGGTTTCAGGCAAACCTCCCACCTAATAGTCCAGTTTCACTGATTTTTGGAAACCAATTATCTCATTTTATTTCAATGGCATATATCACATTTTCTTTTAAAAAAATTTAAATTGTGGCAATTTAAAATTTTTGCTTTACCTCCAATGGCCCGGCTGTCATGATTTTCGGAAACTACTTTTATCAATTTATTTTGAAGAAATATACTGAGTTTCATTGAGAAAAAATAAAAATTGTGGCTGCTAGAGCAATTTTTCAAATTTTTCAAAATTTTCTCTTTAGGTTAACTCCCACCTCCAATGGTCCAATTTTGCTGGTTAAGGAACTCAATGAATAGTTTGTTAATAAATGGTTATATGCCAAGTTTCGCTAAGAAAAACCAAATATTCGAACCCCTAGAATGTTAATGCACACACACGCACGCATGTGCACACACACACATATATATGATTTTTTCCCATTGTCATTTTCGGTACCTAGTAAATAGGATCAATGGAGATTTGAAGAGATTTTTCAAAAATCTTTTCGTGAGTGGAACTGCAATAGCTTCATTCCTTTGGAATTTGCTAAAAACAAATGTTCTCTTTGTTTTACACATTAAGATGACAATAAAAATTAAAAATATCTGCTGCCTGTATTTGAACTGTGCTTTACCCCTTAAAGCTGTTATAGTGCCTGGTTTTAAAAGAAATTGCATAGAAACATAAGGAAGAAAGAGAACTATATGACATTTCAAGAGTACAATCTAGTGGAGTTTTTCTTCCAATAATTAGTACATTATGAAAGGATATTCATAAACATGGTAAAATGGATTAAAATTTGAAGGTGCTGGAGGACCCAACCACCAATGAGAATGTAAATGTTTACAAAAGTATTAAATGTTTTGTACAATTGACCCACTTATTTTGATACCAAAAAAAAAAGAATCTGGCACATTCAGCTAAATAAAGTATTGTGTTATGCAACAGCCTGTATTGAAACCTTTAAACTTCACTTGTGCAGACTCTATCAGTTCTATCATATCTTCTAAAGATGTGTTTTAATTTCCTCCCATTCCTTTGCATATCCTAGAAATACTCAAACACTGTCTCAATAAGATTTAAGCCCTTAGGGATAATTTGAAACCTACAGAAATGTTGAGCTAAGGTTTATAGTTATCTATCATTATTATGGAAAGTTGAGAGAAGAAGTTTTTCATAGCCATGCAATAGTAAAACTGTAATGGTGATTCCATAATTTAATGCAAAATGTAATTAATAATGTATGAAAATAGCTAGCAATGCAGAATATTTACCTTTAAATTTAAATTTCTAAAATCCATAAATTATTTTATAATTATATTCACAGCATGCCTACAAAGTAAAAGCACAGTGCTGTAAAATTAATGATAACAGTAAATAAGTTGATAATACTTTAGTGGGTTTTAGCAGTGTTAACAGTGGTTTCCCTCCACTTTTATACAACACTGCTCTTCCTTGTTTAGGTATTAGTGTTGCTTTTCCTAGTTTAAATTATTTGTTGTTTTGTGTTTTTACTGTCCATTAACGCTATATTTGATTCACTGCCATGAATGTTATGTCTAGGAAGAGGAGCAAGATTGTAACCTTGCATTTCTTTAGCAGTAAAAACCAAATGCAGATTTGCAACTGAATTTTAAGTACGTTTTGATGTTTTTAATATCATTATTAGGGAATGGAATGAGACTGGGTTAATTCCTCCTAAGTGAAAACATTGATGTAGCAGAAAATGGACTTAAGAGTAGAGATAATGTTGCACTAATTAGGAAGTGTAAAATTTACTATAAAAAAAGTTTTGATTAACTAGGATTTGCAAGTTTATAGAGTTAAAGATGATGCTCCAAAGGATACAGAGGTCTTAAAGATCATACAAAAATAACTTCTGACAAGAATAAATGAAGAAAAATGGATGCACGTGCTAGAAAATTCAAAACTTGGTCTCAAGATGAACAGAGAAGCTTTTTCTCAAATGAAACTAATTTGGAAAGTAAGTGAAAATGTATGAAGGAGTATGGAGAACATTTCACCTGAACATATCAAGCATGTACAGGACAAAATATTTGGTCCCAATCTCCAGAGTAACTAGTGAGCAGTACATACCAATATTTAAAAACAGGCTTAGAAATATGATACAGAAATGGCAATTTTCCTGCAGGACCTTGCTTCTTGCCTCACATCAGAAATTTTCATTGCAAAAACATGAGTTTCAATGCTTCTACAGGCCTGATAATTCTTCTGATTTTAATTCAATAGGAAATCCTGGAAGTAATAAAAATTAAATTAGAAAAATTGACCTTCCACAAATGAGATTATACTCTATGCTGCAATGAACATGTGGATTTATGACCAAGAAATTAGTGAAATGTATAAAACCCTTATTGCTTCTATGCCTAAAAAGAAAAGATATTATTAAAATCAAGGGAGGAACACATTCAAATAGTACATCATATGCACAACAAAATCAGAAAATAATTATGAAAAATTTTCATTTAAGAACTTTTGAAACATAAGACATTTTTAAAAAATTCTATTGGAACTCACACAGTGAAGCTTGTTAAATGTAAATTATAATTAATCTGTCATCTAGCACACTCTTATGCTTCATTTACTTTTAAATATGGTGGGACCGGTTTCGAAGATGCATCCTCTCCATCTTCAACCAACTTGACGATTGGTTCGAGAAACCAACATCTATGTGGACCTGTGGCTCCGTCCTGGTGGTATTTTTTTCTTAAACTGGAACACCACCAGGACGGAGCCACAGGTCCTCATAGATGTTGGTTTCTTGTACCAGTCGTCAAGTTGGTTGAAGATGGAGAGGATGTATCTTCGAAACCGGTCCCACCATATTTAAAAGTAAATGAAGCATAAGAGTGTGTTAGATGACAGATTGATTATAATTTACATGAAAAATTTTGTTTTCTGCTGCATTTATATCAGTTTGCTCTGTTGATGCCATTTTTCTTTCTCATGTGCTAGCTTTCAGTTATTAAACATTTATTTATATATAACAAATTAACAGTAATTATAACAGTAGAAAGGATAAAAACATTAAGATATAGGTGTGACTTTATCTTAGTGCTTAGTGTTTTTATCCTTTCTACTGTTATAATGGTCAGTCTTGGTGGTGTAGTGGTGTGGTGGTGGTGTACTTGCCTCCTACACCCAAGAACGCGGGTTCGAACCCGGCCAGGACCGATGGATTTTTTTCGGGTGTAAAAATCCTAAGTATGGCTTCCTTCGGAAGGGAAGTAAAGCCGTGGGTCCCATGTCATACATTTACGGCTCGAAAAAGAACCTCAAGCCTGAAAGAGAGGCCTCTGAGCAAAATTTTTCGGTCATTTCACGCCCTGAGTTGAATGGGATGCTCATGAGCTAAGATGTTAAAGAGCGTCCATAAATAAACCAATCAAAAAAAAAAAAAAAAACTGTTATAATTGCTGTTAATTTGTTATATTGTTAATAATGTTACTTTATTTTTATTTTTCTTTTATATTATATATTAAAAATCTTATCTTAAAAAATAAAAATAAGCTAAATCATATTAGTAGAAAATGCCAAAAATAAATACTGCCAACACCAACTCTTCAAAATATTAACAAATCTATTAATGCCACAAATTCAGCATTTTGGATTCAAGCACTTTACCCATTTCACAAAAAAGTATTCCCAGAATGGAGAAGCATAAAGATAAATTTAAGACAAATTTGTGTCAGAACTAATACAGTGAAGCAACTTATACATTCTTAAATCACAAGCTAATTAAGAATATATAAACATAAAAATGTTTTTTAGTAATATATAATCTTAGAATAAACACACTATAGGAATGGCAGTAACACAAGCTAGATTTCTTGCACTTTCTTTACATTTTACTGTACCTATAATCTTACAGTAAAGAAGATTTAATCAGGACATGTTTCATGGACCTTTGTCCACATTCTCAAATTAACAACTATAGGAATGTTCATAGAAGTATTTGGTATGTATGTTGGCTGTGGCAGCCTTCCAATAAACTTGAATACTGAACTGTCTGCTTACAGAATGTCAAAATTAATTAGGTATTTGCTTGTGTTACTTTTTCTTTCTCAGTCGCTCTCTTTTTTTTAAATACCTTCCCACATGTTTAATTCTTTTGGATGTTAAACTGTTTTTCATAATTTGCTTTTTTTCTATATATCATTGTTTTCATTCGAAAAATACAATGCCACCACTGATTTCCTATCTGCTTATATTGCATCTATCTCCAATGTTCCTTCAATCTTATACCTATTTTTCTCCTACATTAATTTTTATCACAATCCCGACAATAAATTTTGGATTTTTTTTCTCCCTGGCCTGAAACCTGTTTTGTTTAATTTTACATTTTTTGCAATGTATTGGTTTAGGGGTGCTAAGATGATACAGTAATCTTTGAAAATTTTTTGAAATTTATGATTGGCTTTGTAATGGTGGTACATGAATTTTTAAACAAATTTTCTATCTTATAGAGTTAGGATTTATTTTATTAATCATTCTTTGCTAAATCCATTTGACTTGAAAGCTTCTATTATATGCAGGTATTCATTCTTATAAAACATGTAATTAAATCTCCAGTACGTAAAGCCAGGAAGTGTTTTTAAAATAGTTTGACTCACAAGATATTAATGCATGCTTCATTGTATTTGATTTCAAATTTAATTAACATTGATCTTGACACATTGCTTTGGAGCTTCAGGTAAGCAATAGATTTTATTTTAAATGGCCACATAACCATCACTAGAAGGTTTGACTACCAGCATATACAATCACCCCCATATATGTGTACATACATGAGGAATGAGAATAAAACTATAAAATGCCATAGATGCTGCTTCTTCAACATCAGTTTAGTCTTCTTATTGCTAAGTTAGATCCAGTACTTTTAATGTGAGAAAATGACAAGCACGGTTAGGATTTTGCATCATCTTTTTAGCGAGTCCAGGAAGTGCTCTATTTGAATATAAATATGTTTATGAAAAACTGAGTCATTTCACCTGCACTTGTTAGTTTTTTTTAAATAACACATTTTATAAAACATTATTTAGTTTTTATTGGCATGCAAAGCATTAAATATATTTTGTACTTGAATTCTGAATTCTTGAGTTTTATTTTTGGCAAGCTGATAAACATACAGTAGTATTAATGTGTATATATTACCACTCCATTGTCTACAGCTTCGTAAGTACAATTTTACTTAATTATACAGTAGTATTGTTACAGATTCTCTCTTTGATCTAATGGTTAGCCCTTCTGACTTCTTGCCTGGAGGTTTGGGTTCTATTACTGGTACCTGCTTAGGAATTAGCATTGCTGACTTCTTGCCAGGAGGTTCTGGTTCTATTCCTGGTACCTGCTTAGGAAATTTTAAAGTTAAATAGGTCCCACCCAGTCTCATGAGGACAATTCGGAAGCTGCATGATACGCAACAAGCCCGATGCCAGCATGTTGATCACATGCTCCCCTGCAATATGGAGGTAGAGATGCAGCAGACTCTGTGGCAGACCAAGACTTGACAAGGCTGTTGTGGCAGATGTTTGTGATATATTAGCGTGCTTCATGATTTATCTTTTGGCTTTCTTTACTCTGATATCAAAGCTTCCAAATTGTTGCTTCCACCATTGGCAAAATTGCAATCACAAAAGCTTAAATTGGTTGGCATACTCAAGTACTTATGTAAACATTAATCAGCTCCTGAACTGAATACCCCCTATAATTCAATAGGTTTGGCATGCAGGAGACACCTGCACCTGCACCTCAGCTTCAGGTTATCAATTATGGCCCCTTAGTACAATCCTGCATATCAGGTTCATCTGCAGTAATAAAAAGGAAGTCCAAATTTGGCACTACCTCCTTATGACTATCTATACCAATATCCCATAGTAACTCTACAATCCTCTATCCTACTCAACAGTAAAACCTTTTCATAGGTAGGTACACTTAACAACACTCTACAGGCTAATCACTAACCTTACCTAGGTACACTTAACAAAACTCTACAAGCTGAGGTTAATCCTCAACCTGCCACATCAACTCTGCTCAGCTCATCATGGCAATAATAATTGAAACTTTGTAGTAACTGATCTTTTTGGTTGACAAAAATTATGAACTCACTTAAAACTACAGGTTTAGCGACAATTGTGCTTTCAATCATTTTCTCAATATGCCTAAAGGGAAAGAAAGTACCGCATACAAATTAAAAAGCTTTGTGCCTCAGTATGGTGACAAGATATTTAGTACTCACAAAATAATTGTTTGTAATGTGAGAGTGACTGATGAGAGGAAGTTTACTTGATGCAGCATGAGATAGAGGAAAACATGATGTAGGGTTCAGCATCTTCAGATGATACCAATGATGCGGTAAGATGTTATGTACCAAACATAGTGGTGGGCACATAGAAGGAATAAGAGCAAGAAAAAACATACCTTTTAAATTGTGAGCAGCTTGAGAAGAGTAACCAGTCAACCATCTATAAACTTTTTAATAAGTCTATGTCTATAATCTGGCTGAATAGCATTGGATGCTGCAAGCTACACATTGAAAAATTACCACTGCCTACAAGTGTTGTATAGTAAGATAGTACATGTAATATGCTTCCACATTTCTGCTGTCATTGAGAATAAACAAAGTAAATTTCCTGATTTTTTATTTATTTGGTTTATTTAAGGATATTCTTTAACATCTCTGGTCATTAGTGTCCCGTTCAAGGTAAGGAGTGAAATGGTCAATAAATTTTGCTCAGAGGCCTCTTCTATCAGGCTTGAGGTTCTTTTATGTGCCATAAATCTTTGTCATGGGACCCATGGCTTCACTTCCCTTTCAAAGGAAGCCATACTTAGGATTTCTACACCCTTAAAGATCCCTTAACTCTGGCCAGTTTTGAACCCATAAACCATCAGGACTGACCTTTCCTTAGATGGACCAGATGTTTGGAAATAAAAAAAGGTGTTTTTGAAGGCAGTGTTTCATGTGGCATTAATTAGTGTCCTACACTAATGTATGCAACATATTCACACTAACTTCACTTACACAACACTAGGACATGTTGAAGCATTGGTGTAGGATTACCACCACTCCATTGTCTACAGCTTTGAAAGTACAATTTATTTAAGCATCAATTAAGTCCATGGTCCCCAGTATTTTCTTGCCACCCACTCCTGTTTCCACAATTTGGATAACTTGGATTTAGGCTTGCACAGTGAAAATTTTGTTTTGATTTTTTCCCAGCTGCAATTAGTTGGTTTGAGAAATCTCAGGGTTAAGTTACTTAACAATATTAAATTGAATAGAGTAGTTAGTAATTTCTGAATAATACAATAAAACAAAAACAAAAATAAAGCAGGTGCTAGAAAAAAACGTAATGTTCAACCAGTTGTGTTTAATAGCATATATTCTCTTCCTTTGAACAAATGAAGGAATATTTATAATTGAATATTTTTTATTTCGAAGCAGAGAGAATGAATGAATGAATGAATGAATAAATGAATGAATAGTAGTTAATGCCCATTTTTGCTACAGAGGCACCACAGGCGATGGACACTGATGATACATGAGATGAAATGATATATTGGGAAAGGATTTATTTTTATGGAAGGAATCGTTCAAGACCTAAGTTTAGGGTACCTCCCTGGCATTTGCCATTTATGACTGAGACCTGGAAAAAATCTCAGTCAGGAAGGACGGTCCTGGCGGTATTCGAACCCAGACCTCCTGCTCACGAGTCCAAGACTTCACGACCTCGGGCACCCATGGCGGTCAGAAGCAGAGAGAAGATTCTCAATGTATAAAGCTGTGCTGGCAGATCATAGCCAATCATTTATTTTCAATAGCTTACATTATTACATCACAACTCACCATTGAAAAATAATATGTGTAAAAATTGTATATTCAAACTCTGCTATGAACTGCATTTTATAAACTAATGTTTATGATAAGTATAATGCATTTTTTATATATTTTAGCAACTTTTGAAATTAAATACTAAAGAAATTCAGTCAATATAAAAAAAAAAGTTAAATACCAGTAGTCAGTCAATCTTACGATCTGTGGATTTGATAAATTATATATATATATATATTTCATGTGTCCTGGTAGGTAATGGTAAACATACTTGCCTCCTAAAACCAAGATCACCAGCTCGATCCCAGCCAGGACCGACAGATTTTTTTCAGGTGTAAAAATCCTAAGTAAGCCTTCCTTCAGAAGAGAAGTAAAGCTGTGGGTCCCATGTCATACATTTACAGCATGATAAAGAACCTCAAGCCTGAAAAAAAAGGCCTCTGAGCAAAATTTGTTGGCCAGTTCACACCCTGCTTTGAATGGGATGCTGATGACCTGAGATGTTAAAGAGCATCCGTAAATAAAACAAATAAATAAATGACAATTTCATGGCAAATCAACAGAGTGAAGATTTCTGTCTTCAAAATTTCAGCCATCATAGATTGGAGGACAAATTTGTTTCTATGAACTATAATTTAGCAATTAAATAATTACTTTCTTCTGTTATGTATAATGCATTTTTGGATTATTTATTGATCACATAAGCATTATTTCAGTGAAATATCTGCCAATTTTTAGCCCATAAAAATCTTAGCCCTATGACAATTTATAAATTCAATATATGTTACAAATTTACTCAGGTTAACATTCATATAAATGTTTATTTACTGTGATAAATTATAAACGTTCAAACCAAAAAACATGTGGTGGTCCAATTAAACCCTTAGATATTGTCATACACTGTGTACAATGCACAAATTATGCCAATATTGCATGAAAATAAGGCATCAATAATAATAATAATAATAATAATAATAATAATACACCCTGGGGGGCCTCCACATCTCCATAACCTTCCTTAGGCTTCCCTATCTATCTATCTCTACTCCCAATTCTTTACATGAATCATTATCATATCTTCCATTACTTCATGAGTCCACCTTTGGTCTTTCACCTTCCTTATTTCAGTACATAATCCTCTTGATTATTGCTTCCCCATCCAATCTTTCCATATGACCTGCTCATCTCAAACCTGTTATTTTAACCAAGTTAGTGATGTTAAGTGACCCATACTATTAATATGGTTCATTATAATCTTATTCTCCACTCCCCTTTCTCTTTAACTGGACCATAGATTCTCTTTGATATATTCCTCTCAACTATATTTATGATATATCAACTTGCATTAAGGTCCAGGTTTCATTCCCATACATAAATACTGGTTAAACCAGTGTTTTATATATTCTGATTTTAGTTTTATAAAGGCATCCTACATGCAGTGCAAACTCTTTAGTCAGCAATATGTCATTCCTTCTTGAACTTTGGAGTTTTCAAATGTAAAAACAAAGATGAAGATTCAGATGTTTCTCATCAGTTGATTATAAATGCCATGACAGAATTCACAAAGTCCAAAAAAACAAAAAAATGGCAGGACTGCTTGCAGTTATACCCAAGTTAGTGTAATAAAGCACAATTGAAAAATGTTACAAAATTGATTCATAAATGCTGCTTTAAAAACAATTTTAAATATGTAAATATAAAAATTTAAAAAAAACTACACTGTTCATTTGAATTTATTTTTATCATTTATCTTACATTATTATTTGATGCTGTAAATATTGATTGAATGGCAGTTAATTAATAACTTGCTAGGCACCCTTGAGATATTATATTATTTACAGACGATCTCTAACATATTTGGTAATTAGTGTCAATTCAGGGCATGAAAAGTCAATCAATTTTGCTCAGAGATTTCTTCTTTCAAGCTTGAAGTTATTTTAAGTGTCATAAATTTATCACACAGGGCCAATAATTTCCCTTACAAATTTTATGCCCTAAAACATCCAATGACTGTGGGCAGATTTGAACCCATGACCTACGAGGCAAGTATGGTCACCATTAGACTACTAGAACCAACATACCTTAGAGAAAATTTACTGGCTATATATTAAGAAATTTGATTATAATCTTTCTCCTTACTTTCATATCATTGCAAATTTTATCTCATGATTGTTTAGCCTCTTGAAGGCAAAAAAATTTGGCAAAATAAATAGTGTGTAGAAATATTTCAGTGTTTTTAAAAGTGACTCACCATTTGGCAAGTTAACTTGTGTTCACAGTACAGTCCCTAATCAGCATCCTTTTTATTCACAACCACCTTAAGAAGATTAAGAGCCTAATGGTATTGGAAAGATGGTTGTCATTTTCTGCATTGATAAACATATATCTACACAATGATATTCTAGTATTTGCAATCTTCGAATCTGTTATTTCTTCTAATAGTTCTCTCTTTGTACCATGACAAAGCATCAACCCATAAACAGTATAAGAAATAACTAAGGAATCTCAAAGAAGTAGTGGAAAGATAAAAATTTTTGCTGCAATTCTTACAGATGCAGACTACATAGCGGAGGAACAACTTCTTTGAACAGATTAATTATAAGAATTAATTTGCACTATCTTTGTTGTCAATGTTTATATGACAGCATTCAAGAAGTAATGCCAATATAATACCATTTCATATGAAATTTATGTAGGTTACTTTCAGCATAACTACATAAAATATAGTTCCCTGCAATGTCAACAAATCCTTGGGAAGATGGTGCACTCCATTTGCATTTCTCCCACTGATCTACAGCAACTATCGATTGAAAGTGAATGCCTCGCACAGGTTTTTTTTTATCTTCAAAAGCAAATCATAATCACAAGGGCTCAAGAAGAAAGACTTCACTTTCTCCATTTGCTGCCACTATTCTATTTCAGACACCATTGTGACTATGGTGGTCACAAACATTTCACTATTGTAGCTTCTTTATTGCAATTTTATGAGCAGATTGCTGCAATATCAAGTTCCTTGGAAATTTCCACATTTGTTCAGTGCACATCTTTTGTCAATAAAGTCTTTACAGCCTCAACATGGAAATAGTCTGCTGCAATGAGGATCTACCTGTATGTCATCAGTATTCACAGTTTTCCCTTCCTTGATGAAATGCTTCCACCCATCTTGAAAAAGTTCAGTATGATAGAGCTTCTTATAATGCCCTAAAGCATCGAGTTTTGCATTTTTTCCTCTTGCAACTTGATATTTATAAAACACTTTTGTTCAAATCTACATTTTGAGGTGGTATTATTTGCAACAAATCAGAAACTCGCTGTATTTACAAATTATGGTTACTTCAACACTTTTAATATTGCAGATTTATAAAACAATTGCTGCTCTATTTATAATACAACATTCAATGATGACAACTATACCCTAATCACCCTTAGAGTGATCCCAATCAAAACAATGTCATGTTACATGATGTCATGATGTCACAGCATGAACTGTATGCAGCCAATACAACACAGTAGCAATGCATGCAAAGAAAGTAGTTCCACATTCACAATCTAAATTTGAGAATAGGTGCAGTAATAAATAACATCTACTATACAAAATATCAATACTAGTGACTTGAATTTAATTACTGCTCACTTAATGAAGTTACAAATTGATGCACTCAATTCCCAAGATGCAGCTCACCTGATTAAATAGTTAAACAAGGAAAGGCATAAACAATTTACACTTTTACCATTGCTGATGTTAATTAACACTGTTTCTACAGAGATATATTATGTAAAGCATAAACCAGTTAAGCCTTTAACTAATGCCAAGAAAACAATTATTTTAAATGTACTTTCAAAGTTCTGCAAAAAGTATTCAGCACTAGCAATTAAGGAGGTAAGTAAACCTAACCTCAGAAATTACTGGTGCTCTCTTGTCATTACGTCAATTATACTTGCCATGTGTTTCTGATAATTGTGTATTCTAAGTGAGAAGTGCAGAAGGATATTGTTTGCTTGCTGACGTTAGGATCACTCTAGGAGTAAATAGGAACATGAATTTACATTATTTTTCAATTACTTTTAGAATGCCTTACATTAAAAAAAAAAAAAAAACCTGATAGCAGAATAGTGATTTTTTTCCCAGAATCCCTGTCATATTTCTAAAGATACTGTTTCTTTCCAATGTGCAAAATAAGCACGCATTTATCTCGTCTTGAACAAACAATAACCTCCTACTAATATTGTAATCACCTAAGTATAGGGGGGAAAAAAGAGATGGAATTTTATGGAAAAGATTCTGGAAACTGCAAGGATTAATGAGAGCACAATCAATTTTAAGACTTTTGTACTTTTGCCACAGTAAAATACTACAATTCAACCAACATTGTACTAAAACACAGGAATCTTTCCAAAATATGCATTTTGTGTGAAAATTAAAACATCCCCTAAATCATTATATTATAGCCTGGCCACAGACAAAATTAAAGATTTTCAAGTCTTCCTTAAAATATGACACACACATATATATCTATTTATATATATATATAATATTTAACTATTCTGACATTGAGAAAAAATATTATTTACACCGTGCTAGTCCACCAAGTGGTAAGCGGTGTGACATTTATACTGCCAGGATGGAAGCCCCATCAGATTAAAAACTACACTGGCTTGCAGATATTCAAGGCTACATGTGCAGGATCAAACTTTTCAACCTGAGATAGTCACAAGTTAAAAACAATCTATCTACACTACACCCCTCAATTAACAGCTACACTACAGTCTCATTTTTTCCATCAAAGGCCCTTAGTTTCTACCCAAATGTTACAACACTCTGCCTGATACTATCAATATTTATTACATTTTAGAAATACAGATATTGTTAGTGTTAAATTTTATTTGCTTTTGTACAATATACAAAACCAGTAAAATAAATAGCATTTTTACTTTTATATTTAATGAGTTCAAATATTGATAAAATTCTTGATACAGCCAGAATTTTTCAGGCTTATACATTCTGTTAAAAAGCTGTAAATATTATCATGCTTATCAAAACTTTAATTTGATATATAATGTAATATGCATCTTATCTCTTCTTGCAATGCAATTGCTATAAATTTAATTCACATTAGAAGCTATATAACATTAACAAAATACTGATGAAAACTGTCAAATAATTTGTGTCGCCTTGATCTTCCGCAGAAGGCCACATCTTGAAGACTGCTTCTTGCTAACTTTCGCTCACTCTGAAATGAGCTTCTTCTGGAACCTAGCCCTAGAACCAGCCTAGAGCCTAGAAGCAGCTCACATCAGCAAATGTCACCTTTAATATAAAGCCTTCTCCAGAAGATCGAAACAACGCATGACACAGGCCATGGAAGCTCATACATCCATATGCCAATAATATGCTTTTAAAAAAAGTGGAATATTTATCGATGAAATTTAATTTTGTGACAGTAAATAACTACAGAAATTCTAAAAATACACCATCACTCATTAATTTCAATAAACAATTTAATTTCCTTTAATAGGAGCACTAAAAGTAAGGCATGATAGAAATGTGTTTATTAAGTAAAAAATACAATGATGGAGATAAAACATCCATTACAATAAGCAAGAAAAAAAATTAAAAGAATATTTTCATTAAAGTATACAGTTTGACTTTAATAACTGCCTAGACTATACCCTTCCATTCTTGTTGGATAACTTTCTGGAGATGGTTTAAGCTCTTTATATGACTATGCATTATATTCTATAATAATTCTATGAAGTTGCAGTCCAGATTTTGGATTGGTCATATCTTCAGCAACCTCTGTATTTCTCTAGATGCGAAGGGCTTCAATATCCAGATTGATATTTAGGATCATTATCCTGGTGCAAGGTGAAATTTTCCCTTCTAGATGCAACCCAATCAATATTGCATGATATTTAATAATTTTATGATCCACCTTTCCTTCAATTTTCATAACATCCCCAAACCATAACAAATTCCTTCCTTCCTTCCTCCCCACCTTTAACAGAACACATATTAGTCTGAATTCTTCTCACCTTTATGTCAGCAGATTTCCGGTGATGATGTTCAACCCATTGGAGTCTCTTCCTTAAGCTCATAAATTTTAGAAATGGTTCCCATACTGTTCCCTTCAAATCAGTTTAAGAGAGTCTCCTTTTTACTGTTGCAATGCAATCTTTTGTTGATTTCTAGTACTTCTACACATATTTAAGTAGAGTTTTAAATTTTACTGGTAATCCTAATGAATGAATCATCCATCACATTTGCAGTTTTTAAGGCTGTTCTGGTCATGGAAAGTTTTGGTTGTTACCTGTATTAGCTTGGTGAATAACAGTATATTGCACTTGCCCATTGGATAGTCACATTCTTTAGTAATTTGACAAATCAACAAATTTACCTTCCTCAATGCTACAACTGCAGCACATTTTACAAGTGATGTTTCTACCCTTGGAGCTATAAGAATCATGTTATCACTTTACAATAAACTGCACTACATACAGCAGGCTTATCTAGCAATACAATCTTGATGTGTGCTGTTGTTGATAATAGTACAGTAGACAGCACCAATGCCTGTTACATAGGTTGATATGTGCATTTGACTCAGCTAATGAGACTCAGCTTCAGAAGTCTATAGGTTATGTTTCTCTATTGAAAAATCATTACCCTTTTCTAAAAACAACAAAGCACAGAATGACATTTTAAAATAATATGCTATTTATAGTAATTAAACATTATAATCTGTATAATAGTGAATTTCAATTTATTGAAATGCAAATTTCATGTAAATGAGCAGGCAAATTGAAATTAATGAGTACTAGTGCACATTTTAAATTTATATTTTAAAACATTAAATATGCAATTTTACAACTAAAATTCCCAGTTAAACATCAATGAACACACTTATCGAACATTTTCAGTGTCCCTTGTAGAACTGATAGATAAATGGAACCATAGTATTGATGTGCAAGGATGAATAGCCAGACTTTCAAAGAAAGCAATTTAAAAAAACATGCTTTCTTTAAAAAATTCAGAATAAGCTATTTTACTTGCAATTTAATCAGAAATATAAAAGATTAAATTAAGCCACTGTCAGGGCTGAACTGTGGAGAGCATTACCAAACTTTCTCTATGAATTATCAATAAAATTAACTGTGCTGTATATATTTTTATTTTATTAAATTTGTCTTAGCTATACATTTATGCTCACAACACTACTATGCTCTTTTTTCATCATTCTTTCAGCCCCTCCATCTTTTGATAATTCAAATCAAGCAAACATAAAAAAAGGGTATCTGAAATTATGTGAGCAAATTCAGGCACATTTACGGGCTTGATAGAGCAGAGTGTCTGCAAGAATGGGCCTGCTATTTCTGAATCCTTCTATTCTCCAAAGTGCAACAAAAACATTTAACATGACTGTAAATGGGGTATGAGTGTAAGCTACATTGCCTGTAGCCAGTCTATTAGAGAACTCAAAGAGCACAGTATAAACTGCTTGATGCCAACACTGAACTACAAATTTGCAAAATGTGTGTCAAAGAAATGAAATAAGGTAAAGGGAAACATCCTAAGTTACATTTCTCTGTATTTATTTGCATTTTACATAGCTTATTATTATAATTTTTTTGTTTTCTTTTTGCTATGGCATTCATAAGTACACTACCTGCAAACTTAGTTCTTCCCTTCTTTTAAAAAAGCCTTTTTTTTTGTTTGTTTTTATTTTTAATTCTTTTTTCTATGTACACTATGTACCATTTTACACGTTTTATGCATATTTGTTTGTTCAACTGTGTTTTTGTGTGTATGTTGTGTATGTGTTGTGTCTGTGAAGGGTAGGGAAGATAGCTTGCAATTTTTCTATAAGTTATTCATTTATTAGTTCTGTATATTATAATATATAACATTTCTTTTATATATAACATACGCAAGGCAGAAAGTAAGCATTTCCAAGTATATTTATTTAGAAGCTATATCTTTTTTCTTGTTATGCTAAAAGTACACCATCCAACAGCACTGGAGGGGCAAAATGAAGGACTAGATCACTGCAGTATCGAGCTTTCTGATGCACATTCAGCAACATGAAGATGTTACACAGAGCATGCTACATTTAATGTAGAACTGACCTTTGTGAGTAGGAATTCAGACCTTTGCAACAGAAAGGCTACACTGATTCACAAACATGAAATCACATTAAATTAACACTTGTTTATGCTACCATGAAGAGGGATAAGTTGCTAGTGAGCAATATGTAATTTACTATTGTATTCTCACATTACTGCTGTGGTAAACTATGTATTACGTTCATCTCTTTACTGGGTACTACATAACAAAATATCACCTAAAGTTCAAAAAAGGTACATATTATTTATTACATATAGGAATGACTGCAAAATGAGGCAGCTTCAGCCATGAAAACTATCCAAGAAAAGAATGTGTGAACTGTACACTGACATTTGAATGTGATTTCTTATTTGCAACAAATTTTTTTAACAAATTTACAACTGTGAGACATTACCTATTGCATGGAAATTAATTTATCTGATATGACACATTAGTGAATATACATAGTCAAAAAGATCTATGGCTACCTTTATTATATAGGAAGATTCTTAACAGTGAAGTTATTTTAAATTCTGACATTTAGTTGAATGTTTTTAACACTAGAACTTCACTAACCTTTCAATGTTTGAACATGTTTAAGTGTCATTGCATTCATTATTAGCTACTTTCTCCAATTGTTGATTCATATATATATGGTTACATTCTTTGCAATTAATTCATCTGTTCTTTGTTTCAATTATTTTATCTTTTTGTGTGATTTTAATAATTTATTTAACCTGAATTTGTCTACAGAGCCTACATAATATTATGTTCTTTGAATGTCTTTCTAGATTTATTACATGCCAAAGGATAGTGCGTAAATTTTTTAAAAATTTGCTTTCTTTTTTCAAAGTGCCTATGTCTTTGCGTATTTCTGCCTTCAGTATTTTTTATTAATTTTTTCCTGAAATTGTTTTTCACTGCAATGCTTTTGATTCAAAAACCATGAAATATACAGAGAAACCAAACCATCAGAAGATAATCTCAATAAGAAGTTTATCATGTAAACCACAAGAGGGAGAAAAGATGGCAAAACAATTGCAGAAAGTAGCTGAGGATGAATGCAGTAGCATTCGAAACATGTACAATCATAAGGTTAGGAAACTTATAAGTGTTAAAAACATCCAACAAAATATCAGATCTATGGGATTTTTAAAAGTCAGTACAGATCAATAATTATGCTTATCTTGACAAAACTTGCACGATAAAACAAAGAAGCTCTGAAAATTTTGTTTTACACTTTCAACAGTAAATGTAGTGCAATATGATGAATTAAACATAAGTTGTTCACAGTGAAGCAATTGATAATAACAGCTGGCACTTCACTTACATGTTTAAATGTAGGATGTGCTTCAAGAGTACTTGGAATGGCAAGCACAAGAATTTACCACAGATAACAAAGTTTAAACATTTTTCAATGAATATAACAATTTCCCCAAAATAAATTTAGAATCAAGAATTTATTAAAACATTCCAATATGGTTGCAGAACCAAATCACAAGAATGTGGAAATTTATCATAAATTGCAAGGACCCTTTATCAAATATGTATACTATATATACATAAGAGATGTTCAATAAAGACTGGAACTGTCTTTTCACAGAAGTGACTGTGCACACAATCTCACAGCAACTACATAATGAAGTCTTATGTCTCTAGCATTTGTAACAATAGCTCTGTTAGTTGAGCTGTGGTAGCCACTGAAAGCAGGTCTGCTAGTCACCTCTAAATATTTACAATGGTTGATTTTCTTCAGCAGCCTTTCACAATAAGTTTTATGTTTGCTTGGAGAAAAATGATTTGGCAACATATGAGGAGTTAAAGAGAGCCTATGGGGATTATGTAATGTCTCATCTAGTTTGTTTCTGGTGCCATAAATCATTCAAAGATGACCAACAAAGTGTTGAACTGCAGGGAGAAGATAAAAGCCTTAACAGAGACAACAATCAACACTGAGGGTGTCATTATTTGTACTGACCCAAGTCCTACTTTTAGGCAACTTGCACACCAAACCCTTAACTGAGCATTTGCACATGCCCCATATTTGTGCACCATGGATACCACGACTGCTTACTCCTTTGCAGAAGCAGGCTTACATTGATGCTTGCTGCTATTGGAAAGAATGCATTGAAAATGAAGATTATGCTTGATGGCAGAATATCATCACTGCAGATGAAACATGGGTGTATTATTACAATCCTGAGACCAAGTGAAGCAGCACTTTATGGGTAGAACATAGCCAACCAGCCTCAAAAATAGCACATCTATAGAAGTCAGCAAATAAGGCCATTTCTTTGATCATCAGGGAATGGTGTACACTCACTGGTTCAATGACACACTACAGTCATTGCAGAGTACTACAACATTTTGCGCCAACTGATGAAGGATTACATCCCCAAAAAGAGGAGGAACCGTGTCAGACAGTTTTGTGCACGATAAAACCAGACCTCATGTTGCTACTGCAGCTACCGAGTTCCTCGCATGAAAAGGGATCTCCACAACATCCCATCCACTTTACAGCCCAGACCTGGCTCCATGAGACTTTTTTCTCAAAATGACAAGGAACTTACGGGATGTCAGTTTGACAGTGATACCCAGGTAGTGAAAACTTTCGAGGCATTTCTGAAGAAGTTGCCAAAAAATGGTATCTTGCATGACTTCCAGGAATGGCAAAAGAGATGGAACAAATGCATTGCTTTGGCTGGAGTATTTTGAAGCAGACAAAAGTTTGAATTTGTAATCTTTGAAAATAAAATATTGAGACTAATAGTGTTAGTCTAATTGAACATCCCTCATTATATATATATATATATATAAATTAAAAGAAATTTAGAAATTCAAATCAAAGAACACTTCAGGAATATTATACATAAAGAGAGTAAAAAATCAGCATTTATGACACATTTTGGGATGTTACTAGTGTCGACTTCTATTATCAAATTAGTGCAATATTTTTGCCATCAGAGGACATTTACTAAAAATGGCAGACATAGCTCAGGAGCATACATTTTGAATTCCATACAGCTAAATTTGTAATCTCTGTACAATATCGCTTCCAGAGTATAAGAAGAATCCACCGAGAAAGAAGTTAATCCTTGTAAACTCTGGTCACCTGTACAAAAGACAAGTTGACCAGTTGTCCATCCACATCAGCTGGAGTGAATGGGACAGTATTACCAATACAGCCCGCCAAAATCCACCAATTCAGGCAGGAAACAGCTTGGGATGCAATAAAAAATTATTTGGCGAATTCTTCAAGCTTCAACAAATGCAGATCACAATCAACAGCACATCTTCTGCAATGACTTAGGAATTGCCAGAAGATGAAGGTTTGCTACTAAGTTGGTTTTAACTGATGACTGCGCTTATCACTTACATAGCAAGTGATTTACATACTTATATACAAGTGATTTGGCATGTTAAAAGTGCAGGGAAGTGAAAACCTGCATGCACACATGTAACATTTGTAAGATTCTCCAAAAATCAAAATATTCTATGCCATTTCACATTACTTTGTTATGGGCTTTCTTCTTCACAATAAACTCTGTAAACTGGGATGTCATATCTGGATTAAGGTCACACTGTGAAGATATGCCTGAGATACAAGATCATCCAGATTTTCTATTCCATCAAGATGGAGAACCACTGCACACGTATCCTCAAGTTTACATCTAGCTTAATATGAAAATATCTCAATCAGGAATTGAGTTACCATTTGATAGCAATCAACAGTTCCTGCACTGGCCTCCTTGGTCACCAGATTTGTTTCCTTGAGAATTCATCTGTGAGGGTACATTAAAAGTTATCTGTACCACCCTTGCCTTCTTACCCTATATGATCTGAAAATGTTTACCATCAATGCAATGCTACAGCAAGTGAGGGAAAGTTCTGTTCCTATTAGTATTAACTAATATGCATGATACAGATCTTTTAATCAACCTGCCTCCCTCCCAAAAAAAAAACACACACACACACATTACTAACAGAGAAAATTGTTATTGTTAAAATATATTGTTGATGTATTCTATGCATTTACTTTCATTGCCTGATGTTTAATTTAAAAATTCTAGATTAAGCTGGTGAGTTGGTTTTTTACTCTTATGCTCCACTTACCCTTAAACTTCTCAGAACATGTTTCATGCACCTTTGCCTATGTAATATGTTCCGAGAATTGAATTAAAAATGAATGTAGGAATCCACACAGTGAAACTATCATAAATCTTGTTGAATTAAAAGTAAAACTACTAAAATCATAACACATTAAAACTCTCTTGACGTTTCACATTAAAACTTTTTTTATTAAACTGTTAATATGATTTTAGTAGTTTTACTTTTAATTCAACAAGATGTTCTGAGAAATTTAATGGTAAATAATGCATTAGAGTACAAAATCGACACACCAGCCTAATGAGTGAACTTTAATGATTCTGACATGAATGCATATTCACAAACAAGAATATGAAAAGTTTTGACTCTGAAAACTATTCTCTCATACATTTTGTTTGCTTTGCAGTATTTGCTGTGCCCCTGTTAAAGTGTTCCAATCTGTGCATACTTGTCAATCCATTATTACCAAGATTTTACAACAAAACAATGTAACCATAAACAGCTATTTTTCACTCAGTATTCACTACTGTTTCGAGAAGTTAGGCACTGTATAAGATGCCACTAGCGCCGCTTACTGTGTAAAAGCTTTTGCATTAATTGAAGATGGAATGCAGCTATCTTTATATAACCAAGGTTGTGAGAAACAAAATTGTGTTCTGCAAGCTGTGAGTTGGTTTCAAGACCACAATACTTCATGGATTAAGGTGCCCTAGGTGTACATCAGTTAAGAGATGACCATTTTTTAACTTTGGAGGTTTTCAGATATTCTTCACTTGGCAGCAGTTGAGGTTAGAAATTTGCTAGAACAACTTTACAATGTTAACATTAGCAAATGGACATGCAGAAGAATACTTAAGAAGAAGTAAATTTAAACTTGAGGACCAGAATTAACTTTAGAGCAATGAAAAGATAGTCTTCAATTTGAAAGAGATTGTATGGACTGGACAAAGAAGTATCAAAGCAAAATTCTTTACACAGATGAGGTTAAATTCAACCTAAGGTCTCCAGACACAGGAGAAATTGTGTGAAGAAGAACTGGGGAGAGTTATGCTGCCTGTATCATTTTGCCAAGGGTGCTGTAATGATATGGGATGGTGTTACCTTTGATGTATTTACTGATATTTTGTTCACTGAAAATGAAGCTTTAATGGCAACCACTATATTGAGGATGTTCTCCTTTCACATGTTATTCCCTAGGCTCCCTACATTGGAAAGAACTTCATTCTAATGCACAATAAGGAACTTCATTCTAATGCACAATAAGGACTAACTCCACAATGTTCAGAGTGTGGTACAGTTTCTGGAGGAAGCAGGGATCATCACTTTAGATTAGTCTGCACAAAGTCCAAACTCATATCCCACCAACCATATGAGAGATACGCTTGCATCTCATATTTGTTGATAAAATTTCCACACCCTGGACAAACTTCAGGTTGCTTTTACTCAAGAATGGAATCTAATTAGCAAATGATATTCACAAGAAAGTTTCAAGAATGTAAGTTGTTATTGAGCAAGAGTTGTTAACACTTTACTAAACGTGTAAGAATGTTTAATATCACAAATTATTGATGAGGAAATCACTCAAATTTCACTAGTTTTGTTTCACTTACTTAGACATGTTTCAAAGGCTGTTGCCTTCATCAGCATGGTTCCATGCGAAACATGTCCAAGTAAGTGGGACAAAACTAGTGAATTTTGCATGATTTTCTCATAAATAATTTATTATATTATACTAATATCACCATGAAAATCCAAACATTTAAAGATAAACATAGATGTTTTGACATTAAAATTTATTCGAAATGGTAACGAAAGATATAAAATGTTTAATAGTGTATTAAATGTAATAAAAAGTTTTTCATTTGTTATAATAAATGTGCACTGAATACATTATGTTATATATTCATGCATATATTAAATCAATGTTTCTGATAAGTTCAAGAAAATTGCAAGTGTTATGCTTTCTTTGTCCAGAGGTGCATTTATTGCAATCCATTTACAGCTGTGAACTGTTACATCTATAGTCCTTTGAACAAAAGTTTTAGTAACCTCAGAACAGATCTAATAAATATGTAGGCCATCTACAGGAACGTTACTAAAAGCACTTCAGCAAAAATAAACCAGTAATTGTAGTCCTGGAATAGTTCTTTGGAACTAATACAGGAGGTATTTGCATCTTCACATAATATTGCAGGAGCCAGCAGCCTCTAAGGAGCAGATTGCCAGCCTAATGCTCCTGGGATTTTCTCAGGATATGCTGATCCCAGCCCAAGGGCTTGTTCTGATTTACCCACGTATCTGAAAATGTATTGTAGGAATATAGGAGATACCGTCTTGACCCCTAATTTCAGCCATTTTAGTAATGTTTGAATTTTGCATCTGCATACAATGTGCATATAGACTGTGTTCTGTAATAATTCAGCTAAAAGCCCCCCCATTTTTATCTCCTGAAAAATAAAGTTACAATGCCTTTCTCTTAAACATGAAACACTTTTTCTCAGCAAGAGCAAATAATTATGTGCCTTCTATAATTACATGTTAAAAGAATGGCATTGCAAAATGCTTTCCCCCTTTAAATATCATGGGATCATAAACATATTTTGATACACTATCTAAATGTATCTGAAAGTGTAACTCTGCTCTTCATTGAAAGAATATTATAAATTAAAAGATGTAAATCTGTTTTTGTTCAAGAATAAAAAAAATTCTAGTATTTTAAACCATGACACTTGTCTTGTACCCCTATACAAAAAATTTACAAAAACAAAAAAAATTCAACTCTGGACCGAGTAAGAACAATGAGTTTTGTATAGCATTGGAAGGAATGTAAAACTAACGAAGAGGAAAGCAGATGCTTTGAACAGCTCTTGTTATTTCAGGTTCAAGGAATCATATGATAAAACATTTAAAAGTTTTTTTCAAAATTTATCAAAAACATTAAAAGTTATTTTATTATATGTTTAAAAAAATGTAGCATTAACAAATAACAACTTTTAGATCCTGAATTACATTAAGTGCAAACAATATGTAGATGCTGAAAACTAGAGAAAAGCCATGGCTAATCTCTGCCACTTGAGAATTTCAATAAGCCTATTTCATCATTTATTTCTAGCTTCCTTCTTGATGGGACTGAGGAATAGCAAAGTATTTACTAATAAAAACATTGACCGCCATTACAATACATCTAACAAACTCTTAGTGTCACTATAAAACCAAGATAGAATTTTATGATAATGAATACAATATTGCTATTTTTATGAAGTCCATTCATTGCAGTATTACATAGAAGTTAGAGATGCTATAGAAAGAATTTATCATTAATAGTGCTTTACTATTGCATTACATTAATTTTTGAACTGACATGGAAACCAATCCAATCATGCAACAACATTCCTTGCCATAAACAAAACTTCTAAAACAAATTGTTCAAACTTTAAAATTAATGGAAATGCATCCAATACATCACCAACATAGAAGTCTAAGTACTTAAACAGGTAGCAAAGGTAACTACAATCTGAGTGAACTCGTAGGCCTTTACAGCCAGTGTTATAATGCTGAATATCTACATAGTATAGATGTGCTCTCTCTTACAATGGTTTCTGACCATCAGAAACAAAACAATGCAAACCTAGCAGAAGAAGATATTCATCATAAAAATACCCTATCATTAAGTGTAGAAGAATAAAGTATGCAAATTCTTATGGCTATTAAATAGTTCCCTACTCCATGCACAGCCTTTCTTTTTAATTACATCATTTACCACAAGAGACAGGTTTTAGCCACTGCTCTGATGTCCAAGCAACCCATTCGAGGATCTGCCAAGCACAGCCAACACGACACATACTGCCAACAAACAATGACCGTTGTTGGGGGACGGATATGGACTACACTAACTGCAATTACTCACTTGTCAGTCTCCCCGTCATAGGTTGTCCACTATACAAAAAGTTATTTCCTACATAAACACACGCACACATATAACTATTTACAATGAAAAGAATCACTAAAAAAGTTGTGCCAACAATAAAAATTCTAAACAGCATGGTATTGAACTCTCTTGTTCTCTGTCATGTGGTTGAAATATTTAGCCCCATCCAGAATTTCCTTCTACATCTTTGGAATATTTGGCTTATTATGATAGTGACTCCTAGCTAAATGTGGCAAATGCTTACTTCTGGCCTTACAACAACAACTTTAACAATATCTTTTCGCCTTTCTGACACCAAAGGGCACTACGATCTCGCTACTGATCCAGACCCCCACCACTAGCTACATTATCCAGACAACTTTCTCTCGTTGTCAAGTGCTCACAATTTTTCACCGGTGAATTTTCCTTATTTTCATCTGATGTCATTATGAGATCAGGTTTCACATTGTTCCTATCCTTTGTGTCACACGATACACCACATTCTGATGAGGCATCAGCTGCCGCATCACTGTTCTCACAATTCTTCTCTTCACCACTTGACAACTGACCATTGGCAGAATCCGACCCATCTGAGAGCACTTTCAATGCAAGCACCAAGTCCTGTAGTATCTCGGTCTCCTTTACCTCTATCAGCTGGAAACGATGGTTAAACAAAGTGAGGTGTGCAAATACACAGTTCAGATGTGCATGTAGGTTTAGCAAAACCACTTCCCGGAAGTGGCAATGATACAGGTGTGCCAATACATGGAACAAAAGGCGCAGTATCTTCCGAACTATTGATTCAAATGAACTTGGGAACTCGTTTGCTGCAATCATAAACAAAAATAAATGAAACATACAAGAATTTTAAAACATATTCACATATGCTCTTGAAACCAAAATCTCTAAAGTTAATCCCAAAATTTAAGGTAAATATTTTAAAAGTTTAATTAAGCAATTTCAGCCTGGCTTTACGTTGCTGGAGAATTCCCTTATATGCATTTAAGGTTGAAGAAGTTGGAAAAATGGCCCATTGTTCTTCCAAAAGCCCATCACATTTTCAGCTGTACTTCACCATTAAAAACCAATTAAAAAGATAATGTACTTTGTATTCAAAGAAAAATTAAAGTTTATTTCCAGAGAAGGGCATTTCTATTCATATGTACCTATGCACCTAAACACTAATACATAATAAACAAGAATTATAAATCAATATCATGAGTATGGCCTTTACTTGTATTGCATTACAAATCTTAAACTACTTTGAAACATTGGGGGAAGGGGGAGGGATACAGCGAGGTTGTTTGAGTTACAGGCTGGCAGATCATATCTATAAACTGGGAAAAGAGTCATAATGTGCAGGTAGAGCTTGTAGTTAGTTTATCAATGAGCAATTGTGTGTTTATGTGCAACTTAGTGCTTTCATCTTGTGTAAATTGTATGCTTTCCTTCATTAGTTATACCACCACCATGAAAAACAGGTTTTATGTACAATACATAATGAAAATAGACTATAGCAGAGAAGTGATACGGCTATTTGCAAGAAAATACCCTGGCAATCATGATCCAGTTAGAGATAGCAGTCACTAACTTGTTATAAAGTTAAGAAAAACAGGATCTCTCAATGACAAAAAACATGTCATAAATCTTCGTTTTTACAGAAGAAAAGTTAGATAAAATACAGAAATTTTTATTTAGATGCTGGCAATATATTATTGCTGAGGGGCAACAATCACCTATTGCACTGATCAGTGCATATTATCAGTTTTAAATATAGTATAATTTTATGTTTTCAATAAAAATATAAATACTAAAATAAAAATATTAACTTTACATGCAGAGACTCTTATCTATATTTTTCCAGCTGTAATGGCTGCACCCTATTCCCCTATAAGCAGCCACACTCAGGCGACCTATTACTCAAATAACCTCACCATATGGAGTCACATGGTTACTTGTAGGGTGATTTTCCCTTGTGCATAAACAGATGCAAGAAGCAAACTTTTTTACACTTCTACATTTTCAGGTATAGAACCACACAAAGATTTAAAAGAACACAGCTGACATAAATATTTCCAGTCTCTATATACTGAAACTTACTGAATAGCACTCGTTTTCCATGTTGAAGGGTGTACATAGACAATATACTTTCTTAATGTCTTTATTTACATATAAGAAAATTGTGTTGGCCAACTAGAACTGGCACAAAGCAGTATGTTTAACCATCAACTAACCCTTACAATAAATGCCTGACAAATGGGGTGATATAAAACACCATCTTTCCACTATCTTAATAGTTGTTCTCAAGGTGCAATAGTGACCATCAATTATATTTTTTTCATTCATCTAAATTCATAGCAAACTATTTTATGCACCTCTTCCAACTAAAAATGAACTGCTAAAATTATCATCCCTCATTTCCTAAATATTCTGGACCTACAGATGAAAACTGCACAGTTGCAGTTCCTTTGAAGAATCTATGCTATCTTGCAACAGATTTCAGTTCCTCAAAGGTGTGACAATCTGTTTTGTACAAAATCATCTAGTACTATAATTAGTTCTGTTCCTTATTTAATTTTTTTTATTCGTTTTATTTAAAGACGCTCTTTAACATCTGAGGTCATCAGCATCCCATTCAATTCAAGGCATGAAACGGCCAACAAATTTTTCAGGCTTGAGGTTCTTTTTTGTGCCGTAAATGTATGACACGGGATCCACAGCTTTACTTCCCTTCCGAAGGAAGCCATACTTAGGCTTTTTGCGCCCAAAAAAATCCATCGATCCTGGCCAGGTTTGAACCCACAACCTTGGGTTTAGAAGGCAAGTATGGCTACCACCAGGACCGACTTCCTTATTTAAGAAATACTATTTTTAAAATAAAAGGCTCAGAAAAATATGATCAATTTCATTTTACTATTAACTAATGAATATCAATCAATACTATTATGCTGCTAATGCAGCCTGACTGTCTGAGACTTTTTCCCTGCTCCCTTCAGAAATTCTCATTTGAGCTAGTTCATGTTGGAATGAGGTTAACGCAAGCCACACTCTCCAAGGTATTCCATAGCGTGTAATCCAAGAGATTCAGGTTTGGATTAGCAGAGGGTCAGCAATGAATTTTGGAACATTATTCCTGAAAGCCCTGCATAAGTTGCCTATTCCTTGGGAGTCAGAAATGAATCTTATTGAAAGACCCAATGCCCTCCACTGAAGAGTTATCACATAATCTTCCAAGATGACTTCTTGACAATGTCTTGCTACCTTTATTGAATAGAAGGATGTTCTCCATCAAACCACCACTGATGCTGAGTGATGCCCCTCTCTGGATCTAAGGAAGCATCTCCTTGGCTTCCTCATAGCTCCATTCGTATAGCCACTTTGTGCTTTCATATCAGAATTTTTGCAAACAGATATTCTACTGACTGCCAATAAATTTTCATTTTTAATACAGTAAAACATGGCTCTGATGGAAATATTTAGCTTTCGTGCCATCATTTTTTGTTTACAAAGTTGATTTGGGTAAATTCAATCATACACGTGACCACTCCTGATGTCCTTGTGATGCCATGACCTATCAGATCTTAGGCAGTCTTTAATAGAATCAAGTTTCCTGAGTTTCTTTCAGTGTATTAAATAAATTTCAATAAAATACTAAATTGTTTCAGCTACTTAAAAATATTTGGGGCTTTTTATACTTCTGAGTGGCAATACTGAAATTTTGTTTTCCTTTACACTCCCATAGGCTTTTTATTAGCATTTTATGACCAGACTAATCACATTTGAGTTGAATAATGTCCCAGTGGTCATGGTCATTGACAGCATATATGTTCATCTGTTTTATTTCACTCTAAATTTATCAATATAAAGGACAAATATTTACATAGGTTTTCACATTCAGTCTTGAATTTTAACAAACATTTCTGGGCTTTTGGCTGTGGTCCAAGGTTGATTCATATTTTTGATAACCTGGCATTTCATCTGACACTATGGCAGACATTTCCAAAAGAATAAAATTAAATATGTACTTGACACTCAGCAACTGGTTCTAAGGATGAGGCTTCATCAATCCAATTGGTCATTAGATCATGGCCAAAAAGCCCAGAAATGTTTGTTAAAATTCAAAGTAAAGGACAGACCTCATACCAAGACTACTGCCAAGTCAGAGGGGTGCAACATGAATTATAATGGGCAACTGTTTGTGGGAACACTTCATGAAGTGCTTCTAACAAGCCAATTATATCAAGTCACATATATCACAAATAAAAGCTCTTTGTGAAATGGAGTATTTAAATTGGGCAATTTCAATTTGTTCACAAAACACATATGCACCAAGGAAGATAAAAAAATAAAGTACATTTTAAACTGAATTGCCGAGATATGATCAGTGTTAATCTTCTACACAGTGATGGAGTTAATACTGAAATCACCAAAGTATGGCCATGCTTATGCATAGCCACACAAAATGTTCTCAAATTGCTTAAGTAATATAATAAGGTAAGGTCCATAAATAGTTTTTGAATTGCGGGAATTTTCACAGTGAAATATAGTATAACATAACAAATTATTATTGAGGAAATCACTCAAATTTCACTAATTTAGTTCCACTTACTTGGACATGTTTCAAAGGCGATTGCCTTCATCGTCAGCATGATCCCAATGTCCGCTTCCCCACGTGGTATTCAGATGTTGCTCCGTAGATTTTATGAACTTTGTGATAAGGTTGCTATTGTTTGGAAGATCAAAATTAACCAAATTTTCTTTGTTTTTATTTATGAATATATTTTCCCACACTGTCAATTCTATTGGTTTTTGAAGAGCTTTTAAGAGTTTTGGTACCTTTTGGAATTCGTGGTTTTTTTGCCAGAAATGGTCTGCCACTGCTGATTTTTCCATGTGTTTATATTTTACATGCCTCATGTGTTCCTTAAACCGTATGGAGATATTTCTTTTTGTTTTGCCTATATATTTCATATTGCAATCTTTGCAAGCAATTTCATAAATGCCTGATTGTTTTTCTGGAGGAATTTTGTCTTTTGTGTTCGTTTTTAGGAGGTTTTTTAAACTACATTTGTTTACTGGAGCCAAAATGATGTTTGCCTGTTTAAAAATTTTTTGGAATTTTTGGTGTGCCCATGGGTGGAATGTGAATTTTTATATATCTGATCCCCTTTGTAGCCTTTTAGTGTGGTGATATCTTTTATTCGTTTTTTCTTTTTGAATTTTTCTATTTTCTTGTTCACCAGATCTGTTGTGTAACCATTTTTTTGTGCTATCTCTATGATTTTTTGGTACTCCAATTTGTATTCTGTCTTGCTTATTGGAAGGTTTGTTAATCTGAATGTGAGGCTATTGATTATGGCATGTTTATGTTGTATTGGGTTGAGGCTGTTGTTTTTTATGTAATTATCTGTGTTGCTATCTTTTCTGAATATGCCAAATTCCAGTATATTGCCATTTTTTATAATTTTTATGTCCAAGAAAGGAAGAATCGTGTTGTTCTCCAATTCCATTGTAAATTTAACACTGCTGTCTTGCAGGTTGAGCAGTTTTATTGCATCCTCTTTCCAATTTTCATTTACTATTGCAAAGACATCATCAACATAACGGTACCAACATTTGATGTCTTATGCAATATGATGTCTTTGCAATAGTAAATGAAAATTGGAAAGAGGATGCAATAAAACTGCTCAACCTGCAAGACAGCAGTGTTAAATTTACAATGGAATTGGAGAACAACACGATTCTTCCTTTCTTGGACATAAAAATTATAAAAAATGGCAATATACTGGAATTTGGCATATTCAGAAAAGATAGCAACACAGATAATTACATAAAAAACAACAGCCTCAACCCAATACAACATAAACATGCCATAATCAATAGCCTCACATTCAGATTAACAAACCTTCCAATAAGCAAGACAGAATACAAATTGGAGTACCAAAAAATCATAGAGATAGCACAAAAAAATGGTTACACAACAGATCTGGTGAACAAGAAAATAGAAAAATTCAAAAAGAAAAAACGAATAAAAGATATCACCACACTAAAAGGCTACAAAGGGGATCAGATATATAAAAAATTCACATTCCACCCATGGGCACACCAAAAATTCCAAAAAATTTTTAAACAGGCAAACATCATTTTGGCTCCAGTAAACAAATGTAGTTTAAAAAAACCTCCTAAAAACGAACACAAAAGACAAAATTCCTCCAGAAAAACAATCAGGCATTTATGAAATTGCTTGCAAAGATTGCAATATGAAATATATAGGCAAAACAAAAAGAAATATCTCCATACGGTTTAAGGAACACATGAGGCATGTAAAATATAAACACATGGAAAAATCAGCAGTGGCAGACCATTTCTGGCAAAAAAACCACGAATTCCAAAAGGTACCAAAACTCTTAAAAGCTCTTCAAAAACCAATAGAATTGACAGTGTGGGAAAATATATTCATAAATAAAAACAAAGAAAATTTGGTTAATTTTGATCTTCCAAACAATAGCAACCTTATCACAAAGTTCATAAAATCTACGGAGCAACATCTGAATACCACGCGGGGAAGCGGACATTGGGATCATGCTGACGATGAAGGCAATCGCCTTTGAAACATGTCCAAGTAAGTGGAACTAAATTAGTGAAATTTGAGTGATTTCCTCAATAATAATTTGTTATGTTAAGGTCCATAAGTTTCCAGTCTGACATAAAGGGCCATGATTAATTGTTGTGATGTCCATGCTATCTGATATATATTTCAGGAGGTAAACACTGCATTTCTTTTTTGGTCATGCCTTAATTTGCTTGGAGAACCTCATTTAAGTCAGACATGTCACATAATAAGGCTTGATGTTCAAAATTGAAAAGAGCAATGATTAAATTTTAACTGAAGAAAAATGTTCACCCTTGATATTAAACAATGCCTTGAAGGAATTCCTTCGTATTCCACTGTGAAAGAATTGTAAAAATTATTTTGTTTAGGCCAAGAGCGCCTTGAAGATGACTAACATTAGTGTAGGCCTGTGGATGTGTTGACACCTGAACATCTCGCTTGTCAAGGAGAAAGTTCTGAGTGACAGATATCTGAAGACAGAAGAAATAGCTGCAAAGTTCCAGCTTTCTAAAATAACATTTGCATGCGCATAAGGGTCAATGAAAAATGAGGGACCCAAACTCTTTCAGCAGTTCAAATGCACGTGTGTGTGGAATGTTATCATAAGTCTTTGAACTCTTACTGTGATGAGATAGCAGTTTTGAAATTCATCATCACAGAGGACTAATCTATGGTTCCCTATTGTTACCCTCTTTCAAAAAGAGAATAAATGGAATGATGAAGGAAGGATGAAGTATTTCCTAAAATGGTCAAAGTCACACAGTTAATGAAGAAGATCACAGTGAAAATTATTTGGAACTGTAGAGGAATTTCAAAGAAACCCAACATGACAGGAAAGTGATGCTGAGCTGCTGCATTAAATGTGCAGTATCATCAAAAGAAAAGAAGCATGGAATGCTAGATTGCAGAATTTGTCTCATGTATGACATTGCAACAGTCCTCATGGCTTCCATGAACATATTACGTTCATTAGCTGCTCAACAGATCAGATCTTGTCCACAGCAAATATTAGCTGCCTTCAAAACTTAAAGTTGACCTTCAAGGATGGAGATTCATGAATGATAATGGCTTGCAGTATGCTGTTTTCCAGCATTTTGCAGACAAGCTTCAATCTTATTTTTAGGGGGATTGAAATATAAATACAGAGATGTGAGAAATGCATTGAAGTAAAGAGAGATAACTTTGAAAAATGACACCTATTTTTATTCAATCACTACCTAATATGTTCAAGCTGGATTATGAACACACCTCTTATGTAATATAATTACTTAGTCTTGCCATAAGTTCTGTCCATAAGTTTGTTAGGCTGCCAGCACATGTTAGATTGGCATCCTGGTTTGGTGCGCAGCAGTAACGTTATAGTAGTCTCAGCTCCAGCATGCATGCAGTTGGTCAGCTGCAGCCTAGCAAACATGGAATGGGGAGTCAAAGAGAATCATATTGCAATGATTGCATTACAGAAATGTGACAAGATGCCAGTACAGATTTTTAACATGTTGCACCATTGCAAATAACAAGGAAATTTGTGTATCGATATATATTGAGCAATACCAGATATTTCCTCTTTTAATGATAGAACTAAACATGGTCAGCGATACAAGGCCACGACACAGCAGCCGTCAGAGCTGCCGGCAAGAGATTTCAGAGAAATCCGCTCTGCAAGCAAAAAATCTTGACACTGGAAATGAAAATTCCTCTGCAAACAATGTCAAGTACCATCATGTACCATGTCACAATCCTTGCAATTAATTCTATATATTGACAAAATATACATAGGAAAAAGAAAGAGAAATCTAGGGATAAGATTAAATGAACACTGGAGAAATATTAGACACAAACAAGTAGAAAAATCAGCAGTGGCTGCACATTTTTGGAATGAAAATCATGAAATAGAGAAGGACATAACATTACTAAAAACAATTCAACATCCGAAAGAACTTAATATATGGGAAAAAATTTACATAAAAAATATGAATACAAACTTATGAATTTTGATATACCGGAAGCAGACAACATATTGTTTAAGTTCATTAACAGACCACCAGAGCAAGCATAGTAACATACATACTTTGCTGAAATTGACTCCTCAGTCGTCGTTTTGGTTGACAATGTGAGGAATGTACCTCACGAAACATGTACCAAAATTACTTTTATAAGTGTGTTTGTGAAACTTAAAGAGAGTTTTAATGTGATAACATGATTTTTATGTTTTACTTTAAATCAAAATAAGATTAACAAAAGTTTCACTGTGTGAATTCCGACATTCTTTAAACATATTCCAAGAGTTTATCGCCACTGCCAATTGTGCCTTAGGAAACCCAGATTTAAATTCAAAGGAATATCATTCGTGATCCATTTTGGAGGAGAAGGCTTACTTCAAACCTCACTGCGATATCACGCCCTTAAAGGCAGCATCCTCAATACCCCTAGATGTGGAACATTCAGCAATAGATGAATGGATGGAGCAATTGAAAAGGAGTGTCACGGCAAAAACTGAACATTTTGAGTAAATTGTGTATTGTACCTAATCTATGTAGCCTCTATGAATTAATTACAGATATATACACTAGTTGCCTCTGTTCATGTACTCACATCACTATACAGACGCAACAATAACAATAAAAAATAAAAGACCACCTTAAGTGGTATCTTCTATATGTTCAACAATTTCTTTGTACCATTCCTAAAGTGTTTTAACTGATTGTTACATTCTCCATTCTCCATTTCCCAACGATATGGTTAGCAAAGATTAGCAAAATCAAATATCACAGGAATATAAACTAATACACAGCAAATATATCCTGAACTTCCGAAAAAAGTTAAAGAACCAAAACTATTCTTAATAAATTCAAGAGAGTAATGTATATTAGAGCACAAAGAAACAAGGAAGCAGAAGTACTGAGATGCACTTATGATGTAGTAAAATTAAAAGTTTGTCTTTCTTTTAATAGACGAAACGTCCTGTCAATGCAATAATACTCACCATACTTGGTGGGAAAGATGGATTCATCACTTATCGTTTTCTGTGTAAACGTCATCACATAGTCTATGTACTGAGGAGCAGCCACTCGGGTCTTCTTGCCCTTATCATCAAACCACAAATATGTCCTGTAAAACACAAACATTTTTATTTCAATAATACACTGTGATTTGTAAACAGAAAATTTTTTTAAAAAATCTATAACATAACATTTGTTTGGGGATAGTGCATCTTCAGCTTGTAAGCATTACCTCCCCAACTTTTAGCTAACTAATTAACTTCTAATGCTGTCCATTTCTGAACAGCAAAACTACATATATCTTATTGAATGATAATGAATGAGTTAGTCAAGTGTCCCACAAAGGACAAAAGGAAGTTTTGTGGGAACTTGCTTGATGAGCAACTGCAGGTAAGTTTCAGACTATATACGCTATTAACTGGCTGGTGCTATAATCAGGTTTGGGCCCAATACACTATCACACTAGATGTATCACCTTCTACACTATTCTCTGTCCACAGTAAGTACAGAAAGTGATAAGTATGTACACTATAGCAGTAACACTTTTTAAACACTGGTTCTAAGTTTTACTTTATTGTTGTTCATATTTTCACAAAGAAGTTTGTGTATTATGCTCACTATGTCAGTTAAGTTCACTTGTGTAGTCTACTTACTAGTCTTTCAACAGTATTTTATATTTTCCTTTCCTTGACCAGTGCTTGTCTTGTCACCTTCATGGCCATGCCTGACCATGGTCTTCCCTGGCCTCTTCTTTCTAATGGATAAGTCCCAAATGGAGATCATGTGCACCCATCTTGAGTGGTGCAGTCTCACCACAAAACATTTCCATTTTGTCATTACTGCTTATTTTGCTGTGATAGGGGTGATTTTGTGCAATCTTTTGGTGATTTTATTTCTTAAAGTAATGCCCAGTATTTTCCTCTGCAATTTTCTGTGGATAGCTATTCAATGTTTTGTGGACAGTGTCCAAGTTTGACAGCGATAAAGTAATATTCGAATATGCAAATCTCCAGAGTCTCAAACATGTCTACAATTAATCACTTTGACCAACATGACAAATTTGAGACTCAAGAATGCCTTCCAAATTGATGTTATTCTTGTACCAAAATAAGTCAAAAAGAAACTTCCTTATTTTATCATTCCAAACTAAAGGTACATAAATTGCTGCAACTTGCATACCTGCTAATTTGCAATTTCACAGATAGGTGGATATAGCAACACTAGTATGTGTTACAGAGGACATAAGATGCAACAGTTACAAAATGGTGAGGGTACTGAATGAATGGTCAATAAAGAAATGCTTGCAGTTATTTGATTTCTATGGGCAGAAAATGTAGAACCTGTAAACATCCATCAATTAATTGTCTGTATATGGAATGGATATAATATCCACCCAATAGGTGCAAAAATAGTATCATGAAATTGCATAAGGTTGAATGACAAATTGCTTGTTGGTAACATGTTTTCCGCCCATTGACTTTCATCTTATTGAGGGAGGGGGGAGGAGGAGGAGGAGGAGGAGGAGGAGGAGGAGGAGGAGCAGCAGCAGGAGCAGGAGGAGGAGGAGAAGGAGACCAACCTGCTGGGTAGTAGACTAATTTTGACTCTGTGAAGGATGAAATGTTGAAATCGTTAAATGAGAGTACACCAATTTCTATAATATGGGTACATAAAACCTCATTTATACTATGGCAAATGCTTAAATAACTTTGGTGATTATGTGGAAAATAAAGTAGACATGTTGAAATAATAGAAATATATATATAGATAAAGATGTGTTTTCTCAATCAAACATAAAAAATTAGGGAAACTTAACTTTTTGGTTTAACCTATTTATCTCTAGGCCAGTATTTTGCTTCAAGGTGACCATTTGCCCTAGATATACTTCATTTAGAGATTTATTACTGATCTATGCCATAGACTTGTGTTCATTATTCATGTTCAAATCTATGTGCTTGCTTGAAGTATTTAGTTAATTAATTATTTCTTGAAGTCACAAGCTAATCTGACAAACAAGCAATCATCTGCAAAACACAGATCAATTAGTCTTCTGTCATTGATGCTTACACTGTGTTTTTTTCATCCCATTCCAATTTCGAACAGCACTTAGTTGGGGTTGTCCTGTTTAATTCCTCTTTACAATGGGAAAGGTTCACTTTTTCCCTCTGCCTTTATTTTTGCATAACTTTGGTTGTTGGTCTATAGTCAATTCTTATGTATTTGCTGTCTAACACTTGTTTGGTCAATGCATTGTAATACAATGATGGCTCAATCAAATTGAATATTGTGGCCAATGAATGCAATGTGTAGGGTTATATTGAACTGCGTTAGGCAAAGAAAATAAATATTTAAAAATTAAAATGTATGTTTATCTATACCTATTTACAGAAATTTAAATAAACAGTCATAAAATGTATGTTTGTTAACCCTTTAAAAAGTTCTGAATGACAAATTCAAAAATATGTTATTTTTCTTGTGAAACTGCAGGCCATTATGCAGCATTGTGCATTAAGCATTGATATTGCAGTGGAGGCCAATTAAATTGAATGTCAAAACAAAGAAAATTCTTTAATTTTTTCCCTTGGTATGTGATAACGTTGCACATGCATGCATGCATGACACACACACATAGAGAAGTTATTTATATGCTATATTTGCTCTTATTCTGTTTTACTTATTGTCACAAATATTTAAATTTACCTTCTCTTGACCAATCATCATAAATCCACAAATTTAAAGACTTTAAGATCATGCTTACATACACAATATTCCTTCATTGTGGCAAACAGCTAGAATCTATTTAAAAATGAAAAAAGAGCTTTCAGTATCTACTGTTATTCATAACTGCAAACTACAGCAAGGTAGTAAGGCCATTTTCCATATCATGCATTAACAAGTTGTTTATGACCGCTATTGCCAAGAATACATCTCAGGTGCTTTGAAGAAATGCAATCAAATAATAAAACCATAAATATTACAATATGTATGAAGACTGGTGACGAGATTAATACTATGGTATGGCATACTATAAGAGAAGGGGTTGTTGTAATATCATGAATATAATCCTTTTGTTCAATAACTTTCCCTCAGAAGTTTTTAGCCTTCATCTACAGTATAGATGACCAGCCCTAACAATGCTGAACAAATTTTCCTTTACTTAGGTCTATATATTTCTAGTAAAGAAAATGTGCTTATAATTCTAATAAGCAAAGGCATTAATAATTTTTAAATATAATTATGTTATATTATAGGTCCCTTAGAATTACACAATAACCTAGAATGTTCAATTTTTAACTAATTATTAGCCTAATAGATGAATGCATCTATCAAGTTACCTGAATATGTATTAGCTACGAAAAGATAATGTATTAACATCTTTCCATTTCACGAAAAATTAATTACAGAGTGCTACTGTTCTAATTTTGTAGATATGATTTTCTGTATAAATATACTTATCACCCCTATTTAATCTGTGCTATTCACCTTTGATCTTTGAGATATTAATGATTATGTTGTACCTAAGTAGAAACCCTTTGACAAAAAAATGACACATTGAAGAACTTTGGGGAGACTAGTAAATGCCGTATTCACAGGAGCATGGAGCAAGTGCACATTACAGTGGGCACTTTGCCTGTAAACGTAATGGTCAGAATCATAACATCTGGAAAGAGAACATCAGGATAGAGTATTTGTGGCCAAATAGTTTATAAGACATTGTACTTCTGTGTAAGCTCCTGAGTTCAAATCCCACAAAACTGTTTTTTTTTTTTTTTTTACTATTTATTTTATAAGTATACATGTAGAACATTATGTTGCCTTAATATCATATTATATTTTAATGTATTATTTGAGCACACACAAAACGTAATTACAAACTAATGTATTCTTTACAAATAACTAAATAAATACATGAACAGAAAAAATTATCCTCAAAAGTGAAAACGCATAGAAATAAATATAAATTAATACCAGATGAATGAATCCTCAGCATGCATAATTGCCATCAATCTTCGGAGCATAGATGATGTCAGATTTCTACAGTACTGTGACCCAGAGGCTACAACATCCCAGGATTCTTGAATTTGTGCCCATAAGCCATCTTTTGTCCTTCTTGCAGTGCAGGGAATACGTATGCAGCATATTGCATTTAGATAGAACAAATACTGAAGGAAATATAATATTCATTATTATATATATTAAAGCTTGCTGTGTATGGGAAAAAATGTTAAGAAACTAATTTGTCATAATATGTTGCAAAGGTTTATTAAAGAGAGGAGAGAGAGAGAAATGTTCAAGAAGAGAGATGAACCTGTGCTCTATACCACTGCACACTCTGTCACAGAGCGAGTAGCACTTAGAAGAATTTTGTGTTCAAGAGAAGGCTCAATTTTTTGTCAAAGGGTATCCATGTGGAACCACAAGAACAGAGGATATCTAATATTCACTGTTTGTTTGCAGAAAACCCAAGTAAATATCCAAAGGGTCAGCCTGCCCCAAGCAAGTCCCCAGCCAGTGCTTGTTACATTCACAGCTGGTTCTAAACTAAACCTTAATATACTGTATCATGAAGACAAGAACAAACTGAAGTCTACTAGCTTGTGAATTATTGCATAAAAATATAAACTAGAAAAAAATAAATATTTCTCTTACCTCAGTCCTGGGCCAGTCATATCTGGACATCCTGACATAGTGCAGAACTCGGAAATAGTTCCATATACCAAGTTTATGTGGTCAAAGAACGCAATTGCTGAAACAAAAATTAGCAATCAGTTATACAAAAACTTCGACTGTTTAGTCTAATGCTTTTAAAAACCTTATAGTATATCATTAACATATTCTTCTTTTTTTTTTAATTTAATTAGAAAACACCCATTTTAAAAAACTAAACTGATTATGAACAAATGTGCTGCCCACTTTTAAGTCCTATAATAACTGGCATATGCCAAAATAATTATACAATATGTCTACGCACAGGCTTTTAATCCAAAATACATAACTAACAAAATCATATGATACATTTATATCGTTTTGACATAAATTTACCTGAAAAGTTTTATATGAATGATTTGCTTTTGCATAATTAATTTTAGAATTGGCATCACTGAGCATAAAGTTGTCATAGCACCAATGTCAACAAAGTTTAAAAAGTGAGCAACATTAGTTATGAACTTGTTTTCACAGTAAGGTTATGTAAACAAACATACTGAGTATCTGCAATTTGTAAATTCTAAATTTACTATTTAACAACGTTGAATATTAAGCAACCTTTTTTTTTAACTGTAATTAAGAGTAAAAGATAATTACACCTTTTGTTCCTCTCATTAAGCTATATGGCACATAAGTTATATGTCATGGCTGCAAGAGCCTTAAAATGTGCTGTTAAAGGTTGTTAAAAAAAACCAATATCCTGCATCATTATACTAAAGCCCAAACACCAATGCCCACTCTCATAAAATGATGTGCATTTTAAACACTAGGAACACAATTAGCATACATTTGTATTGTTGCTCGGGTAAAGGTACAGGTACGTGAAGGACAAGGGAAGTAGCTTGTTTTATAGTTGCCTGACAAATGAAGGGTTGTTTTTAGTGCCTTACCCCTGCCCCCTTTAAGTCAACATGCTGTACAATAGTCTTGACAAGTGTATCTCATTCAGATAACAAAATTGAGGGGGTTTATGACTTAATTCTGTTCATAAGATCAGCAGGCACGTTTACTGTTATATGTGGTAGTGCAGTGTCCATCTGTCCTCTATCCCCCAAGCTCATGCATATGTTCATCTCTTCTCTTGCCCCCGAGCGTATGCGTATGAGATTCCCACTACAAAGAAAGAATTTTACTGTTCATACTGCCTTTCATTGGAGATAGCCTAATGACTCAGTATATTCACAAAAATAAATAGAATAAAAATTAAAGTTTAAAACAAAAATAAACTAACCATATATGTCATACACATACACAGGATGAGTTAGGGCCTCTGCAACAAATTGGAGGAGTGTTCTCACAATGAAGAACAGTGTCTGTTAAATAACCTTTGTTCTCTGATCTGAGATTTAGAAGTTGTTCACCCCTGTTTATTTTTATCTGTACTGTTTCCATCAAATGATGATGATTACTACTATTTTACCGCGAACACGGTAAAACTGAGCAAATAAAATTTCAGAATTAAATATAACTACCAACACTGGAATAGTGTAGAAAACAATCAAAAATAGAAGGTTGGCCATTAAAAGTATAAACCCATAAAACAAACAACAAGTGCAAAAAACGTAAAACAATGCATAAAATACACACTATAAAAATGCACCGGCAATAGCTGGAAACAATTGACTTCAAATGTGCTAAAAAGCAAAGTAAAAATGAAAAGTCAAATCTTGCTCCCGATATCACAAATATATATAAAACGGAGCACTCACTCGACAGCAACGAACTCGGCAAACATAAGCTACTCTGAAAGCCACTAGATGGTGACAGTGAATTAAAATGTGATGCGCTATATAGGATGGCCATAATGTGGCCGGGAGTCAAATTCTTCTTACTCTTGTCAACGACAGTGGGCGTTTTTTAAAAGTCAGCTTCATAAATGCCGCTTTGAATTTAATGGCCAGAGCATCAAAAACTGCCGGTTTGACCTTCGCAGTGTAGCGCTTGGTGCAGCACTACTAAAAACTAAGTCGCTGGTCAGCGTGATATTATCACGCTTCGGTATCGCCCCGTAGAGGCTACAGAGCTATGTGCACCGGCCTTCGGTACCATTGGTTGATGAGCTTGAAAGCGTTTCCGGAAAACTTTCCTTCATCCGGATCTCCTGGATACAAAGCTCTTGGCGATAACAAGGACAGTCACGGCTCGAAGCTGAATGATCTCCGCGGCAGTTTACGCAGATGGGAACGGATGGACATGACTTTCTTGTCCGTACGTTGCATATACTGAAATAACACTTTTACATGACATGCGAGCGCAGCCGAAACATTGACACTGAACGCATGGGCTGGGAATACACGGGCGCACCTCTATTGCCTCATACCCACCTTGATACTTTGCGGCAGTTAACCCGTTAAAGATGAGGAACAGAGTGCAGGTCGGCAATACCCTGCCCCCACCCCGCCACCACATCTTTCCCCACCTGTATGCAATAAACTGATGTGATGCTTGTAGCGCCAGATAACTCTGATATTCCGTCAATAATGGTGGTGGTGTTAATAACTAACTCCAGGAGACGAATTCAGGGATGTATGCTGCTCGACTCGGATAGGATATCCATGAAGTACTGCCTGAGCTAGCCTGAGCGTTTCCGCCAGAAGATATCAATTTCTTAATCGTGTACAAGATTTTACCGGGCCAGAGATGTTACCGTTCTGAATGAAAAAGGGGTTGAGACGACAAAGCGACTGTCCTAATTAAATAACGAGGGAATGGCATTACGGTTACTTCTCTAATATCCACTCTCTTTCGTATCATTTGTTGGTAAGAATTATTCTCCATAGTTCTTTCTCCACCATTGCAACTATGTCGAATGGCAGGCAGGTTGCTTCCTGGGCGCCACCCCAGCTTGGGTGAGTTGTCCTAGCCTGAACAGGTCTACCTCAGGATCTAGACAGAGGGACCCAATAGCCTTCAGGAAGGTAACAGCTCATACAGTGGCCCTTTCGGACCCGACTTTTACAACGTGATAAGCACCCGTCCTATAGTGTTGGGAGTTACGCCCTTACCCCTTTTTAGGGCGCCAAATGCCGGGGTGCACCCATCAGACTAAGAAAAGGCGGGTTAGACGAATGAAAAATAAAAGTTGGTGAATTGTGGACCGGAGGGAACAGCTCGGGTGCCTCGGGGTCGCTATGCCCCGTTCCCAATAAGTGGGTCTCTGAGGGGGATTCTGTTAAAATTGGTGTTGCTGCCTTGCCCTTGCCCTCGCCGTGCACCTCTGCGTGTAGTCGACAAATGTGAGTTGAATGAAAGCATCAATTAAGAATGGGCATCTTTGTTTTCCTTGAGTAACGATAATGTGTTATGGAGAGAGTAGAGAAAATTATCCATAGTTTTTTTTTTTTTTTTTCTTTGGGGGCATATGCAGAGTTTATTGCACATGTTCTCAATTGAAACAGACATGAATTGAGTGAATACATGCTGTTTTTGATCAAATGTGACACAGGCCTGAAATGTTTACCAGAGTCCAACAGACACTTCTACAACATGTATGAAAGTAATCAGGTTTACAGCTGACACTTCGCACACCTTGTTTCGAGAGTAGCTGTAGAATAAATATATAAACCATATCATAATTGTTAAATATTGCTAACATCTGTATTTTTATCAATGATGTAATGCCTCCTTAATGACATGTCAGAGAACAATTATTCTTTGAATTTATTGCAGAAGTCCAGACTCATCCTTAAACCTTTTCTTACAATTTTCTTTTATTGAAAAACAGATAAAGATATAAAGAATAAATGACACAAATAATCAGTTGATGTGTGGAAATATAAGAAAAATTAAGACAATGCATTCTGAGTCAAAATTAAATTTTGATAAGGTGATTGCAGTTTCCAAAATTTTATATGATAGCAAATCTTGTGTTATGGAACAAAATTATTCTACATTCAAATATGAGCATCAGAAATTAAATTGCTTAGGCCCTTATTACAGTACACAAAAATGGATGCAATTAAGAATCAAGATTTAGAAAACAAATTAAAACATTTTTGCATTAAATCATAAAATAAATCAACAGATATAATGAACATCTAGACAATGAACCAAACAAGAATTCCTAAAGTGATAGCTCAAGGGCTTAAGAGATCCAGCACACAATCATGGAATGAAGTAGAAACAAGTTGTAATGCCTAACCATGGAAGAGGAGAACTAACTCCACATCCATTTTGATTATTGTGTATCCTCTACAGACACGAAGTAAACTGCATTTAGACCTTTATTGTAAACTGATGATTCAAATAATGACACCTCCAAAACTTTATTATTTGACCAAGCAAAATGAGCTTACATAATTTTATGGAAAAATTGATAAATAATGTTGGTTTCTACATAGATATTAAGCTTAAAAATAAGAATAGTAAAATGTAAACTGCTCTTTAATATAGTCATTGAATTATCATGGAACCAGTACTATTTAAGAAATATTTTCATTATTTCTCTCGTTTCTAAAGCTGAAAAGAAAGTGTGAGTGCAGGAAAAATATAATTAAATCCTTTACCCTGATGACCAATGAACCATTTGAAGATAACTTTGAAATAAATATATTTTCTTCCCATTATGGAAATGTATTTTTCCTGTAAACAAATAAAAATTAATAAAATAAAAGATGCAATTTATTTCAAGCATTTGCATAGAAGTGTCAAGATTTTACACAGCCGGAAGCATAACAATGTTGTTACTAAAATTATCATATGTAATATCACAAGAGGTTCTGAGATTGCCCATAAAATCACGAACATTGTGAGTGATTGGAAAGCTCAGACCCTCGAGTGATATTTATTAGAACTAATTCGCGAATAAAATAAGAACTTACATAAAATTCTATAAACTTCGCTTACAAAACTGTATATTTGTATTATGAATACTAAACTTTTCAAGCCATCATGTAACAGAAGAATGTTGATTGTCAGTAATGCCAATTGAGAAGAACCAAATACTGGTTTAGGACTATTTCATGAATAGAAATAATGAAAGTAATGTATATTTGAAATTCACATACAGAATATTAACAATGGTATAAAAGATTATTACTTATAAATAGCTACCTATTCAGAAAGTGAGAGATTGAATAGACAAAAGTCAACTATTACAACCACTACTGTTCGATTTACTAATGCCAACTGAGAAAAATAAAACAGATAACATTTTACCATTCTGAACTATCTGTTTATGGTTTATTAGGCAGGTATTGTCACATAATTTACAAAATTATTTCAGACTGTTTGGCTGAATATACAAAAATTGTTTGATTGCATATACATTAAGTTAGTTAAAAATACAATTATTAATAATAGTTATCAAATTTGAATGAAGGGGCTGCAATTTCATTGGATGCAAAGGACATTTGGGTAGATGGAGATGTGGAAACAGAATTCTGCATTTTATTTAGTATTGGCAAACGATGTTCTTGATTAATCTGTATGATCTCAGGAATTATAATACAAGTTTACTGTTGGCTACACTGACCAGAAGACAAATGCACTTCTGTGGCAAAGGGAGTTGATAAACCTTTATGATAATTTCATTGCAATATTGGGCTGTGATTGGTCAAAATTCCAAATTTTGTTTCATTTTATTGGTCAATTTTATGATGATGTTATATTAAGTGAAATAGTCTCCATAATTGCATTTAATATGTGGAAAAGCACAATTGGGAGCATCTTTGTAATTTCCTGTCAGTACTTACTGTGTGATGCTAACCACTCATTGTAATCCAGTCCTGCAGGTAGGTCCACTAGCACTCGGAGATCAATGTCTGGCAGTTTGCGCTCCAGCACAGCTTCTTCCAGGTACAGTTTAGGGTCATCAGGACACGGTGTTGATGGCTCTTTGTCTTTTCGGCGGGCTTTCCTGTAAATGCAAAAATTAAGCCATCAAAAATAATTCTAAGTACATTAAAGTGCTTCATTACTTAGAGAACTTCTTACAAATCAATGAACAACAATGATACTGCTAGTTTTACTGCTCAGCACTTTAGATAATCCTGTTTTTCTATTTGGATTGCAATACTTCAAAGTAAGACAACGAATGTACATAAAAGAATACAAATGAAATTCATCATTAGTGGAAATAAAAAGCAAAGCCAATCAATAACAGCTACTATGAGAAAATTTAAAGTATTATAAAATGCTTAATGTAAATAAATGTTGAAAAAAATACAAAACCTAAAAAAAGTTACATGATAATAATTTATATGAAAACTTAACATAATTTCATACACACTTTATGAAAGTTAATTAACAGCAACAAAAAAAATCTGCAATACCAGGAGTTAAGTTACCTGTCATTTGGGACAAGAGGGAAAATCCTAAATAAAATCATGATTCAAAGATTCAATCCCTGCAACTATGAAAGCTAAACTTATGCTTATATGTCAAAGATTCACTTAAAACTGAAGAGATGGTCCCCCTCTTAAGCAATACAGGTTCTTATAAACCAGCTCTTTATTTCTTTCTGTAATTGCTTCTCACGAAACAGGCAGTGATGTCATTTACCCAGGTCGCAAGTTCGATCTTCATCGTGGAAACTGGAAGTTTTCCAAAGTAACTCGAAAGCTGTACCCCTGTCACTTAAGGTTCACATGGCACGAACATCTAAGGACATGGTTCGCTAGTGGCTTCTGGCGTCTTCGAATGACCCCGTTATCGATCTGGAGACGTAAATAGAACAAAATAAACGAGACGAACTGCGGGTTTCTGGCTTTGACATGGAAATGTTCCTAAAACAAATTAAAAAAAAAATACAATGGTACTATGTGAAATTGCCTCTGCGTTTCTTATGTCGGACATTTCGACCCGTGTACGGCCGTGAGAGCTGCCGCTAGCTCAAAACGGGTGCGGACGAGTTTATGCGTCGCTGCTTTATGGAAAAGACCACAGAACCTGGTGCGAAAATAAGACGCATTACTTTAATATTGCATTAAGCGCTAACTTATACTTTAAGATAAAAAGCTGCAGTAATCAGTTTTCTCCCGCTAATCACAGGGATCGACCGACATTCTTCTCTAGGTCATGATCGAAACCCAAACTTCTTCAACTTATTGTGACTGTTTTACCATAGAAATATCATATTTATTGGAGTCCATTTTTCGACTTATTCCGAGGTTTACTGAACGTCCGGAAAGGGCAAGGTAAGATGAAGCTGAAGTTTCGGCAAGCTAAGCCTTGGTTCCAGTTCGGACAGAATGTTTCCTATCTGATCCGCCTTTTCACGTTACATTCCATGTCCTTGTGTGATATTATTTTATTTCACATGGCATAAATCCGAATTTTTTGGAAAGTAATGTCTTTAGAAAATGCAATTAGGTTCAAGAATCATTCGGTACGTAACTCGGGTTCAATTTGAATGGTAAAAACAACAGTAGAAATTCCTTAGTTATTGCTTAACGGTTACAAATTAATCGCATCTTTAAAAGTTCGTTTACTCTAGGAAACAATAATTTCAAATGACATACGTTATCCTTGAATTCCTATTTCTGAGCAGAACGGCTCTCTTATCTTGTTTTTTCCTCCTTCCAATGTCTTAAGCTATGCTTGGAACGTTTGAAGTGAAAGCATCCAGTTTAGATACTAAATTAAGTATTAAGGGCTGAACCCCCCCCCCCTTTCCTATTTTAAATTAAATGAATGCTTAATGAGCCCAGAATTCATAACGCTTAATGTTACCTGCCAATTTATCTTTTCATGAACGAAAAACTTCGGAAAATGTACCCTAACCAGGCAAACTGATTGTACAAGAATCGGCTTCGTGACCTTCGGATTTGCAGGCAGATACCCTGACCACGGTCACTGTTGTTCTCGCTAAATATTGTAAATAATCTTAGAAATATTGTAGTGCTTTGGTTTTATCCCTTCTTACTAACACAATGAAGAGAGTTTTAACGAAATAAGAGCTTACTAACGTTTTATAAAATCATTGTGGCTACGACGGTTTTGTGTGGCTGTTATTTCTGACCTATAAACAAGGAATAAGAACGAAGAAAACGTCAAATGAAGGAATTATACGTGATGCGCGTTTTAAACCTCTTCCACTCGTCAAGTCGACCGCTGCCATCGAAAACACCTGGCGTCGCGAACTCATGGCAAGTGGTCAACTTGCGAATAGGCGTTTTTAATTGTGTCCCACTGTAGAATGGAAGATCCGATACTCGAACTGCTCAGTATAGACAAAGAAAGCGTTAGATGGAACAGTTCAATCCCAAATAGCACAGTCCAATCCTTCATGGAGCCAGAACGAGCTAGACTTAATTGTTTAGAATTGCTAATAATAATGTGATTATGATAAATATTGTAACCTTAGATACCATTATACATGTGATTGGAAAATAAATATATTAAAGTAAAACAGCCATACGTCACAAATACAAACAAAAGAGTAACAGAAATCAAGTTATTCTTGTGAAACTTTAGTTGTTTGCACGACACGCAAGTGTTAAGCAGTATTTTCATCTCTTTTCACTAAAGAAAAACGTTCTTTTAAGTGCTCGTTTATATTAACTTTGTCGTCGCGGTTTACTGCTTGACATTTCAGCGTTAAAGCTCGGGGTCGCTGACTCCTGCACTCTTGTCAGCACGGTTTATTTTTTCTTCTTCATGGAATTAAAAGCAGCTCCATGTGTTTAATGACCACGCAATACCAGCTATTTTTGCACGGTTTAGTGATATTACGATATAATTAAATTTACTAATAGTTGTTAAGACGCTTGTTCATCTAGTCGAGCATTAAATACCCACGATAAACAAATGTTCCCAGCCAAGTTCTGCATTATTTCTTTATCGTTGCACGCTTTCCTTATCAACGTTCATCTTCAAAACGCGCCACGCCCTTCATTTTAATGTTACAAACTAAAATTATGTATAAACTCTTTCCGAGTATTTGCTGCTGCGTTCTTTCATCAAATGCATAACTTCAAGTCTCCACTTCTGTAAATCATCCTATGGGATGTGAAAAATGTGGGATCTGCACAATATGCGAACTCACCCAGAGCACAGGGAAGAAAGACACTGCAGAACTACGTTGCCGATGACCCCACCCACCTTCTCCGGGTACACCGTCACGCCGTCCAGGTCCTGCCAAGGCATTACCTCCACCGAGCCATCTTCCTCACTTACAGACAGACCGTGCAAGTAACGGGTGCGACGTGAACTCGTTTTGGGAGCAACCGTTACCATATGTCTCTCTTTCTCGCTCGCATATACACTGCTCTGTAAGGTCTGCCGTATACGCAACAGGTGCGTATCTCCCACGCAACCATTCGGATGTCATTTTAGTTGGGGTGTTTCACGATAAGGGCGAGAGGCGCCCTCTTTCCAGCCAAACTGTTGCTTATATTCCCTTCTTAATATAAAGCTGGTTAGTAACCTTATTTAATTTGAAATAATCGCAAAGAAAACTTTTTGAGCCTCATAAATAAGCATTTTCTGTATTGGGAATAGCTTTAGTATAAAAACATTTTGAAAGGTATTTGCAATGCCTTTTCTTTGATTTTCTGAGTTAGGAAATTTTATTTAACTACCAGAAATGTTGCTAAATACCAATTATGGTTTGATTGGAGAAACTAGAACCGTACACATACGTTTTGAGCATTATGACTCCTCCCTATTTCACCTCAATTTCATTCACTTAGGGCTTTATCTCTGAGCATCTTATTGCAATTATATCCGCGCTACTAGAGGGAAAACATTTGAAATGCTCTTTTTTTCTAAAATACTTCTCGCAAAAAAAAAGTTCAGGAATGTAAACACGCAGTGTATTTTAAAGACATTATCTAAAAGTAAAAATTTCATACAATTTTACATGGGCTATATGAATGAACTTTCGTGCTTACTAATTTGAACAAAAGTGAATATGGTTTTGCTAGCGGTCTTAAAATTTCAAAGCGTATTGTGTACATCATGTTTAAGACGGTGTAAAAAAATGTAGCTTCTTTGTTATCGTGTATTTTTTCACTTTTTTTCCCTCCACAGCCACTAAACAATTAAACGTTTTATTTATTTAGATGACCTTTTCCTTTTCCATTAATGGAACTGCCACCAAGGACAAAGCACCGAGGAAGATGTACAAATATGGAATTCCATTTTGTTTTCCGCTGCTACCATCAAGGTAACTAGGAAAACGCTTATGAAATACTACATAATGTGTAATAGCATCAAGATGTTAAAGAATTTATGGGATATGAATTGCGTAATTTGACTGATATAGTAACGCACATCTTTTTTAAAGAAACTGCATTTCAAATTTTTTGAAAAGGGGCAACAAAATGGAAAAATATTGAAAGTTTAGTTTGGTTAAAACTATTTATTAAAATGATGCACATTTGAACCGTTTTAACTACTCGGGCATCACAGGGGTTGGGCACTGATGACGAAATGAAATTATACATTGGGAAAGGATTTTTAAAGGAAAACCTGGAAAAAATCTGTCAGGGTCGGTTTTGGCTGGAATCGAACTCCAGACCTTTAAAAAAAGTGAAACATTTTTCATGTGAATTTAATAATAAAAAACAAAATACAGAAACACAAAGTTAATTTTAAAAAGTTTTATTTCAGTATTAAATACATTTGTACCAGATCCTCCATATAGAAGTCAAAATCTTTGATAATATTATATTAAATATAATACTCATTCACTACTTATTTATACAGTTGAAATTATTAATACATTATTAATATACATGTTACACATTAACACTAGCGCAACTGAATTTATATAACAGAAATCAGATTTATTAAATGTTATTTGTAAGGATTTACTTTGATGTTCTTATTTGAAAAGTTGCCATGACGATTGTATTGTTATCAAAATATTTAGCATGTCGTTGCGTGTCATCAGCGAGTCGAGAAGAACTTTTTCCATCATCTCAGTTGATCACGCTTGAGCCATGCGTTTCTTGGGAGTTTGCGCATTCGACATCGCGCTGTTTATTTGAATAATTCCATGGCGACTGTATTGTTATCAAAATATAACAAAAAATTCTAATCATTTTAGATTCAAACAAAATGTTCAAATTAAATATATATCAAGTTACACTATAATTTATTTATTGTATTGACAAATATAATACAGTCGTCATAGCAACTGTTCTTATTTTTAAATAAAGATTATTATAAATTTTATCTTTTTATGCGTTATTAACGAAACTACAGAAATGTGTTCTTACTATTCAATCTCACATTTTTTTAAAACCTTCGTGTTCGATATTGCGCTCCTTTACTTTCAAAACTGCGGAACCACATTTCTGAACCGTGGAACCATTCAACCATGATAATTACCACATTATATTGCATTGTCTTCCATTTCTGACCTATGTGCAAATTTTCAAGTCTCTATCTCATTTAGAAGTGCATGAAAAATTAATTGAAAATTTCCGCCCGAACAGACAAGAGAGCGAGGTAATAAAAACGTGTAAAAATACACAAACACACAAATCTACTCCTTTTCATTTTCAGTAATCACAATCAGGTGTGTCCACAACTCGTACATTTAACACAAGAGCTTGATCACATTTTTCCTGGTAAATCGGAAGGAAGTGCTGTGAGTTTCCTAAAACATATCCTATTAAAAGCAGCAGCCTGGTATTTCACTTAAAAATGGTGTGAGATTGTTTCTTTATACTAACTGGAATGTCATGGCCTACAAGTTCCTTCTTATTAGTTGTTCTCCTTGTAAGAGCATATTGAATCGTCCTTCCATTTCAGGTAGTACCACTGTTTTTGCCCAATTTTTAGTCCAATAGCCTCAAATGCTGACATTTTATTAATTTGCCAACCTAAACAATATTTTGCCACTTTAAGTGTTTGCGATGCTTTAAGGAAGTCAATCTTTATTTCTCTTACTTGTTCTATTGCTTGCTGCATCGCATGTAATCCCTGGCGGCCGATAGTACTATTCCATATTAGCACTGCAAATTCTAACCTCTAAACATGCGGAAACGCGTATGAAAGACAAACAAATAACATATGGTAATAGCATGATATGGATTCATTTCGATAAAATTAATAAACGATATTTACCGATTTACTCTCAAAACATTCTTGGATCTTCAAACAATAAATAAAATCACTTCAGATTGTAAAGAGTGACTTCCACCGTAAAAAGAGCGGCTTGTAATCGCTGGGATTCGCGCTGTTTACCATCTCGTTTGACCTCCATCAGAGTGCGACACCTACGGGCCAAAAACCTTGGCATTCCATTTTAGTACTCCTATTCCATGTTTGTTTCATTTCTCAATTACACAATAAACGTCAAAAACATAAAAGAGAAAACAATAAGCAAACACAAAAAAGAAAGGAACTAAACAGAAATAAAAATAAACGAAAAATAAACGTAGCAGATACATCAGTAATGATATTTACTATTGTTTTCATAATTGTGTTGCTTGAGTTTTGTTAATATTGAGAGCATATTATTGTATGCAGCGTGAGTAATGAATTGTATATTTATTTTATTTGTTGGAAGACAGACTTGATCTTATAATCCTGCATGAAAAGACTTCGACACAACGGTGTAAAGTTAGTCCTAGTGTAGTTTTAACAAATTAATTAAAATGAAGGAAGAACTTTGATCGATTAACACCAGAAGGTACAAAAAAATTACAACTGCTAAATATGAAGGCCATCTAAAAATGGGCCCCAGCAAAGATAATACTTTTGATCTACAGGAGGAGTTAGTTAGGTACGTTGCTCGCCGGTGCTAGGCAGAAGAAGCTCCTAACAGCAACAATAAATGGACAAGAAAATATAGAAATCGGATTGTTGCGGACTGAGGAAGGTTGAATTCTTCGATAATCCCAGTTTTACGTTCAAGGTGTTAAGAAAGGCAATGAACAGCAGTGAAACATATCGACAAGAAGCTGCTATGGGATGTTTGACATATAATTATGTTGGCTCTTTGGTAAATACCATGTGAAGAAGTGAACAGTTACAAGTATTTAATGCTGGAGAGAAAAGTGGGCCTGAGCTACAGAAACTGTGACCTGTTTTCCAGCAGGAATGTGCCGGAGTCATGTTTCCCAGAAAATGATTGAATTCATGGAAGATTCTGACATTCAAGTTTTGGATTGGCCAGATAATTTCCTAAACATTACCAATATTTAAAGACAGGCTTAAAAAGCTTATCGCACCACAAGAAATTTGATTTCTAACAGCACGTAATTTGTGTGTGGGATCACGACAAAGAAATTAAAAAAAAAGTGCAAAAGTTTAATGCAGCAACTTATTAAGGCTAAAGGAAGGCACAAAAATAGTAATAATTAATTAAATTAAAGCTGCAGTCATAAAAATCTAAAATTTTGGTATAAAATGTGTTTGTTCACACAATTTACTCAAGGATGTAGGCACCAGTTCTTCTCTTATCAAGGATGGGAACATGAAAAAGAGCGTTTTCACAGTAGAACAACATGCTATAGCACAAAACTTAACTCTGGTGTCTTTGTAGCAGTGAGGCCGATGTATTTTAGAACCTGTGAGTGGAAGTGATCAACATGGTTGACAGCAGACAGCCTTTGCTAAATTTGTAGGATTTACACTTAACTATAATTGTAACAAATGTGTAAAGTTAATAGAACAGCATCCTATCAATATTTGATTTGCTAAATCAAAAAATGAGATCAAGGACTTCTATTCATAAAGTTGTTAAATACCTGCATGGTAAGGATGAACACCATATATTCCAATACAATCTGGCGATCAGAAGAAAGCAAGTGCGGCCTGAACTATTTATTTGCACACATACGAGCGTATGTGAGATACTCGTGCTGCCACATGAATGAGGACCTCTCAGGCTTAGATGTTGCTCGCCCATTGAACTTCTAATCATGAGCGAGTATTTGACAATACTATTTAATTGTATCGGTATGAACAAAACGAGGTAGAAAAGGTTTACGTAGCACATTCCTCTCACTTGCCTTCTTCTGATCGCGAGACAGTACATCTTAATACACCTGGATATCATTCACAACTAAATTTGGCACCTCAAAACGCAGAGTAAGAATATTTTCATCAGACAGTGATAAATGTTACTTAAGTTGCATTGATGGGACATAATGCTGGTTTCTTAAAAGGTACACCCATTCCAATTACACAAAAAAGGAGCATTTATAGGGTTTACGATGTTATGAGTTTGTTATTATTGGGTAAAATATCGCACTTTATTAGCGTTTAAAGTCAAATACCTTTATATTTAAATCAACACGCATTAAAAGCAGTCTTTGATTTTAAGTATAGGAATCAGGAGACGTGGCTTTTTTATTTTTCTTGATGATTAAATTGCATATTTGAATTCTCTTTGGAGTCTTCGTTTTTCTTATAGTGCAGCATTCTATATTTCCCTTCGACTCCTTTTTCTTGTAGTGCAATCTTATCTCTTCCGGTCACTGCCCTTTGTTTTCGCTTCCGAGTGATAATTTAGAAGGCACCATTGCAATAAAATGCTTCAAAACCGTGTTTTGTAGCTGACTTGGAAAAAAGTAATGCCACTGTAAAACTTTCTGAGGTTTCAGTTTACTTGTTATTGTTATTAATATCCGTTTTCGTTTAATAGCATACTACTTCGTCCTTTCCATTACTTCAATTCATATGGATACTTATTTTCAAGAAATTGTAGTTCAAAACTAAATAGATAAAATCTGAGGCCTAGGTAAGTAAATACAACAGAAAACTACAGGTTGAGATAATATTCCGAGAATAATTTGTCTATTGCTAATGAATCGTAATTATTAAAATATAATTAGGGTTACCATATTCTGAAAATGCTGACACCCTTGCCCTCATCAACAACGCATTCCGTGTACCAATTTCGTCATTTGCCACCTGCATAGACTATTTTTAACAACTCTTGTTACTCTATGTTGCATGCAAAATATCTGAAATGATATATTACAAGTCCTATCACAGAATCGATGGTAAATATTTTTATTTCCTTAGTCCACTGTGCTTGTATTTGAGAAAAGAGCCTTTCAACACGTTATTGTGGTCCGAATTGAGTCATCTTCAAAACCTCTGTATACTGGCCTTCACTTTTGCAAAATTTAATATAGTCAATAATTGTTCTTGGTTTGACTCTGCTTATCCATCATATGAAGTGATCATTTTCTTCAAATTGGAAAACTGATCAAACATTTACTGTCATCAATGTGTTTCTCCCTATGGGATATCGGCGGTATCATGTCATATTTCGATATTGAGAATATGCAATGTTATAACGCTGTACAGAGAAAGAACGCTGAATATTGTCATTTAAATTGAAAAATGCCATTAAATTAAAGAATTTCCAAAAATGTGTGCCGAAGGCTGTTTTTAGCACCAATGTTCACCTATGATACTGCTACTGATGATACATAACTTAAAACCTCACATTTCCCATAAGAGAAAAATCTCCTGTGGGTGGCCGAGAACGTTAAGGCACAGACTCCTGAACGGGAGGTCTGAGGTTCGTCCCCCGTTCCGGTTTTTCTCAGTCCTCAGTCCTCATAAATGAGGTACCCTAAACTTAGGCCTGAAACATTTCCTTCCTTTAAATAAAATAACAACAATAATAATAATAATAATAATAATAATAATAATAAAAAAAAAACCGAATTTATCAGTTCATCTCATGTATCATTAGTGTGCACCGTCTTAATAGATACCTCAGCAGTAAAAGCGTTAAAAACTAATAAAAAAATCTTCCTTTCTGTAAACCGCTGCTCTGTATTTAATTCTTAACTATCCTGTCTGCATTTCTCAAAAACAAATCTATATAAGCACGAAAATGCAATAAAAATGGCTTTTCATGACAAACATCCAAAAGCCACACCCTGCAATAAAGAAAAAGGTTATAGAGCACTCATCATTTTCCTTCCTAGGGTGTAATAGTTTAAGAACCGTCATTCTCAAAGAAACTGCAATATAATACTAAGGGAGGGAGAATATAAACTTTTCCACCCTATTCATCATCTTAACAAACAATGTTACAGCTTAAAGCAGTGCTCTACCTGCTTCAGACTTTTGTATGGAGTTTTGCTTAGCCCAATAAACGAACTTTGCATGTGCAGTTAGCACCTCTGTTCCAAGAGCCCGTATCCTCTAGCCAAGGACATTAATGGTTAACAAAATGCATAATCAAATACGCCCACAAAAATACAGTAGCCAAAAAAGAAAATCATAATGGTAGAAATGAGAGTTGCAAGGTTTATTGCGGCTGCCATACTTGTCATAAAAAACTAAACAGGTCCATTAATAGGATATAATAAAATATTTATGGCTTAAGTTGTAAAATAAAAGGACGTGACGCCAACACAACAACAGAATAAAACACATACATGCTGGAATGCCCAAATGAAAAGGGAAAGATAGTATCAGAAAAATATACAAAAGAAGGCCAAGTCATGGCAAAAGTAAAAAAAAAAATTGCTCGATAAGGCAACACTGCGGTAACCCGCATGTATTTCCCTTAGGAAAGTTTGTGCCATATGCTTCTTTATCTACAAGAGATATCGTTTTGTAGGGTCTACCGACAGTTCATTGCGGTACTTTTATCTCCTACAGGAAACGTTACATTTCCTTCGAAGTTGAAAGATATAGCACCTGCCAAAATTCTAGGCTATATAAAAACAACGAGCTCTGGGAGGAGAGACGAAGCCAAATCAGAGGAATGAGTTGTGTTTAACGCCCGTTTTTGCTACAGAGGCACCACAGGCAATGGACACTGGTGATAAATGTGATGAAATTATATATTGGGAAAGGATTTTATGGAAGGAATCGTTCCAGGCCTAAGTTTAGGGTACCTCCCTTGCATTTGCCATTTATGAGGACTGAGGAAAACTTGGAAAAAGCCTCAGTCAGGAAGGACGGTCCTGGCGGTATTCGAACCCTAGACCTCCCGCCCACGAGTCCGAGACTTAACGACCTCGGCCACCCGTGGCGGTCCAAATCAGAGGGATATAATATGAAGCCACAGTGGGGGGGGGGGGGGAAAGGAGGGAAAAAAAACATTTTCACCCTAAAACTTCTCTTAAGTTTCCAGTTTAAGAAAATATATACTTTTATAGCGGTAGTAAAATGTTTAAGCAATTAAATGCTCGCGCTCCTTTAATCGGAGTAACATATTGTCTATCTTTACTTTCTAAGAGCTTCAGTTAAATTCTCTTTTATGTTATTGAAGTTATATTTTGCACTGCTTTGTTTTTGTGGCATGCAAAGGAAGTATTTTGTGTTTATTGTGATTTCTAAAGTTTAATTAGCGTGAGAAGTTTTCCTTTTGCTCCTTAACATGCCTAGAGCAAAGAGAGTGTTTGAGAAACATCACTTTCAAGGAAACCAATGTACTACTAAAAGAAAACGCTTTAATAATCCCCACCCATGTGCTGAAAATGAAAGTGTTTCAACTAGTAAAAAGCTTTCTTACAAGGAAACACATGGCAATTGTACAGTAAAAACATTATTAGAATAGTTACTTTCTAGTTGTGTTAATATGACGCAATAAGTGTACATTGCAAAGCCAGTATGTAGAGGAAAACAATAATAGTAGGAGAGGTCCGTGTTTGTGGTAACTATGAGGTACATCCCATAAGAACCAGACAGAACTATGCGTCTCATTGACAGCAATCGACTCAACCATGCTCAACGCTGTTCGGTTTTCAACCAGGAAGCCAGGAATAAAATTAGGATTGCTAAAAGGGAGTAACAATCCAAAAATGAAACTGCCGATATTATGATCCTGGAATGCATTGTGTTAAAATAGTGTTAAAAATGTATTAAAAATGGAATGCATTGGTGTGATTCAGAATTTAATGCATAATTTATAGTAATTTTTCTTAAAATTACATTTTTGCACAATCGGGTACATTTTCTCATCCAAATTGTGGTATCACATGTTAATGTAACAATGTCGTTTTACTGTGCCTGGAATGAGGGCCATAAACACACAGAACTGACACTACGTCAAGCAATGAAGTGACCGATTACGATAAGTTTTGAAGCACCAAGTTCTTCTGACAGCCTACGAGTACTTTTGAGTAGCATACCAAGCGGAATACGTGGTACAGAATGATCACACAACGGTGACCCTAGGAACTAAGAGTAGTTTACACACCCCTACCCATTTAACCAAAGGTAAAAGCAAATGTTCACCTGTATGTATTAAGCAACTGTTTCGCTTCTAGCTTGCATATCACACCGTGTAGCGGAGTTGTAGACAAAGGGCTCTAACATGGAAATGAGCATTTCGGTACCCATGTTCTTAAAACATATTTGCGCCCTCCATATGCAAGTAATGTTGCCCAAAGTTTTTACATGTCTTTTTGTTACATCGCGCGCGCGCGCACACACACACACACACACACACACACACACACAGCGAAAAATAAAATAAAACAATGAACAGTGTAACTAAAATGACATTAGATAAGCGGTAAAAGGATAAAACACTTAATAGTCACAGATTTAGAGTGACATTAAGCTCAGTATATGCCATTAAATAAAATATTAAAAAATAGTTTCAGAAAGTAAGCGGAATCAGACTATTAGAAGTAGGGGTTTACCTGAAACCCAAAATTTAAAAATCGTTCTAGAGGCACCAATATTTTTTGCGGAACGAAGCTCTCTGTACATACCATTAAAATAAACAAGAAAAATATTTTGTGAAAATAAGGGAAATAGGAATGGGGGATATACCTGAAATTTAAAGCGTTTTTGTTTGTTTGTTTACGAACGCTCTTTTAACATCTCAGGTCATCAGCGTCCCATTCTATTCAGGGCGTGAAACGGCCGATAAATTTTGCTCAGAGGCCTCTTCTTTCAGGTTTGAGGTTCTTTTTCGTGCCGTAAATGTACTACACGGGACCCACGACTTTATTTCCCTTCCGAAGGAATCCATACTTAGGATTTTTACGCCCGAAAAAATCTATCGATCCTGGCCGGGTTTGAACCCGCGATCTTTTATTAATTTTTTTTTAAATAAGTACAGGCAAAAATGCAGTGATTTTCCCAATGAATCTAAACTCATGTTACACAACACAGAAACGATAAAGTAGATAAAAAAGTTAGCGGGAAATATTTTTTTTTTAATTTTGCAATTTATTGACAGATATACATAAATTAATAATTAAACACAGATGAATATTTAATGACTTTTTTTAAAAAAAGTTGCACGTAAATTGAAAAAATAAGGTTAAAAAAATACACGATGATAAATTTGAATATTCGAATTCCTGAATTCAAATGTGTATTAAAACACTGCAGAATTGTGTTTATTTTAAGGCTTTTTCTACACTATGTATAATTTTAAATGTTTACTTATAAAGCAGTTTTGATAAATTTTTCTTTGAAGTGCCTTCGCAGAGGAAAAACGAGCATATTTTCAACATCGTATCCAGATGTGCTACTCTCTATACTGATTTCCGCATGTGTTGACACAGAAAAATCTATCATGCGACAAGCAAATCGAGGGAAAAGGGTGGATAATAACATTAATAAATTGGTATTGCTGAAACCTTTGTGTCTCATGAGGTGAGCAGGTGTGAACCCAGTAGAGCATAATGTGCAATATACGTGGTCTGTTATCGCTCGTAAAAACGTGCTGCAGTTGCGATAAGCGTTTCCTGTGAAACTCGGCTTGTTTACCTGGCGGGGCGTTATCTCTCGCAACACACCACCTGCCAACAATCTGCCAACCGCGAACGTGGGCACCCGTGCTACGAACAGCTAAGCGTCATTCGCTGCAACTAGGCTTACGATATTTATTTATTCCTAATTTAAAGAATTATAAATATCTGAAAATTCTATTCATGTTCATACGAGCCAAAAGAAACGTCACCGCTTAAACCTCTAATCCAGCTACGTTTTGTGATAGCTTTTACTTTTCAGCGTGTAATTATAATTTTCCTGGAGGAAACTTGGAAACGGCAAGCGCTGTAATACAATGTTTTTCTTTCCCTCAAATTCTGCTATTTTAAAACTCAGCTGTTAATTTATGCTTCCCTTCCCCGGAATGACTTCGCCGGACGGGTTATGGAACTATTTTTACTTTACTTAAAAACGGTTACAGTATTCTCACAGCTTCTAAAGTTCTATGTTCCATTTCCCTAGTGTCTGCTACTAATGATTTCTTTCATTTAATTTATGCTATTGTCCCTGTTCTTTATTATGCCTATATGTGGATAACTCGCGTTTAAAGCAAAGGCAACACTTTATGCATATTGAAGGCTTTACGCTGCCTCTAATCATTTGCAACCCCTCTCCCCGCTACTTTGCCAGTTTTGGTGCATAATGTTAGCTGTAATAAAGGAGAGGTTAACAGTTCCTTCGATCCACCGCCACTGAAATAATGTATGTTAGGTAAGCCCAATCATCAGTAATATAAATATCATGTATATTTGTGTCATGAGCTTGGACTACAACGTAAGAATTGTACGAGAAAGTCTCTGGTGTTTTCCGTTACGGTAGCTTGGAAAGTCAACAAGGTCATAAAATTTTATACAATGAAACCCGAGGGTCGAGTGTGAGTGTCACTTTTTAAAATGTCTGTCATTGATGGGTTAATAAACTGAATGAATTTTAAATCAGTTTGGGGCTTTGACCCCGACCTACTGTTAGCCTTTAAACCAACCAATGTCAGGAAAATGCTTTAAACTTTTAAAAACAGCGAATGGTACGTGGAGCAGGTTGATATAAACCAGTCAATGTATGTTTGAACCTTTAAAGATAGGCGCGAATACTGCGCGTGTCTATGTGATCCCGCGGCATCATTAAAACCAACGATTACTTGATTTGAATTTCATATATGGAAGTGTTTGCTCGGCCGAGGCAAGTAGTTCGCAGAAGCAGTTATAATCTCGACGTTACTGAGGCACGCTGTTATAAGATCTATACGCGGCTAGAGACAAGCGGTTAACTATTTACTCATTCCTCAGTACCAGTTTGAAGTTTCACGCGTCTAAGTTCCATATGCGGCGAGACGCAACTCATTCCTTAGTTCTCAGACACAGATAACAAGTTCTATTTCGGACGCGAGCACGCAATTTCTGATACATCATTAGGCAGTTTTTAAGTTGATACTTAGCTGAGAAGCATTATCAGTTACACAGTTCAGATAAATCAGCTGAGCAAATTCAAGTTTCACGCGCCGCAACTAAGTTTAATTCGATGCAGCTAAGTTATCATACGAAAACACCAGAGGACGCGAAAGATTTTCGACATAATAAAGTACCAAGATGCATTATATGTCGCATCGCTTGCTTAATTGCATTACTAAACTCCTCTCTCGGTCCTGTGGAGTCCCAATCAAGAAAATAGCCGAATTCATCCTGAGAAACTGTTGTCATTGAAGCGTGGGCAACAACACCTAAGCGACCTATAATCAATCTACCAAACATTTCATAATTGGCATCACAAGCTAGGCCACTCGACGTCCACAACAAACCGCTTTAAACTTGCTGCCCAACTTGGGATACACAGCCGGAGCCTATTAAACAGCTTAATTTAGAGCCAACGCAGGACCACAAACGATCAGTCTCATAATTAATTCTATGGAGCCAACGTAAGGCACAAAATCACATATTTAAGCTCTGTGGAGGCAACGTATGCTACAAACAAAATTTTCAAAATTAAACTCTACTTGCTGGAGTCCACTACACCGCTTTAGGGGGCAAATGTCTGTTTTACGCTCGAAAAATATTAACAATAAAATTGTAATATTTTTATAAAAACAAGGACTCAACATATTAAATATGTCTGTACAAGTCTCTGGTTTGTATGATTAGTGATTACATACATATCGTTGATACTCAGCAGTAAACTACACACAAATTAAGCAAATAGCGTAATGTAATGCACTCTCAAGAAACATATGTAAACAAAACATTCCTGCATTAGGATACGTTTGTTGATCATTGAGGCGTAGAATTTAGTTCACATACACTCGCTTAGTTTGGCAACGCCGTTACGCGCTGTGATTGGCTGACCTTCATATGCCATCAAGTTTTGAGTCTAGTATACACGCAGCAGCGAGTTGTTTACATTCGCAAGTCGTGCAGTGGCGGCTTTTTCCAGCACGTTTTGCAACACCCACTACAATGTTATTACTCCAAAAAAGACATTCTATAATCCAGTTATAGGGAAAAGCGGCTTTTGAGCGACCTTCCCATCAAGACCAAACTTACCTCCCTCCATCACTATTTCGTAACTTGCACACCTCACTTCAACAGTGGTGGGGTGATGTCATCTATCTTTGAATATCTATTTCAGGACCAGTAGGCATATGCTTACGGATTTTAGGGGTTTGTTTAGTACTGAAAACAATTATTTGACAAGATTTGGTCAGTTCTATTATCAATTACAGTCATGGATTAGGTCTTTAAACTTCAATTCTATTATTTGCTGGGTATGCCAACATCTCGTTTACCCATGTGTTAATAAAGGTTTTATTTGGGATATCGACTTTGGTGCATTCTATTAACACGTGTTTCTAATTCTGTCTATATGTATTAATGTTAAGATTTCGTCTTATAGCTTAATTTGGAATTCTATTCTCTCTAGCCCGATTTTTTACTGAACGAAATCTCATTTCGGTTGTTACGATCTTCTTATCGCCAGATTTGTTTATTATCCAGGATTCACAACTATAGAAAAAGTGGATACTCCTAAAACTTCATAGAATTTTAATTCTGAGCTTTCAGTTTTTTTTCCCCTCTCTCATTTAAAATCGTTTATTGTTCCATATATGTGGCTGAATTTATTAATTTTATTATTTAAATCTAAATATTTATGAAAACAGATGTTACAGCCTATATCGTTAATACTATTTGCCTGTTTCTTAATAGTAATGTTTATAACCTTTTTATTGCCTTTTTCCTTGGAATGTATTACTTTCTTTTTTCAGCTGAAATTTCGGCAAATCAATGTGACTCATTGTTTGAACAATTCTGCTCTCTGCAATCTGATACGAAATGTTCGCTCACTAGCTCTTTCTCTATTAAAACATGTACAGTCATTAAAATATATGAATTATTTACACCGAGCATAGCAGCCCGCCTGCCTATCCTTGAACTTCCAAGCAGTCATTAGTGTACATTCGTTCGTGAAAATGGCAAGAGAGCTTATGAATATGCTAGTCGCGTTCGTGAGAAATGTATTCGGAAGTTCTCTGGGCAATTGCCCCCTTACATAATTCCAATTTACGATATTGTGAATAAATTTTATACTATTGGTTCAGTGTAAAGCAAGAAACTCCCACGGGTGGCCGAGGTAGTTAAGATGCGGATTCATGAGCGGGAGGTCTGGGGTTCGATTCGGGCCTTCCTCCCTGACAGGTTTTCCTCAGTCCTCATAAATGGCAAATGTCGGGCAGGTACCCTAAACTTAGGCCTGGAACGCTTCCTTCCTTTAAAAAAAATTCTTTACCATTTTATCATTTCATTTCATGTCTCATCAATGTCACCTCCTGTGATGCCTCGGTAGTTAAGCAGTATTAAAAAATAGCATACAAGTGGTTTTTAACAGAAGACAAATTACACGAAATTAGCGCAAATCTTGGAACGTCCGCCAACAAAACCACTACGGACATTAACCTATGTTGGGGTTTCAGTATGTTCTGTACATACAGCAACAAACTTGTTAAAACACAAACCTTTACAAGTGTACGCGTGTCCAATGTACCCGACATGGTGTCACCGTAGCAAATGTGCTTTATTGTGAATGGTTTCTTATAACAGTGACTGATGGATTAATGGACCCTCAGCTTGTGTTCTTTTCAGAAGAGGCGTGGCTCAATCAAAAGCATTGTGTGCACACTCGCAACACTCTCTATTGGCGCAAGACGAATAATCGGTCCAATTTTTACGAGCAGGTAGTAAATGGATAGAGGTACCGAAATGACATCCTGGCCTTATTTTTAATTACCTGACAGAAGAAGAGAAAGCCTGAGTGATTTCAATACAGATTCCATCACTGCTCATACAGCAGAGGAATCCATGGGTAAAATTAGGGAAGTGTTTGAAGTCTATTCTCTTTTTTTGGGGGGGAGGGGGGTAGTTATAAGGACAAAGTGCACTAAACAAATCCTCACACATTGGAAGAATTCAAGGAAAAACATACGAAATGAAATCAAAAACATTACAGCGGTCGAAATAAATCGTGTGAATTGGAATGTATTTACCCAGTACAATGTGAGTACAGCGAGCACGACATTTCCAGCATTTTCTATAAAGTAAGATTTTATACACAGTTTCAAAAAGAGAACTCAGGTGTACAGACGCCGCCGGCTGCCATGCCGAGATGCAAAACCAAGTGAGAGCGGTAAGGGCATATTCTGGAAGCTTTGTAATAGACTATTTGGAAGAAAAAATAAAATTGTTAGGCCTATTCGTTTGTAGTAAAACATGTTAATAGTAATTGAATATTTAGCATTTAATATACATTTGAAATGTGTTTTTCCATTATAAGATTTTTTTCTTTCCTTAAGTAAGAACTATTTTGTGAAATTCGGATAACAGCGGAGAAACCTAATTATCAATATTACAGAAAATAATGAAAAAATATTATACATGGATAAGACCTATAAAAAGATTCCACCAAAGCCTATCGTGTATACTGTAAGGCTGGTAACATAAAAAAGCCCAAAACACTAAAGCATGGATCTAGAATGGATCCATTCCTATCTTCCAAATAGTAAAAATGACCATTTAAAGCCAAAAACCTCAGTTATTATTAACGTACAATGGGCCATTCGCCCCCTAGTCAGCAACTGCGGCTTTTACTACTGAGGCACCACGGGGTGATGGACATTGATGATACACGAGGTGAAATGATATATTTGGAAAGGATTTTTTTAAGGAAGGAAACGTTTCAGGCCTAAATTTAGGGTTCCTCCCCGGCATTTTCCATTTATGAAGTCTGAGGAAAACCTGGAAAAAATCTTAGTCGGGAAGGACGGTCACGGAGGGATTCGAACCCCAGACCTCCCGCTCACGAGTACGCGCCTTAACGACCTCGGTCACCATGGCGGTAGAATAGGAACCTGAGCCTGAGGTTGAAGACAGTTTGTTATTTTAATTCTGTAAATACCTAAGTAGGTACTGTACTTTTTCAACCACCTACTCTTTTAGGCACTGTTTGCAAAATTTCATTTATTGATCTTGACAACATTTTACTCTACATTGTCACGACATCAAAAGTGCCATACCCGGCGCCTCCACCAAAATATCAACCAACCTGGCTGCTTTGCCCACAAATATCACGTTCTAGGACATACAAGTATGGGAACTGAAAATTAATTACATTAGGTAATCTTATATTTGCTTGGATGGAAAGAATTTTGCTAAAATTAAAACACTTGTTGTCCACTAGATCACATTATAAAATAAAGTTACAAACTACTGTACACCTGATGCGCAATTCCTACATTCTTTCGAAATGACTTAATCGAACGAGAGGTAATGTGTTCTGTTTGGTGGTTGCTGTCCAAATGACGCTCTCTTAGCTGTATCCCCCGTGCTACTCAGAAATCACAAATCCAATTTAAAACTTCCGAGCAACGAGTGCTTTCACATAACGGACCCTTTCCCAGTCCAACAATAACAAATCAACGGACACTGTAATGTATATGTCACATATTTACTGACTTTAAGGCACCTACTGTTGGCAACATTGCCCTGAATGATGCGCTCGTTCTTAAAGAGTGCGACAATCCCACTTAAGGAGCGAACATTTGGTAGAGGTTGCTAGTGCAACGAAATCAAACAAGTTACCCTTTCTCAAAATTGCGGAGCGCCAATCTCATAGTGTTTTGCTGCTAGTTTCTCTTTCGTAAGTTTACAGCTCTACCAAAACATTAGCGTATGCTACTTCCAATGCGAAGCAAGTGCTGCTGATATTAACTCACCACCTCTATGGGAGTTTCTGAACGTGCGTGACTGACAGACGGAAACGCTAACCGTCTGTTACGGCGAGGCTCTGCCGCCATTAATAGCAAATTGTCGTTCTAATGCTCATGGGAAAAAGTACAGATCCAACTGTGACAGGAAAAGCATGAAAGAATCATGGCTTAAACGTGACTGGAGCAAAAGGATGTTACCGAAATGAAGCGCGCTTGGCGAAATTGAAGAAAATATTGAAAGATTACGAATAATGGCATACAAGTGTCGATAATAAATACATTAAAAAATAAAGGAGAATAAAAGGAGAATAAGCAAAAGGAAGGTAAAGATGATAAAGGGCATGACGCGGTAGTCGTATTTCGCAATAGAACTGACCCCGATTCACCCAGCCTAGCCGTCATGTACAAGGCTGGGAGCGCCCACCTGAGTCATGCTATTGGGTCACGCCATCTTGTTTGTTGTTCTGCAATATTGTTTCATACTCATTCTACTGCACGCAAAGCCGAGATTTCCAGCCTTCTTACACAGTAGTGACCGGGCAATATCGATATATCGAGAGAACAGCTGCAGTCATCGCTATCTAAAATACTCATTATCTCATTTTACCAAAGGTATAACACTAGACATCGCTTCCACCAGCGTATTAATGCTACCCCTGAGCCATATACGGACTTAAGTAGAAAAGGGAAAGTGCATATTGCTTTGATAAGAAAAGAAAGTAGTCATTCGTTTCAGTGCTGTTAAAACAATAACCTCGATTGCTAGCAACTGCACATTTACGAGAATTCTATTATAAGGCACGAAGACTGAGGAACCGAAATTTTGTGTGTGTGTGTGTGTGTGTGTGTGTGTGTGTAAAAACTGTAATAGATACATTATTTAAACACAAAATAATTTAAGGGAAGTATGAAAGGGAAAGCAGGGAAGAGGGTCAAAATTATATTTTTATTTTGTACCTTTTTAATACTTGGAACTTATTGTTTAATTTTATGAGTTTTTCATTAATGTTACTTGGTTATAAGTATTTTAATAATTTTTAATTATGTAACTGCAGTAGCATTTTTTTCATTATTAAATTTCGCGAGCACTTGATCGGTTAAAATTCTATATATCAGGAACTATTTGCAATTTGCAATGCTATGGCTTGTCTTGAGTGGCAGAAAAAGTTGTATTTCATAAATTGGCAGCGTTGTTTCCATGATATTTGTTGTTTTACAATATTGGAGGTTTTAGCTGGTGTTTCCCTCAAAAAGTTAGTTTTTCTGTAATAACATTTTTGGCTGCGATTGTTGAAAAACTACTTTTAAGGATCTGTACAGGCTATGACTTTCAAAATTTTACCATTTATTTGTGATATTGATGTGGATCCATTATGGTAGAGCTAGAACAAAAGGTGACAACGTAAACAAATATAAAAGCGCAAACAATTGGTACAGAGTCAGTACAGTAGTACATAGATCAATAAACCTCAATTATGTGCATCTGTATGCTGTAAAAGTTTCCTTTCGTTAGCTTTTTAATAGTCATTGAGAAAACTGGAAACTGAAGTTGGTAAATTTAACATAACAAGGATACACCTTTCATATTCCCCTTAACTGTGAAACTTTGTAGTGCTAGCACGCGTTTGTTCGATGCACACCAATACACGGCTTGTTTATTTTTTTCGCGGAGTAATACATGTAAGTGTTTTCATTGTCATGCTAAATGTGCTTAAACAGGGCTTCCATATTTGTTTCGAGCAAAATTACTGGAATATCTTGACAACACTTTTTAAATACCATTTGGTGAAAGAAGCACTTCTGTAACAAATTATAATATGTTGTATTAAGGAATATTTTTAAGCAAAACAACAAATAAAATTCGCATTTTTTAATATATTGAAACCAACTACGTTTTTAAAATACAAAGAAGAGAAGAGTGAAGATTCAAACCAGACAGTTGTGTGCAACTGTCTCCTTCAAAGTCATTTACTTCTTTTTTTGGTGTGATTTTTCATATGTGTGCCGTAAAATTTACATGCATCTTTACTTCCCATTTCCACACAAAAAGCCCCTTCTCTGTTGACAAACCAGGAGTCTGTAAGGGTAGCCAGCCAGCGCTAGTGCGTATGTCCCCCCCATAGAAGTGACAAAACCCAGGGAATGTCAACGGACTTTCAACTCACGCATATTTGCTGAGCAATTCACTGGTCCCTTCACGCCAAATATTCCGCCTTCTTTTGTTTCCACTAAAACTGCGGAGTGCAATACCCCCTACCTGTGCCACGAGATGCCTTTACTGAATAGAAAAAACTCGCTCTGAAAAAGCAAAAAATCACCCAACTTTGCATTTTTGTAAGACATCATGGCGATTTAATGAAAAAGGTAAAAACATGCACTTCTCATAAAGTTATGGTTTATATGCGTTACGCATGATATGCTTAAATCATTGACTTAGTAGATGAAAAAAAAATTATGGAAGTTTTGAATTTTTTATATTCATAGCCATTATTAAAATATATGTGTAACACCCAGAATGCAACATAAGTTCACATAAAATTTCACACTAAAACCACACGATATTTCGAGCTTGGCTCTTGGTCACGTGCTGAGAATGAACTCTCAGCACGTTCATTCTCAGCACGTGACCAAGAGCCAAGCTCGAAATATCGTGTGGTTTTAGTGTTCAATTTTACGGTTTTTAGTGTGAAATTTTATGTGAACTTTTTTATATTGCATTCTGAGTGGTTTTTTTTTATGAATTTTATGCTTTTTAGAAGTTTTTATTATTCCATTAACACTATTATATATATATATATATATATATATATATATATATATATATACACACAATTATAAGATCAAAAATAAATATATAGTGCATAATGAATTAAAACTATCTTCATAACCAAAATGACAAAGACTCTAAGAATATGAATCCTACAGTAATAAGAAAGAAATAAGCTATCGCCACTATGCAGATGATCAATTTTTGTAATACTGAATGCGGTACTTTGCAAAAAGTAGCTTATTATCCAAAAAGTCTATGGTATGTTGCATCAGGAACTGTAGGAAAAAATGGCAAACAAAAGAAAAGAAAAAAAAACGATAAAAAGGAAGTAAGCGGTGACTGTCAGAAATGTAAAAGAACAGGTTGGAAAATTCAAATGTCCAGATAATTGGCACATGAAAAACATTAATTAATTGGAACAATTAAAAAAAAGAGTTAGAAATGATCAATTACATTACCGGCAAGGAAGATCTTAAAGAGTTCTCGAACCTCACCTAGATGGTCATGAAATTGACACAGTAGTTCTTTTTCACGCTGGTACGTCTATCTTAAACATTTATTTAAGATATCAGGCCACGGGTGGCCGAAGTCTTCAAGGCGAGGACTCGTGAGCGGGAGGTCTATGATTCGATTCCCACCAGTTTTTTTCCAGGTTTTTCTCAGTCCTCATAAAGGCAAATGCTGGGGAGTACTTTAAACTTAGGCTTTAATAATAATAATAATAATAATAATAATAATAATAATAATAATAAATTCCCAGTTTTATCATTTCATCTAATGTTATCATTAGTGCTCATCATCTGTGATGCCTCAGTAGTTAAAACAGACGTTAAACACTATTAAAAAATTAAATATGGCAATTTTTTAAAAAGATTTTATATAGTTTATCTTTCCAAAGCAGGCGTCACCGCTACAGGTGGCCGAGGTCGTTATGGCGCTGACTCGTGAACGGGATGTCTGGGGTTCGAATCCCACCAGGACCATCCTCATAAATGGCAAATGCTGGTGAGGTACCCTAAACTTAGGCCAAGAACGATTCCTTCCTTAAAAAATATCTTTTGCCAATATATCATTTCATTTTATGTATCATCAGTATACAGTCTGGGGCGCCTCAGTGGTAAAAACGGGCGTTAAACACCATTGCATAAAAAAAAAAAAAACAGAAGTGCTGTGGGTATTCCATAAAATGGATAAAATTAAGTGTTGTGCAATGCTTAAGTTCTTTGTAAAAGTTGTCTTAACACCAGAAGAAATTCATACCAAATTAATAAAAGTTTATGGGGATTCACTTTCAATGGTTAAAAAGGGGTACCTGAATAGAGTCAAACCAGCCTGGAATTGACCAACGTGAAGGATGTCTAAAAATTACAACAGTAGCAGAAACCATTTAACAAATGCTAGCTGGCCGTCAAGTTAAAGTGGGTGATATTGCTCAGGCTACAAACATTTCAAAGGTGCATTTTTCATAATTGCAGTGTAAAAGCTTTGCGCTTGCTAACAGCAGATCAAAAATGGAATCGGATGAAAATATCGCAACAGTGTAAGGAGCATTTTAACAGAAACAGATTTTGCGTGTTGACCTATAAATGTGGATGAAACTTGGATCCATGATCACACACCAGAATCGAAACAGGTGTCAGAAGCCGGTAGGTAGCTCAACGCCAAAGACAACGTCGATACCATCAGTGGTTATCATATCAGTGCTTTGGGACGCTAAAGAATTCTATTAAAGATCGTCTCAACCTTAAAACATAGTATGGAAGTAAATGGGCTATCGCTGTCTTTTTCTAACGCATACATGTTATTAGCTTCACCTTTTTTTTTATCCTCGCGTTGTCCCATGTTGCTAATAATACAGTGTAAATATTTAATGATCAAAACTTTCAGTTCTAAGCATATTATCCTAAGTAGAATATTTTTTTCTATCATATTATAGTCATTATACGTTCCTATTGGACAAAATTTCTATGTATTTTTCAGTAAAACTAAGACATTTGCTACCTGTATACTTATCACGCAGTATCTAATAAACTAACGATTAGAACACACCAATATTTCTTTTTCTGAGCTAGAATAAACTTCTCTTTTGAGTTCTCTTTATTTAATAAGACGAGTGTTATAATTTTTTAATGAAATTTTTTCGGTAAATTGTATACCTGTGCATTAGAAAAGTTAGGCAGCGAGAAAGTGTTTTGTTATTGGATATACAACGGGGATTAAGCCAGAAAAAAAATGTTGAAGGTTGGAGACAAGTTTTAAAAGGAAACTTACTGGGTTCATTGTTTATTGACGTACGAAAGTCTCCCTTCTATTCAGCTAGCAGGCGCCAACCTGACAGACAGGCAGCACTGTTCACTTTGTAAGGAGTTAGTGTACGTTTAGAACGTGAAGTGGTGTGAAGGTTATTTTGCGTAAATATTTAGCTATGGAGGGAGAAGCAGATGGAGACGAAGTGTTGGTAAATTAAGTCAGGAACGTAAATTAAATAACGTATGATGATTATTTTTCACACAAAATGAGCGTTAATTAGGCAGTGAAAGAAACAGCAATGGCTACCAGGTGTTCAGAAACAGTAGTGTACAGAATAAAAGATAGGAGCTCTAAGTCAAGGGTTGAAGCGATTTCTAGGTGATTTGGGATTCGAATATGAAAGGGCATATGCATGCTAATATAAAGAGACGATATTAAGGGATTGCGACATGAATATCTAAAACACATCAAAAAGTTCAGGACTCAAGGGAAATCAGTTGTTTATACAGACGAGTCATGGGTAAATGCTGTAGGTCATATTGACTAAAGTTAAAAGTGCTCGTCAAGCAGCAATTGGGAGTCTAACTACAGGACTGGTCGTCCCGAGGTCGCTCAAGATTTGTTTTGGTCTCTGCCGAAAACGAGCAAGAGTTCATCAGAAATGCTGAACTAACATTTCTGGGGGGAAAAAAAGAATAACAAGAAACACACCCGACGCACATGACAAGATGACAGGTCAAATATATAAGAAGTGGTTTGCAGAACAATTGCTCCTCAATATTCGATAAGAATTTCGCATGAATATATGCTTAAACGGAACTTGTTTTTTTGTCTCTACATAAAGAGAGATGATGAAATGGCAAAAGACAGTAGCGCAACAAATTCTTCGCTTGCCACCATATCATTGTGAACTAAATCCCATCAGAATATGGTCACAAAAAAAATTAAAATAAACAATGTGCTATTTAGACAACTACAAATGAGGCAATTAATCTCAGAAGTATACGAAGAAATTACAATGCAAAATTATGTGAATAGTGGGCGAAATCCAATACCATAAGGTTAATTTTTATTGTTTCATCATCGTTGTCATCTCAAAAAGAAGTGTCCCTCCAGTGGAAGACGAAATGAAAGGAATCGCACCATTATCAGAAATCAGTAACGGGGCTTAAAGGCAATCAACATGTTTTATTAAAGGTTTTAGCATCTTATCATATTTGGTTGATACTTGTAAAATCCTATTTCGAGGCACATTAAAATACAAGAGAGAGAGAGAGAGAGAGAGAGAGAGAGAGAATGCATATGTTACAATAACCTTAAATAGCAGCGCAGATATTTCATTGTGTGATGTATTATTCAAATGAAGACATTAAGTACGCCCCAATTTAACCTGTATACTGTCTTCTAAGATTGAGATGGGTTTTAGCTGATCATATCTTGATAGCGATAAAGCTATAACCAACTAGATGAAAAAATTCGGGGGAAAAGTTCCAGTTTGCAAAACAAATCATTTTTCAGTAAAACAATACACCTTCTCAACAAAGTGTTTAAGCGACGAGGATATTGAGAGATTTGAAGAATTAACTGTTGGAGCATCCATTCTACTCTCCAAATTTGACTCCCTCTGACTTCCGTCTGTTTCCAAAGCACTGGTCAGCATTTTTCATCAAATCAAGAGGCGAATGTATTTACAGAGAGAAACTTCCGAAAACAACTTCACAGTCGCGATCAATGGCATTGGATAATCGCTGGAATAAATGTACTGTCTTTAGGGAGATTATGTTGAAAAATAAAAATAATGCTTAAAATTCCTTTCTTCAATGTTTGGCTGAGAACTTTTCAGGTTGCCCTCGTATTAAATGTGAAACAAACAAAACCAACATTTCTTTCCAAAGGGTGTCTTAAAAATACGGAACAATAAAATACTGAAATAATCAACAAAAGTTATACAGATCCTATGACCAAAGAATTATAGAACGGTTGATTAACTGATAAACAGATGAAAACTGAGTCTAAAAACATAACTTTGTTGGTTAAAACAATAACAGTTATGGAATACAGTTTTCGGCTATGCATATATAACCGTATAATCATAAAATTACTTCAGCTATTATTTTTAATCAATAACATTAATCATAACAGTTGTTAAGATTTGTTTTATGGATAAGCTCTAATAGTTAGACACATCTATTGATCTACTTTTAAAGTATTTATCGTAAAAATGCTAGAGATATATACATAACATTTAACTTTTACTCTGCGTTATACGGGTAATAAAAAGGTATTCTTATATACGTGGTTCATCACTGTTACTATTAATATATTTTCTTTCTTTCTGTAACCTCAGAAAACGTGCATATTGCGAAAGGGTGAAAGATGGCTCAAAAGTATGAACACCACTTACAAAGGGAATGAAAGAGGCCCAAAGAAACTCTGAAGAAAGTATGGTAGCGTCAGCATAGCCTGAAGTGAAAGGAAGTAGAAGCAGAAAAGGTAGCTAAAGCTTTAGAGGTAATTGCGGATTGTGACTCACTCATTACAAGTGCCTGTCCTGGGCCAAAGCCTTTAGGCGAAGTTCGAAGAGCTCTCCAAAGAGTCCGTACAAACAAGCAGCAATTATAACTGTTACAAGATAATAAGGCTGCACTGGTTCAGACTAACACAAGAAACAACTTCGAAACTAAGTAAATAAAGACTTCATTGAATTTTGCAGCATTTACTAGTTATCTCTGTTATTGGGAAACTATATACAAGAATGGCCACGATGTTCAAAAAATTATTGGCCTTTTTTTTTTTCAATGGAGATTATATGCCAAAATATTTCAGTCTTTGTCTAAAACATATATCCCTTGATACTTATTTTACATAGTTGTAACGCTCCATAGTTCTGCATTAGGCAATATAATACAATTATATTTTATGATACCATTTGCTGGAAAGAGCTCTCAAAATGAGTTTGTTTTTAAAATCATAGAATGCACTATTTTGTCAAGTGATATGCGAGAAAAATGATCCTATTTTGTATCATCAGAAATATCACTTAATGAGGTTTAAATGTGCCACGTGTATTTTGCTCAATATACTTCGTAGTGCGAGGATGAAATTCAAATGCATTTTGTATTCATAAATGAAACATATTTTTCATGATGTGACATCTGATTTAGCAAAGACCCAACCCAACTCAGGATGAGGAGTTTCAAGCTATGAGTTACTACAGTTAATTTACAGCGTTTTCTTTATAAAGTTGCAGGAGAAAATGTTGGGATAAATGTGTAAAGTTTGTTATATTAAAATGATAAGAAAATTCTATATTGAACATTACCTAGGAGGCAATGCTGTCCAACATGTTTCATACATCAAATGTCTTGAAGTAACTAAAGACAAAATTTTATTCTGATGCTCACATATTGATATTTTATTTACGAGGGTAGTTTGGTAAGTTTGGTTAGCATACTACTAGAAGGCAACATATATATTTAAATAAAAATAAAGTAACACTATTTACAATATAACAAATTAAGAAGTAATTATACAAGCAAAAAAGGATAAAACGCTAAGAGAAAGTCACACTTGTAATCGCTGTATTTCGAACTCGTGGAGTTCTTCCATGGCAAGAATACTAGTGTGACTTTCTCTTAGTGTTTTATCCTTTTCTGCTTTTATAATTCCTGTTAATTTGTTACACTGTTAATATTGTCACTTTATTTTTATTTTTAATCTATACTGTTTGCATCTCTGCTGTTGCTTATTAATTTAAATTTGCTTTTGACTTCTTTACTATTTATCTATTCTTTTAATTTTATTTCTTACTTTCTCTGTATTTTCTAATATACTTTATTGTTTAATACATCTTATACTATAACATCTATCCAAGGTTTATATATATATTTATTTATATATATATATATATATATATATATATATGCATTGGCAAAGTTAAAGAAGATTGCATTATTACAGCACTGTCAATGCATTATTACCTATAGATAGGTAACAGGCAGAACAGGGTTTGGTAAACATGTGTAAGGGCAGAGAGAGGAGAAAAGGGAGAATAGCTCAGGATGCTCGTTGATAGCATAGCTTTGCGTCAATGAGGCGAGAGACGTGAGAAAGGATGTTAACGACATTAACAGTTCCTGGAAACCATTAACAAAGTAAAATATACATTGTAATTTATTGCGAAATAATAAAGTTATACATTATCATACTTTCATTCTCTGTTATCATGATCAATAATTTATGCTTAAAAATGGCAGTTGAATATATATGACAGAATTAGTTGTAAGCCATATTTTGATAATTTTTCTGTATATATGTTAGAAGTGTTCAAATACGCTTAAAAGTGCATGGCAAATTTTACTGAGCAAACAGAAATGTATTCAATCTGTGCCATATTTGGCACAATATATTAATTGAACGCAGTCAGTACTACCTACAATGAAATGCAATTATGCAACATTCTGCCTAACAGCTTAAGGGGTGTAGGAAGACTCTGTGTTGCCAATGTTAAATTAGTTAATGTCTATGTTGCTACTCTGGTAGAACCATTAAAAGTTACAAATAGAAATTTGAACGCTTATTTTATCTGTGTATTGTAGCAGAATTAATAAAATGTACGCTTTGGAACAAGAATATTTTTTTTTGAAACTTATTTTTAATCAAAAATGTGTACAAAAACTTTCATAATTCCTAGGTAATGACATGTTTCGTAATAATTCTGCTTTAGTAGCTTTGTATGTCTACAGCCACTACTTAAAATTTCAAGGCAGCAGTTTTCCCCTTCCCTTCTTTACATGTAGGGAAATGCAGTTTTGATAAAATTACGATTAAAGAAAAAATTGCTAAAAATTCATTATACTTTCCAACCCAAAATTTAATGCACGCTTGCCTCTTAGTCAGGATCTGTTCAGACTGTTTACAGAATAGTCAACAGCAAAAGCTAAACTTCTTCTACCAAATAGTAAAAACCAAAGCCTTTTTTCTCTTTTGGTTTTAAATTTGTACACTTTTGAAATGGAGGGACACAAAATCGGGCAATTTTTAATCTATGTAGATGTATTTTCAAACATATTAAAAAAAAAAAAAAAAAAAAAAAACTACTACTACGCTAGGTTTACTATAAAACGTATAACACATAATTTGGAAATGTATTGTAATTAATTTTTTAAAATGTCAAACAGTTTCAAAACTTTGTCTTTTAACTCCCCTTAAACGAAATCAAGGCCAAGACAAAATAAATCAGTTGAAACTAAATATGTTAGATAAATCATATTACTAAACTCAAAAGTATATGAATAACTTTATTTCAACATATATTATCATGTAAAGATTTGCTCTCAGGATGTTTTATTACTTGGTATGTACGATGCTTAAAAGCTAACGTTAATTCTCATTAAAGCATTGTGTGCAGCGCTTATTTTTAATACAAATAACTTAAAAGTTATTGCCTTTCTGATTAGGTCTTAATTTTCATATTACCAATATTTGAATTAGTTCTCTTTATAAAATCCTGCTGTTTATAGTAGAGGTTATGAAGCCAAATGATGGAATGATTGTTCAACAGTGTCGGGGTATGATTTCGAACATTCTGGAATGGAGCCCGTTACGTTGGCGATTTCCGTTCTCTTCACCATTCACAAACAGTAAAGCTGCCAACAGAACTATAGGCCTATTCTTAGTCGCCATTCTAATGTCAGGGGCAGCAAGCTAGTGCAATCTGTCAGGTGATGGAAACAAACGGTGAGTTGTGAAGGCTGGGGCCATTTTTCAACTTGTAAACACGCCAAATGTTACATGACATTTTTTTTATAACGGGAAGCAATGGCTAAAAAGGACGTGTTTATGGTTTCCACTTTATTTAGCTCTAAACTTAGCCTTGGGCTAGCAGCATCACAGAGGGTTTTGCGGATCGAGGCTGCCATTTTCATATTCAACAGAACTGACAATGAGATTGACCTGTGTTGCACGCTAACTACTTCTTCAATACAAATGAAGTCCTTTAAGGCTCTACAAGCCTTGTGCTGACATACGAGTGCAAATCCGCAGAGGAGGAGGAAACCGGCTGAAAACTTTACTCAGGTCACTTGCTCTAAATAAGAACCTAAACTGCCTGAGTCACAGCTGATTGGACACTTGCATTCCCCGTTACTTCTATCCCCATGTAAACAAATATGAACGTATCATTGCGCGGTGCATGGCTCTGAATGGTTAAGTAGCACAATATTTGCAATTGTTAGCTATGGTCACCTTGTCGCCACTTTTCACCGAATTTCCTTAACAGATTTTTACAGTACTTGTAGAACCAGCATATGCTCCCGCCTTGCCGCCTCTTTGAACTGTACATATGCGTAAATTAAGAATTAATATGGTAATCATAACGAATATCTCTTAAAGATTATTACAGTATTCACTAATATGGTTTTGTAATGAAAAATAGCATTTATTAAAATTTAGGGACTGCTGTGCGTAGCATCAGGGATGACCTGGAGCCAATAAGAAAAGAGCTTCATTATATTTACATTTGGATAGAAGTAACAGCACACAGATAGAGCGGTTATCGGAAGGAAAAAAAAAAAAAAAAACTAAAATTACTGCATGCCAAAAAAGTGAAACCGATTGGTTTGGTAGGTGTTAAAATATATACATTTTTAACGAATTGCAACAGAATCAGAATCGTCAAATTCTACATTCGTTTTTACTTATTTATTCAATTTCTTTAAGGAGAGATGTAAAATGTGTTATCTTTATAACTCAGTTCTCATAGTCATTTTCATGTTAGGACCTTTGAGCCGTTGCAATCCCAGTTCTTTGAGTACGCCAACTAACTTTAATCCTTGCCGCGGCAGTCTAGTGCCAACTCTCCATACGTTTTAGATATTCAAACAAATTATATCTTTTCTCATCTATCGTTTGGTTTATTGCTTTCACGTTTAGATTTTCTCGTATATTTTCGTATCATTTCACTGAATTAAAAAACCTGCTCGAATTCGGTTTGATTTTTTTCTTATTTAAAGCCCAAGTTTCCCTCCCGTATAATGTTATAGGAAGTGCCATAATTTTATAAATTATTAACTATTTTCTTTTCTAGTTTTATTTGTCCAATTTCCTTTTATCGTTCCTAAGATCTGAATAAACCTAATTACTTTATTTAGATCTTGTTTATGCAGCGATAATTGGCAGCCTAAATAAATGCAATTTGATACATGTTCCATATCATCTTTGATTTGTTTTTGTTTTAATTTACTTTTTCCTTTAGAAATCTTGCCTTTTGTTCCTTTTTTGTTATAGTAAAATAAGTTTAGTTATTTTATTTACATATATGGTTTCCGTTTGAATTGTCATCTTCGGCTAATATTACCTGGCCGTACCATAATTGTCAAAGTTCTAAGACTTGACTCTTTCAAATGTTCCACTTTAGCATTCCGTTGCCTCGTTATGTCGTCAATATATTATAAATAAGATAAAACAAGGGTAAAGTTTTGTATTATCGTTAGTCTTGCGTTTACTTCAATTATTCACTCTTTTCTCTGTTATCAATTGCTCTTCTTCCCGTCAATGATTGAGTCATTACTATTTATTCTGAAGCTAATAATTGCATCTTTTAATCTTGCTTCTGATCGATCCAGGCCACATTTACAAGCACAGTGTGATAAAACACTGTTGCTTTGGTTGCCTGTCAAAAGGCATTCTTTCAGCATTTACTGTTGCTTTGCTAATTCCTGATTTCTTCCACTTATATATTTTATACTCTATTTCTTATTTCTTTGATCTTAATTTTGTCTAATAAGGTGCTATTTTTAATCGATTTGAGGAATGCTATTTTTAGTTTTTTTTCCCGTCCCCCCCCCCCTTTTGGGTTTCACTTTCTTTACTTTCACATATCACTATCGTATAAGAGAACTGGCTTTAATAAAATATGGTAAAAAGATTTTGCTTTACTTAAGACATATTTTTCTTCCAAAATGCTGTTATACATCTGTTATTTTCTTCCATAATTTTATTCTTTGTTAGTTTAAATTTTTATTTACAATACTACATAGTTATGCTATATCTAGGTATAGCATAACTATGCTCTATAATATGCTGGAGGTCTTTTCCAGAATTAACCAAGAGAGCCTGATTTTCAGTAAATTAAAAAGTTTTAATTTCCTTATTTCTTTACAGGATATTGTCTTTGGTTAAGTTAATTACCATTCTTGAAAATTCTTATTGAAGTTAAGATTTTGCATTTTAAAATTAATGCTTGCGCCATAATATTATGATTTTATAGTATTATTGAAGTTAAATGGTATAATATACCCTTATACCCGTTTTTCCCATTATTTAATATTGAAAATAGTATTAATGCATGTCTTTTTCTTATAAGTATAGGTATAAATCACGATGCTCTTCTGAAGAATATTTTCTGTCAAAGGTTGTAATTTTATCTTTATTGTTCATGCATATATTTTATACCAAATGTTCGTGAAGATTTGTTTTAACTGCTGCATTTATTTTATGAACAATTACTATTAAAGCCTTTTCCGCGTTTGTTCATATATTACCTATACTTCATACATAAATTAACATTTTGATTATGCATTTTTATATTTCCGACCTCCATACTTCAGTTCTATTCATTCCCTCTATATCTGGAGCTTTCCTATTTCTAGTTTTCTACTCCTCTTCCTCATAAATTTAACACAAAATGTCTTGGGAACCTATTGAATCCTATTCAAATCTTTTTACAAATATTTCCCGTGACTGCCTTTGGCAATTTACTTATTAATGTACTTTTCTTCTTGTATTCGTTAAGGTCCTCTAAATGATCTACTGCTGATTTATCTTCATTTCCTCTTTCCAGATTTTGAATTTATTGTGTATTCCTCTGTACGCTTGTATATCCAAATAGAGCAACATGTATTTTCTAATTTTTTTCCTGGACGCTCTTTAATTCAGAGCATTTGCGCCCCACTCAATCGACCGATAAATTTCACTCAGACGCCTCTTTTTCAGGCCTGAGGTTCTTTTACGTGCCGTAAATCTACTACACGAGACCCATGGATTTACTTCTCTTCCGAAGGAAGCCACACAAACAGGTTTTTAAGTGTTCCTTGGATATTTGCCGTTTTCCCCCTTCCTTGATTATACTGTTCCATTAATGAAGGCATCTACTGAAACTATTATTTGTATAGCTTTATTTCTGGATTCTTGTGGTTTTTAAAACGATATTGCAATACGGCAGGCTACAGTTTCATAAACTTGATCGAATGAACTATCACAAAAAAATGTGCTATGCTTCACGAAGGATGAAAACTAACGCACATTCAAAGTACAGTGCGATCAGTTTTGTTTTTTGTTGTTCGGAGTGATTTGTATAAGGGCGACCGTGCCGCTTGTTAGCTGGGGTCTCGATGATTGGGGAAAGCATCACTGATCGCACTGTATATGGGCAGTCTATCAAGTTCTCGACACAACATAGAAAGAACGAGTTTTTTACTTGGGCGTAGTTTTGCTTTGCAACATAACTTCCTTTAATGCCAATACATTTATTCCAGTGAGATGATCCAGAAACACAAGGAAATCCGAGGGAGCCAAATCTGGAGAGTACGGTGGGTGTTCCAACAATCCACACTTCAAATCTCTCAATTTCCCCATCATTAAAACACATTTGTGAGCAGGTGCACCAACTTGATGAAACTTATTTTCTTTTCTACAAACTCACAAAATTTGGAACGTCTTTGTCTTGTTGTTGAACTGACTTCTGTCACCATTTTGATTGCCGTGATGGATCCAAGTTTCACTCAAAGTTATAAATCGACGCATAAAATGAGTCCTGTTCTTGTTATTAAAACGCTTCTAACGCTGTTGCGATGTCTTCATACGAATAAATGCTTGATTTGTTGTTAGCAAGCGCGGCACCATCTTGCGCAAAGCTATTTCATGTAAAATATGACCTAAACGTTCTTTTGAAATGCATATTGTCTCAATTTCAGGGACTTTAATTCGCCAGTCATCTAATATAATGTATTTGTCCATTCAGCTGTTGAACTTTTTGAACGTCTTGCGTCATCTCCAAGACTGATACGGTCATGTTTAAATTAAGCAGCCCATTTTTTAACGATTGAAAATGAAGAAGAGCCTTTATATACTTTAATTAATTTGATATTAACTTCCTTTATCGTTCATGATACTCAAGTTTACCAATTTCGTGGAATAATCATTACATATCTGTTTTAGCATTAAATACTTGAAACAATAACTTGATATTATGGAAAAGACAGATGTACTTATGAACAATTATCTTCCCAACTGCATGGCCACCTGTAGTCCAGGACCCTATTCTACAAAAGTATGGTTTAAAGCATTACAAGTGTATTAGTTCAAGTCCTTGTAAAGTATAGTCCTATAACGTTCTGTTCCACGAAAGAAATGCAACATTTGTAAAGTATGTTTCTGTGCTAGTATTTGAAGTTACCAATATTCCTATACTTTTAGAGAAATGTATCAAATTACCAGTCCCCCAACTAATACTTATGTGGAACAGAACAAGGAAAATGCATTTGTATACTGTAAGTATGAAGTTGTAAAGTACAAGCGTAGCAGAAACCTTTGCGAACAGAATATTATTAATACTTACAAGTTACAAGTGCATAAATTTGTAATGTATTAGACCACACTTTTGTGGAACAGGGCTCAGGCCGATAACCTTCCAGACTGCCCTTGCAATTGGTGAGTCGCAGTAAGAAACCTTAGCAGTTTCCATCATTTCAGAAGGTAAAGGAGCTGGGGAAGATTCGAACTCCGGCAGCTCGAGTAGGTACAAGCAGGACGTAGCCCACGCATGTCACAAAACAAAAGCTCTGTCGTCACACCCACGCGCCGTCTTCGCCAAGCGACACCCACAGTTTTTGTCATTCGGCACCGACTCGGGAGCAATTCTCGGCCACTAGGCATAAAACAGTGCTGCATTTCAAATGCAAAGAGTGTAAACAGCAGTAACATTAAAATGAAAATGCAATCGTGATCTGAGTATGCTACCAACGTAACAGGCGAGCCTACACTCAGTTCAGGAGGAATGTGCTCCCTGCAGCTGGACAAGCAATAAAACAGGAAATAATTCAGTTAACCACTTCCTAACTCCATGCGCGATGAGCGCTAAATAGTTAGCAAGTCGAATGTTGTTCGGAAGCAGAGAACGTAACTCTTAGCTTTACCAAAATGACACATTTTTTACCTACAGTATTCCCTCCATTTCAGGTCTACAACATGCGCAATACATGTATCAATTTCAAAGCAGAAATTATATAAAGGAAATCCTCATAAGGAAATTTCATCTTTCAATTGTGTGCGAAAACATTCTGTATTAAGGTCTTCGTTTCAAAACTTGCCAGTCTTGCTTACTACCTATTCAGAATAATCTTAATTTGAATAACATAGAACACCCATTTAGACGTGGATGGAGATGATTTAAATTCATGTTGATTACAGTTTAGATTTTATCCACTCACAAAACAAAATATATCATTTTTAATGTTGGAGTAGCATCATGAACACAAACCCAACTATTCCTTCTACAAAAGTGCATATTAAAAATGTATTTTTACAGAATTCAATGTTTTGAAAATTGAATAAATTTTCAACCCCCCCCCCCCCCAAGAATTGCGACCACTTTAAAATCGTTCCTCATGGACATGACACAATACGCAATGAGTGCCATTTATTGCACGAACGCAAATGTTTTACATCTGAAGCACTAAAACATGGCAGGAATTTTGGACATAAGTTCTACAACGTGTATTAAGGGACAGAACTAGAGTCGATTTAAGAAAATACATTGCTGTCGTTTCATTAAAATATAGTGAAAATATTATGTAGTATTTAAGTTTAACTTTATAGAAATTACATAGCTGTAGTTTCATTCAACTATATGTGTAAATATTGTGTAGTATTTAAGGAATAAAATTCCGAGTAATTATATAGCTGTAGTTTCATTAAAATATGTGTGCAAATATTATTTAGACATTATTTAAAAATAAAATTCGACCAGTTACAAAGTTGTGATTTTATTAAAATATGTGTACATAATATGTAGTATTTAAGCATAAAATTCGAGAAATTACATAGCTGCAGTTTCATTAAAATTACAATATGTACTAAATTCCTGCTTTGACTTTGACGCTTTATGAAAAAGTAAATAATTTATTTACTTTCTAAATACCAGTCTGGTAAAATGTACTACATTTGTTAACTTTTTTTGAACTGAACTACACCTGTACATGAGCTTTTGCTCACTTGGGTAGTTTTACTGAGTTTCTATTACCTACTAATATTTGTTTTATTTGGAAAAAAATTGTAGGATGAAATCAATTTATTATGGGTAATATAATTTTACTAAGGGAAATTTTCAAAATGTGCTATACTGTTCGCTAGAAATAATGCATCCTATTTCGTAACTCCTTACTAATGTGTTTATATCATGTTCCTTCTTGTACGGTATACACCATTTATTGTTAAAATAAAACTATATATTAGCAATAATTATTGTAGTTTTATTCGGTCCAAATTCATATAATAATAATCATCATCATCATCCAGGTTGCCAAGCAACAGTAGAAAACAAAATGTCATTTGAAAATTCAAAATATAATCAACGTTAGTTCCAAAAACTTTTCGCTCTATATGTACATACGTAACGCGAGGTTTGATCTCCGCACAGCAGCCTATAAGGCTATTTTGAAATTAATCCTTTTATTTGTTAACAGTGCAATTTCTCTTAAATGATTACCAATAGTTTTGCAAAAACTGGTTTAATAACTATAAATTATATATAGTAAATAAATTAGTTACGATGGGATTACAGTGGGAGGAGGATATTTCAATACTTTAGCCTAGCCTAGTCTGTGACTCCAGTGGGTACTTCTCCGGGAGTAATGGATGAAGCGAGGGGAGCACAGGAGGGCCAGGATCCAGGGGTGGTGAGGTATGAACTTAGACGGAGTTCCTAAGGTTGTTTCCAGATAGAATACCCCGATGCTTTCAAGGAGTTAGATGCCCTCAGAAGGGCCGCGTTCATACCAGACCTTTCCAAAGCGCAAGCCATTGTCACGACGCACTAGCCTACCTCGAACCTGTAACAGAACCAACGGAATGGAATGGTGGCGCGGAAAATTCGTAGCATGCCTAGCATTCGACACCGTGACCAGAGAAATCACGCGAAAATATCCAAAGTCAAGGATTTGAACCCGAAACTTCTGAATGCAAATCCCAAGCGTTACCGACTGAGCAACCTCGCTCGCTGTTCTCTAAGCTAAAACATTTGCTAAGTAATAAGAAAATTTTCCTCATATTTAGTATTAATATAAATTTCACAAAATCCTCTTTTCCCCTTAACTGTATTGGAATTATTTTATCTTTCCTTTTCACATTATCTTTCCATTGCAGTGACAATATTTTAGAGAGAGAAAACCAACTTACAGAAGCACGGTCTGCATATATCGACTAGCGGCGAGCGAAAGGTAGACGAATCCTCTAGTGAGCAACTGCGGCGTTTTACCGATAAACTGATAGTGTAGTTAGTAAACAATTTGAGTATTTCCGCTTTAAAAAGCACACAAACACACAGTGAGTGGCCTATGTGAGAAAGACATTGCGCATCTGGGCATCAACTGCCTAAGGAAGAAGCATTACAGCTTTTGTTGTTAGTATGACACTTCATAGAAGACATAAAGTTGTACATTTTGAAGTTTTTAACATAATTTTTTTTTTCTCTCTCTTGTTTTAACTGCTCAAAGATCAACATTAAGAATGAATTTCTTTACGATGCATCTGACTGATCAAGTGAAAATGCTACTCTGTAGCATAAGACATTACTTGACTTTACGTAAACTGGTTTGAGAGAAAAAACAATTCTTGTTACGTAACCACAAAAGGAATCGCACAGAGGCAACAATATGAGAGCAGGATACGGTGGGAAGCAATGTCCTGATGACGGCAGGAAGCTGCAAACGGGTTATGGCACCGAGTTTCCGTTGTTTCTCTCCCTGCAGAGGTACTAGACGCTTCTAACGACGATGTTTAGTCGTTATGATTAAAGGCATTCTTATTTCACGATGCTATTAATCTACTAAACTTATTTAAAACGAGCCATAAACAGTATAATTAATCGAAGGATTCTGTTAAAAAGTCTTTATAATCTAAATAACAAAGAAAAAGGTATTTATGCAAGCGCCGAATTTCATCTTATAAAGCACAAATATATAATTTAATATCAAAACTTGTTCACTTAATCTAAATAAAGTACAAATACGGAAATAATTCATGTATATTATTTTCATCTCCTTTTTAATGTATTCACGGCTCGGGTCTAGCACCAGTCATACCCAGTTATCTAGTCGAGCAGGTCTCTAGTATTGATAGCTACAGAAGTTCGAATCCTACCTTTGCGTAAATTGTTTTATTTGTTGTATTTTGCAAAGAGAAATAATGCTTAGTATACGCATTATAATACATAGCTTTCAACTGCAAAGATTTATTTGAATCTTAGAGCATTTATGCTAAAACAAACACAAAAAGAGGAAAGCATTCTTTGATTTGAAAATAAATAAATTAATAATTTAAGTGAACTAAAGGTCATTTATATTTTAATTTTAGTTTTCACTTTACAATATTTACTAATATATTTATTTTTGTTTTGAGCATAAATGCCTTTTAATATATATATATATATATATATATATATATATACATATTAATGAAACATAAAAATAAAGAAACACTATTAACAATGTAACAAATTAACACTAATAATAAAAGTAGATAAAGATAAAACACAGAGAAAGAGTCACACTTGAAATTGCTATATTTCGAACTACTGCGAGTTCTTCAATGGCAAGAAGCTAGACAAGCTACTTTCTTGCCATTGAAGAACTCGCAGTAGTTCGAAATATAGCAATTTCAAGTGTGACTCTTTCTCTGTGTTTTATCTTTATCTACTTTTATTATTAGTGTTAATTTATATATATATATATATATATATTAATGTCGTATATAACTTAAACTGAACATATCTCTAGTATTTAGGCCACTTGATTTCTAATATGTAAAAAATTAATATTTTTCAGCATTAGTTGTTAACTTATTTTCAGTTTGGGATATTTTTGTGAGCTTCACAATCTTAAGTGTCCTTACTATCTGCGTCTTCAATTATTAATTTCAATTGGATGATTTTTACCCCTAAAATACATCAACTCTTGTTTGAGTTTGTGTTTATTTCAATGGGCTGACTGTTCTCATTTAATGCTTGTTGATTTATTTACAGACGCTCTTTAACATTTCAGGTCATGAGCGTCCCATTCAATTCAGGGCATGAAACTGCGGATAAATTTTGCTTAGAGGCCTCTTCTTTCAGGTTTTAGGTTCTTTTACATACCGCACATCTACGACACGGGATTCACGGCTTTACTTCCCTTCCGAAGGAAGCCATACTTACGATTTTTATGCCCGAAAAAATCCATCGATCTTGGCCGGAATTGAACTCGCCATCGTGGGTCTACGATGTATGGTTACCACCAGGATAGACTTATTTAATGCATACAAACATTAAAGTTCTGTTGCAAATGTCAGTAGCTATTTTTGGTACACGAACATTGCTTCGAAAATAATGAAAAGCATGTTCAGTTTTAAGCGAGAAGTTTGCTTTTCTGCTCTTGTTTCGCAGCAATATGACCTACAATGGATTGAAAGGGTTATATACGCACCGCAATTGGAACAACTTTCCTCACAAGTTTACCTTATCAGCTACTTAGTCTGTGTTATACCGTTTTCTTCTTTATTACTATTACGTTTGTTGATTTATGGCTTCCATTAGTTTCATTCTAATTTGTCGCTTTCCGCCTTTGTTCCCGCGGTTTAATTGCCCAGATAACTCTGAATTAGACGTCAGGCATCTTGCCATGACAACGGAACATTAATGCTGGAACGTCGATTTGCTGACGTAAGTTTTTTATTCAATATCACAGCTGTGGTGTCTTACATTCTCCTGCAAGCCTGAGTCGTGGGAAAAAGCAATTTCATGAAAATATTGTTTTTGAAGGAATCAATTATTAATTGCATAATTATAAATGTATGATCGTGTTCTAATTTTCAGGTTAAGAGGGGAGCTCTTCATTAATTTACACGTGCACCCAACAGCGCATCGGAGGAATTTTCCTTTCTATTTCTACGGAGCGCGGAATAGTAAAAGGGACGTATTTCATTGTGTAGTACATGACATCTAAAAAATGTACACCATAAAAACAAATAAAAAAGTTGCAATTAATAGAAGCATGATAATCAACTTTAAAAAAACGCAGATTCTTGAAGAGTTAGTTGGCCTAAGCTTTCGAGCCTTCTATCATCATCAGTCACATTGAGGTCTTCATGGCAGAGGTACGCTGATAGTCTAACGGTTAAAAGCACGTGTCTAGCATGAGAACCACAAGTTCAAATCCTCTACATGCGTAAATTGTTTTATTTGTTACTTTTGGCAAGTACAAGCAAAGCTTAAGAAATTAAAAGTAATTTATGTTTTCTTTTTGGTTTTCCGCGTTAGATATTTATTATTATAGTAAATATATGAAAACAGAAGTGATCAATTAACGTTTTTGTGTTTGCTCATAAACTAATTAAAATTCAAATATATACTGCCCATTAAAAATATATGTTAATGTCTGATATTAAACATTAATTTTAGTTGCACGATTCGAACCTAGGTAGTTCTTATTACTAGACACAGCACAGTGTTCGAACAAGTGCTTGTTTATGGCGTAACTTGTATTTGAACTGAATGTGGCATTACAACGTGTATTGTGAACACAGCGTCAGCGAATGCATGTTTTATTTTTGTCTTAAAGAGAGTTACTGCTTTTTATTTTACAGTCCTTTGTTGATTATCGCAACCTTGTAGATAAATAAAAAAAATAAGAAACAACTAGCCTACTAGTTTAGAAGTTGCCTCCAGTTAACACAACCTGTTTCACGAACATTTATTCCACAATGGTACAATAGTAAAACTTTATCATTAGTCACTTGTTAAAATTACTAGTGTAGCGACTGTATCCGAGTGTCGGATATTTTACTCCGTGGATTGTTTGTTGATGCGATTTTGTTTATGAGGCATGTACTTTAAATCGCATATTTAGGCCGAGAAATCTTTATATCTACCACATCGAAAAGAGCCTCTAGTATTCAAAACAAAGTAACAGTGCTGCGTTTAATTAATGAGCATAAAAAAGTGCTGTTTGGGCAATTCTCCGAAAAATTACGAAGAAAGACAAAGCTGAAACGTGCAAAATAATAACGTAAAACTGTGAAAGCGCTGGGGTTAATGACAACGGTGAGAGATCACGCATATGCGAGGGATACATTTTGGCCAAATATCAACAATCAATTGTAAGTACTTTTGTTTTATATTCATGTTCGCCATTCATGTTATTATCGACAAATAATGGTGTAAGTAGCTCAGTTTCTACAGTATTTTTCATGTGAAAATATATCATTTAAGAAGTACGGGAATGGGTGGTAGATTTGAGACCAGGTATTGCATAAACTTAATGAGCTTTATAATTAAAATGCGTCGAGCTTTATTGATAGAATGAATACCTAACCTAAAATATGTACACTGGTATGTAAATTCACCATTCGAGATTTACGGGTAGAATTCCACTAGTTAACAATATGCAATATTATAAGAACAAATGTTTCGTGAATCAGAACACTGATAAAACAAAATCATACGCCTATAATATCAGCCTGTCTCACTAGTAACTAATAGTTTATGCTCGTAAGTTCTAGAAACCCACACTTGTAAAATAAGCGTGTAATACTAGAATGGAGACTAGTTTTACTAGATTGCGAGGTTCGTGAAACAGAGCACTGGAGACGTAAATAAGTCGGGAATTAAGTGTCTGCCTTTACACAGTGAGAAAAGCTCTGTAAATTACACTAGATAACTTATCCCAAACGTGAGTCGAATTCTAATAGAAAACAGTAATGCAGAAAATACCGCTGACCCTTCTCGAGACACAGTCTGGGAAATAAGTGATCCATACAGAAAAAGTGCGCAATACAAAAGGACCTGAGCAGACGCATTGGAGCGGTTCGTTTATCTTAAACTGGTTCTTTAACACTGCAGTAACTGCGTTGATCTAATGGCCACATATGTTTTCAGTTTGTAATGACGTAAAAGTTGAACTATTTAGTTCAATGATTGCCACGCGGATGACCTTAGTTGCATTTATAGACTTCCTGTAACATCTACCTTGTTTTAATTGCTTTTTAACCGTAAGCTGTTATTTGAAGGTTCGTGGTAAGGAAGTAACCAGCTTGTCGGTCCTGGTGACGTAGTGGTAACCATACTTGCCTTCTAAACCCAAGATCGCGGGTTGATTCCGGATGGTTTTCGGGCGTAAAAATCCTAAGTATGGATTCCTTCGGAAGGGAAGTAAGCCGTAGGCCCCGTGTCGTACATTTACGGCGCGAAAAAGAACCTCAAGCTTCTGAGCTTGAGGCCTCTGAGCAAAAGTTGTAGGCCATTTCACACAATGAATTGAATGGGACCTGAGATGTTAAAAAGCGTCTGTAAATAAACCAAATCAACAAATACCTTGGCATTTGCTCTAGCGCTGGAGGGAAGAAGAAGAAGAAGAAGAAGAAGCACTGATCTATAAAATGTTTTCCTTGCTTTTTTATTTTTCCGCCTGGATAGATGTAATTTAATGCCCTGAAATCAAATATGTTTCTAGTTTTACTCTATCGGTTAGGTTTTTAAACTAAATCACGTCAAAAGGAATAATGAACTTATATTTTTGATTAAATATTATCAAGTTTTAAGACATATATATGACAAAACTGCTTTTGTAGCATTTTAACTTGTATATTAATGAATATACTGGTGTCAATAATTATGCTTTTCCAAAGTTTTCTTCACTATAGAGATTTTTTTTCCTCCCTCCCGAGGTTCTGATGTCCTTTTCAAATCAGTCATCGTTTACTCACCCGAATGGTCTTGGTAGCGGGTTTCCATCGTTTTAATGCCTTTCACCTTGTTCTTCACTCATTACCCAAGGGAATTAATTAATATGGTTGTTGAGAAAATGCACTTTAACACTCATTCTATACCCTAGATTTCTTAAAATGTTAACATTCCTCCATAATTTCTTTATGGTTCTTAGATTTCTTGTTGCCAAGAAAGTTTTCTATCACAATTTTGTATGCCAATCATGCTGACTTCTTTAACTCGGACATCGACTGAGGAAAGATCTTATCTTGCATAAGCTCACGAATCTGGAGTCAATCGAAAATACCTGCTGCTATCTTAGCTTCAGTTTTCTGTGGGGACTTTGTAAGAAAGATGAAACAATCACTAACCTTATTCAGAAAACAGTAACAGGCCTAACTTAATATAGGGTGATGGAAGGATATAAGAAGCCAATGGTTCATACTTCGCATTTTTTTTTTCTAGGAACTAAATTGCTTCTTTGTAGCCAATTTTTTCTGGTCCAACGCTTTGATTTAGCCCTACTGTTCCATTCACAAAGAGAGACATTTATTATCTTGTTTAAATCTCTCAGAATACTCATTATATGCATCTGCTCATGAACAAATAATAATTTTTATTAAATAAAATGGATTTCTGAAAAACTGTAGCCCTATAAGACTAAGGCTGGTTTTAAAATTCTATGTAGCAAGGAATCAGTAAATATGAAGAGTTTTCATTCAGCAAAAATTGTGTAGACCAGTGAAATAGTTGACCAATATAGAACGAAACGACCCCCTGAATGTGAGTTTATCTGTATCTAAGGTCTAATACTGACAAATTTTTCATGGGAAGAGAAGCACTTAATAGTACTATTATCTTTGCGCAAAAACACTGCTGGGACAGAATGAGCGCCTGTGCTTTATACGACACGCTACACAACTCTCCTTTCAAACTCAACAAGGAAAGAATGACAACATTCTCAATCCTTTCAGGCTAGAACAAGGAAAGAATGACAATATTCTCAATCCTTTCAAGTCAGAGTCGCTGTTCAGTACAGTATACTAAGACTTTAAGATTCCGTTTACGCAGGTTACTTACATTTCATAAGAAACCCAAAGTCATTTCCATGAGCTAGATTCGCTAGAGCTCTCACTTCCGGGTACACACAAAAACATCGTTGGTCGTGTACTCGACTCGCTTGCAACATTGCCTCCAGCCACTATCTCAACGTTTCAGTTCTAACACGCAGCAGGGACACCAAGGCCTTACAGTTACACCCCCGGCTGCACAGCACTTGCGAAACGTCGCAAATTATTGCCTTGTGCTCAGTAGCAGATGACAAAGACAGTGGAAAGACATTCTATAATGCACAGTTCGCGTACACCAGCAATTAATGACTTACCATAGCTGATGACGGCGTTTACTAATGAATGCTACTACGCGCTTGGGGGATCAGAAATAATACAATTACCCAAAGTTTTACCCCATTCTCTGAGGAAAACTGAAACAGCAGCCCTGCACTTTAATCCATGCAGCAGTCGCTCTGTCAACCATTTGTTACTAGCTTTGAATCGATGACCCAACAATGAGCCATTTAAGTGTTCTATAAGAACAATAACACTTCAACCCACAAATTAAAAGACTTGATATAAGGTAAGAGTCTATGATAAATGTCACATAAGCGCATTCTAATGCACTGAAGCTTCAACCACAAAATTACTCCCTTCCTGATTATTGTCCCAATCATATCCATGTCAGAATATTATTAGTATTAGTATTATTATTATTATTATTATTGTTATAGGCATTCTATTAGCAGAACTTGAATTAGGTTATGTCTACTCCTATAACTAAACTATACTAATTAAATCATTATTATAAAAAAATAAATTTCAATCTTTAATCTCACTAAAGAACACTAAAATAAAATAAACATTTTAATAATATTAAAAACAAATTTTAACACACTCCAATTACTAACAACTTCGGGATTTTCATGTACAGAGCGCATTACTGTCATTCCTACTAAATGGGTTTTGTATTTTTCCTCAGATATAATGATAATTTAAATACTTTATTGTGCATTTATCGATATTCAAATATATAAGCCACTTTGTGACGTCACATTCGGTTACATTCAGGAGTAGGACATCAACTGATCGTCGAGAAATGGCAGAAGAATAGACTTTCCTGACTGCTCTCGGTCATTCATTTTATTAGTCCATTTGATCGTACATATTTATTTGGTAATATTGCTTGACAATCACGTTCTCATTATAAGGCAAAAATTATGTCCAAAGAGATTACTTTAAATGAGAATGAAGAATGAAAAGAAATTATTTTAGTGGCATGCAGCAAGACCTTAATATACCGGTGTGAAACATGCACTTGAAACACAGGATACTCAATATCAAGTCATAGGCCGTACTTCAATTACACTTAGCCTTATTTTATCATTGTACACAAATACTAATTTATTCTTTCTTTATACATAATTCTATTCATCATTATCGTTACTTTCGCAAATACTTAGCAAATAGCAAAATCATAAAAACATAATAAATTTTGGGCTAGTATTTGAAGTTACCAATATTCCTACAATTGTAGAGAAAGTTATACAAATTACCAGTGTCCAACTAATACTTCTGTGGAACAGAACAAGGAAACAGCAATTGTGCACTTGTAATGCATTAGAGTTATACCACTTTTGTGGAACGAACCGCTGGACGCATCACACGTTTTTTTTTAATTAACCAGTGCCCTTTCTTTCCATAATATACTCTAGCGAAATGTATCCAATTTGTTTTTATCATATCTATTTTAAATAATAAAGGTATATGGCGAATATGAATGAACATTACAATCTGTTGTCTTCTGCCTTATAAACACGTCTATAGATGAACCCAAGACTTGAGGCTTTCCTGATAGCGACTTGAGGAGAAATCTTCTCAAGTTACCAGCCTGAAAGGCTCGAAAGCTCTTGAAAGATTAGAGGCCTTTTCAGAACTCGCCTGGCTGAAAATCCGAGAAAATTTCTACTCAGATACACAGACATCTCGTAGTTATATATGCTGTATTCAAGTTTTAAAACTGTATTTTGAGTTAAGTTTTGTCAAGTCTTTTTCAAAAGCTATAAAACATTAGCAAAAAAACCGTTGAACATTGAAGTGAAAATTGTAAAAAATTTAGATGGTTCCATATCGAACGATTTCGCACATGTGGAAGAAGTAAAGTGCATGTCAGCTTAAGATTATCCATGTAAGTGCAACCATTATTGATCACTTTAAAGTTATGTTATAATCATTGTGTTCAGTCTCTTTAATGCGTAGACCTCTATGCGAAAGGATTTTTGTATGCATTTTCCCCCCACTTGCTTTGGCGGAGTGATACATTCACATTTGAGATTGCTGTTCTGTGGTTTACATCTTTCGTTGTATACAATGTATAGCACATCATCTCAGAGCAACTTGAATGTCTTCCTTTACAATTCAATTTCTAACGCACTTTCCAAGCATAATATGCGGTTAAAAGTGATCGGCCATGAATGGAGTGGTTCACTTTTTAACTTTTTGCAAGGTGTTCTCAGCCTTGTCGTGGATATTAAGAAACAACGTTTATAAAATATTAATGGTTGAAAACGTAATATAAATTATATTTATTAAAAGAGGTAACATTTTGTTGGAGCTGTAATTTGGACAACCCTGCCTTTTTCTACATGGTCTCTATTCCGTATCGGCTCTGCTCTGCTGGTGGGCGGTTCGCTGACCCCAAGTGGCACAACAATGACAACCTGAATCCGTGAGCAGTCATTGTCTACACCAGAAGTGACACTTAGCTGTGTGCACGGTTAAAGGTCATACGTAACACCCAAATCAACTTCCTCGTTCTGCTAAGAGTTTTTAACAGGGTGAGTTTTGCGCGCTTCAACTTGTACAACGTTCAAATTAAAAGTTAAACAAATTTGGCGACACGATAAAATCTGAGTTATGGCATTGTCCGCATCTTTGGATTCATACAACCCGTGCTTGTGGACTGCGTGATGGTTTAGTTGGTAACAGAAAAAGCATTTAAAAGTCTAGAAATAAATCTGAGTTTCCATCATGAAAATAATAGGAATGTCAAACATTGTTATAAATGCCAAAAGATGGAAGAAGCGCTGCGACAAATGTCTTAAGATGACCAGGATGAGCATAATAGTGTTGACAATTGAAATTTCAAAACTACGAGTTTTCCTGTGCTATAAAAGTGGTTACAGAAATAATTCCATACTAGTGCAAGGAACGATAAGACATTCGTCCTACAAACTGAAGGTGCAGGAAACGGAGGCCCGGTGGGAAACAACAATATTGCAAAATGCCAAATGCACATGTGCTGGAGACTTGTTAGGCAGAAATTCGACACGTACAGGCCAACGGCTTGACACTCACTGACATCCACGGGAAATTTGTTGCTGTGGAAATGTCCCGAATATGTTATAGCATGTTTGCTGAAGGTCGAGTAGACGTTTTCGACGAAGTTTGATCAGGGCAGCTATTCCGCACAAGAACCCTGGCCTATTGTCAGAGGTGGTGTCATCCTGTTCGATTACACCTGCTCCGTCGCAAAGCCCTGATTTGGTGCCAAGCGACTCTCTTGTGTTCCCAACAACAGTTTTCAAACGGATGCGAAGATCAAGGGTGCAAACACATATCGAACGACCATAGTGGTTTGTGCAAAACTATATACCTCTAAAATTCGATCTTTCCAATAATAGGCATAGACAGTATATCGATTATTGATGTGCGTTCAAGCATGCAGTCAAAACAAAAAGTCTGAAGCTACGGCTGGATTCTTAAAATATCTCATGTATCAACTGAAGCTTGAGAGCTACTTTAAATAAATTACAGCGTATATATGGTAGTACGATTTCTGCACGCTTCTTTGAAAAGCTGACTATTTTTGCATGCACTTACGTATGAAATATCCGTACAGTTTATGTCTATGCATATTTTTCCTAGCATTTCTTTACTAAAAGACTTAATAGCATTTTATTTCCTTTTATGTGCGCAAGTTTTGCATTCCACCACTAAAGCTTATTATGTTTTGGTTTGTTGACGGCGAGGAGATGACATCATCGTCTCCGGTTCCCATTATTTCGAACACAGCTATGAATACGCCAGCACCCTTCCTGTCACAGACAAACTATTCCTCTTTATGTCGAGATGCAAAGTAGATCTCCACCCATCTCAGTGTGCGCGCTCTCTCTCGGCACTTTCACATTGAGGGTGGCTCACCGAAATTTATCTTCTCAACTGCGTTTCGCCAGAGAATAAACAAATGTTATAAAGTCCAGATTTTTCTCTCTCTAAAACTTAATACCGCATATTTTTACATACATGACCTATAGTATTATATGTTCGGATTTTGACCATTTTACATCACTGAATTAAGAAAGCAGGATTAAGATTTTATCCGAGTGACTAATGAAAGTTCACTGAAGCACTAACTGCGAGACTCAAATGCACACATTACATGTGCTGTGTTAGGAGTATGTTTTACAACGGCTACTGCTGTTTGATGATTTCACCACGTTCCTTAGATTAGCCATCCCTTCAATTCTCAGCAATACTTTGCCATTTTAGTCATTTATACAGTTTCACTAACAGATGACAGCAGCGATGGCTCCTGACAGCGTTTTGATGGACGAAGCAAAAACAAACACGTACAGTGCTGACCAATTGAATAAGAACACCCCTCAAAAACTGATATATCGACGCTGTCCTTATACATTTTTGTGATTTTCCGTCATTTTCATGCTCAAGCATACAAGCAAAATGCTATCTTGTGGTGGGGGGGAAAAAATCTCCTAATTTAAAAAAAAAATGTAAGCTATCATAGATTGTTAATGTTGTTTCAGTGCAAAAAAAAATTATCCTTAATTAAATTAATTCACAACTTTAAGACTAGCAGAGCGATGTAAATCAAACTTGGTTTTAAGATGGACGTACTTTAAGGTATTTTGGAAGATAATTAGCACAAAGTAATGTCTACAATACTTTGGTGTCAATTTTTTTTCAAAATTAGAAAAAAATAAAGGGAAAAAACTGTTTTAATATCCAAAATTCAAATTTGGCACTATTTGATCAGCTTGGACTTTCTAAGTATTTGACGAAGTTGGTATCTGCTCCACCAACAAAACACGATCACAATAACTGCAGAATTTAATTGTGTTAGTTGTTAATCCATGATAACAGGTCTTGCACAGATACCAGTTTGGTGGATGTTTCAAAACGACTGAATGAAGTTGGGATGGCATCGCAAGTAACTCTTAAAATCCTATTAATGATGCCGAGAGCTTAGGATAGGTACCTCTACAACGATGAGATGCAAAATTAAATAATTCGTCGCACAAAAACTGAAAAGTTTCTTCCTCCTTGCTTAGCTAATGCGGTACACAATGGAGGTAATCCTATATGATATACCTGTGGATATATATTAGAAAACTCAAGAGAGAGCATTGTTGGTGATGATTTGTATACAGTGCTGTCCACAGCCATGATCTTCGAAGAATCGTCTTGAACAGTTATACCTTTCAACAGAACGACACGCCTTATCAGAACGAACTTGCTTATCCAAAATGACGTGGAGTTTCTGCCATGGCCGGCGGAAATCTGATTTTAACCCTTATGAGAATATGTGAAACACATATGCTCATATGTGAAACAATATGTCTCCAAACACATGAAAAAAAAATAGTTTTTCATGCCATTCTGTTCATAAGCACTGAAATTCATCCAAAAAGAAAGCACTTCCTACTCAGATCATCCAAAGCAAGAATGAATTACAAGTAGGTCAGATCATCCAAAGCAAGAATGAATTACAAGTAGGTATGTGTTGTTTATGCTACAACGAACATTCCATAGTGCGCGTATAAGCTCCAAGTTCCTGTTTATCGCTCTTTCTTAGAAAAGTATTGCAGTCGACAAATTCCTGATGAATCGACGCTTAGAACGAACTGAATTTACATCATCAGGAGAGACAAACAGAAGCTCGAGCTAACAGAAAATTTTCATATTTGCATAACTTGTAGATGTGACATACAATGTGATGCATTTTCAATCTTGTTGTTAGAACACTCCAAGCCGTTCCTGATCTGCTCTAATTTTCCACAACGTACCAACATGAAACCGTGGCACCGTTTGTATTAGTCTAAAAAGTTATGGACCAAGGACTTTCTGAGAAAGTTATCTTGCATTATAATCTGATGCTGCGGTATCTGCATAGAAGATCTATTGTAGCTCACGTTGAAAAAGTGTCAAGTACTTTTTCCTGGCGTCAATAAGCTCGTTTCATCATCAACAAGGTACATATTTGTTAAAGCTCCACAGTATATCACAAACAATAACCAAGCATATCTTTACCCCTGAATAGCTTAACAAGGTTAGATATTGGTTAAAAGTTGTGCTTTTTATAAAGAAAAGTCTTGTATGTAAAATCTATAGTGAATCAACTTCTTAAATAATCTGGAGTTTACGTGTGTGAATCGCAAAACGAATTCAAGAACCAAAATTAGAAAGTTCTATTGCACACTAATAAGAGTAACTTTTTTGTTCATTGAAGAAAGTATTAAGCAATTAGACTAGAACTTTCTCCACAAGAGTCAATGGTTACAGCGGCGTATGTCAAGGTGAAACTTTCTGTTGTAAGGGGAGATATCGCACAGGTATTAAAATAAATTCCACGCAGTTATAGAAAGAAACCTAGGATACTTAAATCAGTAGAATTCTCCATGGGCTTTCTGCTGATATAATTTCAGGAATGTTACATTTTTTCAAGTTTGCTCCAGCAGCATCCTGCGGCGAAGAGAGGTCATTTTCATGAACCAGCGACATACCATGACATCCAAGCATTTTGAAAAATATACGGTACTTTACTGAACACCAAAATAATGTACGAAAAATAATTTCGTCGATTGTAATGCACGCTAATTCTTGTTAATGTCATATACTTCCTACTTAATAAAAGAATGTCTAGCGTTTATAACACCATTAATTCACCAAAATCTCTCTGTTTTCAATATTATGTCACATTTTGGATATTTATGTGCATATATTGCACTTTGAAAGTACTCAAAAATCCGAACCATAGATTTAATTGACGTGCTAATAATGCGAACGGCGATCAAATATTGGTAGCTTTAATATGCTCATAGGTTTGGCCATATATCAGAACTTCCTGTAAATGTTACGGATTTCTGAGACCTTTTTTATTTCACAACCTTTTCTCAGTGAATTCAAAATGTCCATTAGCATTATTAGCGGCTTCTCCGCCCCAAAATAAAAATAAAAATAAAAACCTCGGATAATTGTTAAACGTCTACATCGCATTGTGTGCAAGCAGAGAAAACTGGCTTTAAAGTTGAACGTTATGCTTTGGGAGCAGATGAGTTTGGGTTTGAGATCGTTATTTCAACTGAACAAACAATATTCATTCTGGTGCTTTAAACTCTTATTGTGTTAGGAGTAACCAAATGCATTAGCTTTAACTTCTCGGTGAATCTTCGCAACTTATATTTTACGTAATAACACTCTAGATACCTACTTTAATACAATTTCTACCAGTTAGAGAAATACTAAGGTATACTTCTGTTACGTTTCATATACTGGAAACACATATTGCACATTATTTTGCTAGTATGTACAAGAAACAATTTCCTCTGTGGAGGCTGCGTTATAGCAGGTAAAAAGGATAGGTTAAGTGAACATTTTAAACAATAATCAGTATTTATTTTTTGATTATATGAGAATAAAATTAAATGAGAGATTTGGGACAAATTAGCCGATGATATCCAAAGATAAAGAATAAAAATTGACAGTCTGAGAAACTATAATGGAGATAGGTACCCCCAAAGAATGGCTGGCTGAAAGTTATTACGCAGAACGTTTCTCAAATAACATAAACACCACTACCACCTCGACGGTCACCAATGATGATAATTTGGCCTCCAAATCCAAATAGAGTACTAAATTCACATCATCCATTTTCCAAGGCTCTGACTATACTGGTATCAATGCTCTGCTACAGCTGTTCTCAAACATTGCTTGATGGCAGAGTACCTTTAAAGATATCTCGCTATCGTAATATTCAACTCAAAAATTTAAAATCCTAAATGCGCATCCTATATATATTTTTAATTTTCATCATGCATGTTTTAAACAAAAAGTAAAATCACGTTTTTTTAAATGTTTGCCTTTCCATTGCTGTGTACCCTTACACAATAGTAAAAAGTAGTAATAATTAACAATATATGATGTACAACATTACTCAATTTTAATTCTTGAAAAAAAAAAGGGGGGGAATGAATGAATAGTGTTTAACGCCCGTTTTTGCTACAGAGGCACCACAGGCGATGGACACTGATGATACATGAGATGAAATGGTAAATTGGGAAAGGATTTTTATGGAAGGAATCGTTCCAGGCCTAAGTTTAGGGTACCTCCCCGGCATTTGCCATTTATGAGGACTGAGGAAAACCTGGAAAAAACCTCAGTCTGGAAGGACGGTCCTGGCGGTATTCGAACCCAGACCTCCCGCTCACGAGTCCGAGGACCTCGGCCACCCGTGGGGGTTAAAGGGGGGGGATGATACCTTACAAGCGTGATAGGAGCAAATTGTATTCCGAGTTCTTGAATTTACATTTTTCAAACGGTTTCGATATGTTTTTAGATAAATGAGGGCAGATAATTTACGATAAGTTGTTACGAAAGGCATTAATACTTTGATGGTATGGGAAAATCACGCTGGTAAAAGATGCATGCTGTTACTAGCGAAACAATCATGGTACATGTGAATGTTTTGTCTTATTCACGTTTTCGGCTTATATATTTGAAAGCTCCCTCCGATAAAAACAGTCAACTTAATCTAATTTATTTTACCTTAATGAATGTAAATTGTAAATTTGTATATCTTTCATTTTCTCGCAATACAATGTATCTATATTTTCAATAAATTATGTTAACAATATTTTAATGGTTTGTGGGCCCCCTGGGTTCCGCGGACCACAGTTTTGATATCCATGCTCATTTTGATCTCCAATGGACTGTCTTAACACTTCATACCCAATTTGTTTTAATTATCAATACTCCAGTGACCCCCGGCGGCAAACGTTACAACTAAACATGATATTAATAACGGGGAGAACTATAAATACATTCTGGATTAAACTTAACATTTCAATAGTTTAGCCAAAAATTATTCTTCAGCACATTGAAGTTCCAAAGAGGTTCTTAGCTGGAATAAATTTTCCGTTTCAACAGGCAATTCTAAGGCCTGGAACTGTATGTACTTGGTTTTATCCTATTGAACGCCAGTTGCTGCTTATGCGCCAATGAATCATGGAACATCCTCTAGTGTACACAGCATGGCTCCAAATTCCCAAATGAGCAAGTAGTTTCTTTCCAAACACGATAGTCAAGAGGAAAACAGAATAAAGCTAGAACACTTAGGAGACAGAGAGTCAGTAGCAAGACATACAATTTAGTTTTAGTTTCCTTCACATATTCTACCAACTAAAGCAAGGCAGTGCACGTTTCAATTGTTAAGTAACGACAGTTTGACAATGTTTAAAACAAGTTTTCTTTGCCTTGTTTAACTAGTTTTACTGCTTTCCGTGTTTGTTGTTTTCAAACATGGGATGGGTGAGTTCGCATGGACTACAGAAGTAGTTTCAGAAAACCTAGAGGCAAGAAAGTTGCAAAACTCATTCGCTATCACAGCTGGAGTTTAATCTTCTAGGTACTAAGGGCATTCAGCAAACAAGAGCTACAACAAAGCGCTTGTTTAGCTGTATAACAAATTGTGGTAATGTTCCAAGTTGCTCTTTCTGGACGCTATGAAACCACCAAATCTTCACAATCAAGGATGTTTGAGGATGATAACATTGAATACAATTATACGGCAATTGTGTTTGATGGCGCTATGGTTGAAGGTGTCTCTACTCTGGTGGCAAAACAATAAAGTTGTTGCACACAGGTGGACATAATCTCAGCGGTATGAATGAAACTATGGCGACGACTTTATCCTTTATTGCTGAGTCTTTCTCAGGTACTGCGTTTTCAGAGAACACACCAGTAGTACAAAAATTCACTTTTATTAGACACATGAGTGAACAAACACTTTGACTTGCTCACGACTGGAAGGCAATGAAAACAAGCTCATTTGACCGAAAAGTATGTTTATCTAGTTTAGCTCTCCGTTTCAAAATTTAAAATTGTTGAGCCGGTTCGGTCGGATTCACTTCCTACACCAACACACATCACACTAGTGAAGAAGATTGGCGATGTTTACATTATTACTACACTGGGGTGATGTTCTGAAGCGAAGTACTCTCTGCGAGAGAAGTCTCTATGTGCCTAAAGAGTATGCCGGGGCATGGCCAATGGGCCCTATATATATATGGTCAACATATGGCTTTTGAGACGCTAACTTTGCCCTGCGATAACTTCAAAGTTTCGAATTTTCAGTGACCATCGACGCTTCTAGCTACATTACGTCATATGGAGCGAAATTTCAACCGCACACGCGATTATGTTTCATCTCCTAATTGCCTTCCTCTCTCAACAAGCACTTACAGATCATTTACAAGAGATATTGACTTTCCCTTTGCTCTGGTAATTTCTTACATTTGTACAATTTTTTCCTAACTTGCCAATTTCCAAGAGTTATCGCGCAAAGCGATATTGTAACCTAAGTTTCACATATGCACAATAAGCTGATAAATATAATTTTCATGTTTAAGGAAAAAAAAAATAACTTGCTAAGTATCAGGTTATAAGTGTATCAAAATCTTCTATAAAGAACAAGTATTTTCATTATGTATGTTGTAACGCATATCCTTTTATGATCCTGATTCAAGACGGTGCAAGTCAAAACAGTTCTGTCAAATTGTTGGCGGGGGGGGGGGGTTAAAATGGTATTTATTCCTGTTTAGTAATTCTCCTAAAGTTAATAATCGACAAGCAAGTGCCTAGTCTCTGCAACATTAGATGAAATTTCAAGTTTACAACTGTGCATGAAAAACTGCACAGTTTAATGGAATGTCTGAGGAAAGATAAAACACACCTCGGGAAACGTTCTATCAGCCAAGCTAGAGATCTAGTCCCTAAATCCAAGAATACAGGGACAAAAAATTTAGGAGATAAATTATGGGAACAGCACAAACAAAGAAGGAAACAAACGTAGAGTGGATGTACATTCTACAAGAACTGTCCACAATTGTCACTCAGGTTATTGAGCCCTTCGGGTTCAAAAGCAAATTAATTCATGGCATTAAGAGTTTATTCATTCTTCTCCAAATAAAGCTTAAAAAAAAAAGTTCAAAACTCTACGTTATTAATCGTAAAACTTTCAACGTAACGGTAAAACTCCTAAAAGTGATCATAACTATTCTAATGACTCAAAAAACTGAAAGATGCTTTTCTCTCTGAAAAGAATAATTATGTACCATGACTACAAAAAGAGGCTCTGATAAACCGGGGTTATTAAAACTCGAATTCGTGAAACGGGGGTCTGCACTTCGATTCATGCCACGACCATACTATCTTACTAAGGTTTCTTCCAGGTTTTCCTCAGTATTCATCAATAGAAAATGCTGAGGTGCCCAAAACTACAGTTTGGAATTCTCTCCCAAAAAGATGCTTTCCCAATTCATCAGCATATCTCATGCACCGTCAGTGCCCACCGAATGTGATGCTTCAATAGTGAAAACGGGTTTTTAATGGTGTTTAACGCCCGTTTTTACTACTGAGGCATCATAGGCGGTGGACACTGATACACGAGATGAAATGATAAACTGGGAAAGAATTATATATATATATATAATAAAAGAAAAAGAAAAATAAAGTAACACTATTAACACTGTAACAAATTAACAGTAATTATAAAAGTAGAAAAGGATAAAACACTAAGATAAAGTCACACTTGAGATGGCTATATCTCGAATTCGTTGAGTCCTATGGCAAGAAGACAAGTGACACTTGTGTTTTATCCTTTTCTACTTTTATAATTACTGTTTATTTATATATATATAAATATATTATTCCTTTATATATATATAAATGAAGCATTACAGAGGATACTTCCGGGCATTTGCCATTTATGAGGACTGAGGAAAATCAAGGGAGAAAAAATCTGTTAAAGAATGATGGACCTGGTGGGAATCGAACCCCAAACTTCTAGCTCACGAGTCCGCGCCTTAACGACCTTGGCCACCATTGACGGTATTTCAGAGAGTGTAGGAGTGTGTCTTAGTGAGATAGGGAATGTCTGGTCTATGCAAATTTCGAAGTTATGGCTGTAAGTTTCAAAAGAGCAGTACGCCACTGGCTACTGACGAATTCAATAGATTGAAAAATAGTGTGATGTGACTGTTGGAGATATCTTTGTCCATACATTTCTGCATCAGCTAAACATTGTTTTTTTTTTTTTTTTGCATAAATAAAATGTATATCAGCAATTTCAGAGGTGTGAAAGATTTCCATTTGGGCTCACAAACAATGTAACCTAAACTAAGAAATTGCATTAGATATTTTACTTACCAATCACAATCGGTCCTTGAGTTAGCGTACTTTGTATAAAGTAATAATAAAAAAAAATTATCTGCCTCAAGAGACTCGAACTTGCGATCTTTTGTCTTTGCATTATGCATTAGGCTACACAAGCAAATACAGACCTGCTTCTGGACGAGCTATATAGCTGAACTTGGCAAGTAATGGATAATCAGTGACGCACTGTCAAATGATTAGTTCGAGATGAGATTTCTGGCACTAAATGTTGAAAACAAATGAGGTACTAAAAATCTGTATTTCTACGTTCGTGAAGCACATATATTTTCACTTAACCTCGTTACTAAGGCCATAAATGCCTTTTAAACCAAGATCGCGGGTTCGATCCCGCCAAGACAGATGGATTTTTACTGGCGTTAAAATCCTAAGTACGGCTTCCTTCGGAAGGGAAGTAAAGCCGCGGGTTCCGTGCCATACATTTACAGCACGATAAAGAACCTTAAGCCTGAAGAAGAGAGGGTGAGAGAAAAAAAAGTCTCTGAGCAAAATTTGTAGGCCGTTTCACGCCCTGATTTGAATGGGACGCCGATGACCCGATTGTGAGATGTTAAAGAGCGTCCATAAATAAACCAAAAAAAAAAAAAAAAAAAGTTGCTACTAACATTGACTTATTAATATATGGTGCCAACATGTTTAACACAACAGAAATGTGCTCTTTTTGGTCGTGGGTCATACATTGCATATTTCAGATTGCTTGATAAGACCATTATAATATACGAAATTATTTCCGTGTGGTTAATTGACATCCTATATGTGTGGGCATTTACTTCATGATATTTACATTGTATATGATAGATAGCTTAATAATTTTTTTTTAAAATATGCAGAAAAAAGTAATTCCTTTTAAGTGTCTTTTTCCTAAACTAATTACTGAAGTTTCTGTGTGTGTGTTATTGACCCCGTTTTTGCAAGTCTCAGGAGGAACAGCTGATTACATTCCTTATTTTTGAACTGTAATAGTTCGCAGTGTTTTTCCAGTTATGCTAAGGGTCATATATAGCATCTGTAACTATGCTGGGCTAATATGATTATTTCCTAGAAACGTCTGCTTGCTCCGTCAGATATGCGTAGCGGAGTAATGTTACGGCTGGCAACGCTGCTCCAGATGATGCTGTTTGCCGAGATGAATCACCGCCAGCCTCCTGAGCAGGTACATCACGACGGGTAAGGGAGGAGGGGAGGGGGAGGGGACTGGCGGTTACAGAACAAAAGCCAGCTCGCTAGCAAGGGGCAAAGAAAAGAGCAGCAGGAAAAGGTTCTCTTGCCATGCTCTCCTGGAAAGCTCTCTTACGTCGCAATTCCAAGACAACGCATCAGACTTGAGCTGTACCTACAGAGATGACGCTGGAACAGCGTTTTTTTGTTATGTTCATTTCTTAAAACATAAGCTCCAGATAGGTTCTTAAGTAACAAAAATACGATCGGTAACTGAAGCTAGTGCATTAGTTTACTGTTACTTTCATTTGTTAAATTTAACTGCTCTTGAAGCTGACCTTGTTTAATCGAAGTATCATGGGCTAACACAGCTCCAGTTTACAGCACTCTCTTTTGTGATATAAACATATGTTATGCATGTTGATAATGAAAACACGTTTACAAACTGTACGCTCTGGGCAATAGCCTGGGGACCTAAGGGAATAATTACGCCTTTGGGCAACAGTGTTGTAAGCAATTAATATTACAACAAACAGCCAGAACTTAATCCTGTTAACCATTCAAGGTAGATACCACAGGGAATAATTTCTCTCGCTGTTACTATTAATTAACCTACAATGCTATATAATTAATTTATTGCTCACTTTCTTTATAGTCATGTTATCAGATGCAATGATTAATAATTCTCGGAGTTTTGGATACATTAATCTGTTGATTTGGTTACGGACGTTGTTTAACATCTCAGGTTATCAGCGCCCCATTTAATTCAGGGTGTGAAACGGCCGATAAATTTTGCTCAGAGGCCTCCTTTTTCAGCTTTGAGGTTCTTTTACATGTCGAAACCTACGACACGGTACCCACAAAGTTACTTCCCTTCCCAAGGAAGCCATACTTAAAATTTTTACGCCCGAAAGAATTCGTCGATTGTGATTGGGATTGAACCCGCGATCTTGAGTCTACGAGGTATGTATGGTTACCACTAGACTAGACTACCAGAACCGACATGGATACTTCAGGATCCGCATCTTAGCTCTGGGTGGGTGGGTGGGTAGGCTATTCGTGCCCAATTGTGTAAATTTACATCAATTCAGTCCACTCCAATGCCTTAAATTTTAACTCCATACAATATTTTAGCCTTTACTATTACAATATAGATCCTCTTCAGGCAATTTATGCGTATTTTGGAATTTTATATCTCTCAAAGCATATTTTTCACTACATTATGTTCAGAAGAGAATTGGTTGCGGAAAGAGAAAATAGAGTTGCAATGACTTCCTCCTTCATGTCAGATTTTGCAGCATTTTAGATGCTACATGAATTTAAATAAATATTTCCTTCTTTTAAGAGGGGGGCATACGGTCACTTTTATATTCTCAAAGAACAAAACACGGGTTGTCGAGGTCATTAAGACACGGACTTGTGAGAGGGAGGTCTGGGGTTCGAATGCCGCCAGAACCATCTTCCCTGACTGAGATTTTTTTCCAGGTTTTTCTCAGTCCTTATAAATGCCAAATTCCGGGGAGGTACCCTAAACCTAGGCTTGGAACGCTTCCTTCCTTAAAAAAAATCCTTTCCCAATATATCCCTTCATCTTATGCACCATCAGTATGCCTATGGTGCCTCAGTAGTAAAAACATTAAACACCATTCAAAGAGTGGGAGGAGGAGGGAGGAGGAGGAGGAGGAGAAGCAATAAAAATATACTGTTTTCGGCGTTGCTCGTGAAAATTTTGTTGGACGAATTAATTACAAATTTCCCAAAAGAATACTTATAATCAATCATTCCATTGATACTTTTATTTTTCAGTACGATCCCTTAAAGTTAGTTACTTTGTTCAACGATGTTCTAAATCTTTATACAATCAAGAAAGTCAAATTTCTTCACGCCTGCAAAACATTCCTAAACTGCATTACATTCCCCTCTCTAAATCCGGCATCTAAGAATAAAAACATCCATCTAACATGTGTGCACACAGTTGCTTGCATTTTCCATTTGCAACACTAAATGACTTCGTGCGCCATCAAGCGTAGTCAATATGATGATCCAGTCATTATTTGTATAGCCAGAATTAAGTTGAGTATTTATGTGTAAAATTTAGAGGTCAAGTATTTTATATCCTACAAAATTGGACATTGAAATGGTAGAAGAAAATGATCCATATCGAATCTACCGATCATAAAACGAAACTCTGCCTGGATATTGGATAACTTAAATTGAATACACTTCATCCAACCTTGCAGTTCTATTTAAAGTCCATTTGTTGTGACTTATCAAGACTTTGTAAAGATGTCAAATGAGGAGAGCTAAGGAATCAGCTGCTCATGAGGGAAAAGTCTTCACAGGATTTCGACTTTTTCAAACGTTTCACCGCCGTACTACAGCAAAATGAATATTGGGAAACCTGCAATCCCCCTCCCCTCTCTTTAAGAGAAATCCTATGGCGAACCTTTGAAATTTTGGTAGGGTTAATTTTCTTGATAATTCTCGATTTTAACGCTAAGCGCAAGCAAAGCCACACAGAAAGCTCTACATGTTATCTTGGCTCAAAAATCGTAGCAGCGACACCAACCTAGGGACCATTTTTTTTATTGATTTATTTATGGACGCTCTTTAGCATCTCAGGTCATCAGCGTCCCATTCCACTCAGGGCGTGAAACGGCCGACAAATTTTGCTCAGAGGCCGTTAGGATTTTTACGCCCAAAAAAAATCCATCGGTCCTGGTCGGGTTCGAACCCGCGTTCTTGGGTGTAGGAGGCAAGTACCACTACACCACCAGGACCGACCCTAGGGACCATGTATGAACACCATGGATGAACTTCCATAACGCAAGTCTGAAAATAACTATTGAAGAAACGTTCCACCAAATCGAGTAAAAGAATGCGCAATTTAAGATAAACATGAGTATCATAAACTGAGAGAACATTTCCATTTGAAAAAGTCTTCGGCAAGTTGGAGTTCAGCGTTTATTGCTCAAAATGATCTAAGTGCGAATTTCTCAAGTTATTATGGGTAGATATACAACTGATTTTGTATGCTCGTGATATAACGATTTCCTGCCATCAGATAAAAGCAACAGATTAACAGTAATAACTGTAAACACATATACTCACCAGAGACATTTAGGAATGACACAAAACAGCTGGTGTATTATGGGGAGAGAAAAAAAAAATAATAAATAAGATAAAATGAAAAGTTCACGAAGTTAAAGAAGATTGCATTAAAAATATGAGAGTTTTATTAACTATATTACTGCTATGTCTGTAATTTTCAAACAGCAGTGGTATTTTAAAAATAAGCTTGTGTATATTAACGATTATGACACTTACCAAATGGGTATAATAACCGTAATGTTACCATTAAGCAGATAATAAGCTTTACTGTTAATTAAAGTAAGGAAACCTAGGTAAGAAATATAGTCTCTGTTGTTATTACCTTGTTTGTGAGCACGTTATCACTTTTTGACACCGGAAGAACGTAGTGGGCCATTACCGAGGAATACACCAAGGCATTAAAATGCAGCAATAAACTTCGGAGAGGGGGGGGGGACTGGGGGTTCTACAAATTAAACACCGCTGCCTCTTTGTTGGTCTGAGGACAACAGTTAAAAATTAACACTTAACTACAACAAATTACAAAATGAATATAACGATGAGCAGGTGGGGGCTCCGGAACGGGTGTCTCCAATAGCATACTCCTAATGATTATTTCAGTATTTGTGGAGTCAATTTTTACAAGTTATTTATGAAAGTTTTAACTATAACTTAACACAGAAAATTATATAAATATATTTTATTTAATGACAACTAGCAAAGAACATTCCTAATCACGAGGTACCGATTGCAAAAATTGGTATTTTTAGCTTAAAAATCAAATTACTTGAAGTTCATTAGATATCAATACAGTAATAGTGTCAAAACATACTTAAGAGAGGGTTTCAGATGCAAAACAATGACAATAAATGGATATTCTACAACATTTAATTAATTTTTTCTTCATTTACTACGTTTTTAAAACTAAGTTGAGTTGTTTGAAAGTTTTCTTAAATTAATGTTGGAAGTTGTTATGCAAAAGTGATGGCCACGAACTCTTAAGGTCTTTATCATAACTCAATGCTCTAAATTTCCTTACTCGCTGTTGTCATTTCATTATCTTTTTTACTTGGTTTAGAAACCCTAAACTCTTCACTCATTATTTCAACAAAGACAATAAGCAAATGCTATACCTGAAGAGGCAATCAGAATGTTAATTTTCTCACATTTGTTGCGATGTTTTTCTCTGTAATCACAGCTTATAGTTTATTTCAAATGTTGTTACTGAAAATATATCTCTTTGCATTCCATTGTTGTAAAATGAACTTCGGTAGATTGCTACTAGATAGCATGCATATCCCATGTTTTAAAAACAAATGCCTGACTTAGAATGCTCTTTGCTTGTGGTCTTCATATGTAATGAAATTTTACTACACATTTCGAAATAAATTACTTTATGCCTCCTTAAATTAAGCACAAGTGTTTGCTAATCATATCCTGATATTTTAAAGCAGGTCGGTACATTAAATGTCTGAGAAAACAACCATTCTGTATGACAAAACAAATTTTGAAGGGATAAAATGATCAAGTTAAGGTAGTGCATTCTCGCTTTTTAGAATGGACCACTATTTTCTGTAAATTCCTAACTACAATGAGGTTAAGGGAAGTATGAAAGACCTATCCTGTAATATTAAATTTTGCAAATAAATTTAATATTTTCTAAAGGACTATTAAAACTAATGAAATGAAACTTTTACAAAGTACAGATGCACATAATTGAAATTTGCTGATATATTTTCACTACTATACCATGACTATAGCAAATTATAATTATTTTCAATGTTTTACTTTTTTTTCTTTCTTTCTTTTTCAGAATTTTATTTGTTTTACATTGTCACATTTTGTCCTAACTCTACCGTAAATATCCACATCAACGCAATAATATCATGAATAGGTGGTAAAAGTTTCAAAGTGATAGCTTATACAGATCCTTAAAAAGAGAGAGCGAGAGAAAAAAACTAGTGCAAAAAATGTAGTTTTTCAATAATTGCAGTCAAAAAGAAATGTTTTTACAGGAAAACTAACTTTTGAGGGAAACACCAGCTAAAACTCCCCAACAATGTAAAACAAAGAATGATGTCCTGGAAACAAACGCTACCAATTTATGAAATACAACTTTTTCTATCATTCTAGAGCAAACAGTTCCTAAGATATAGAATTGTAACTGAACAAGTGTTTGCAAAATAAATAAATCATTAATGAAAATGATAGTAAAATAAACAGAAAATTCCAAATATTAAAATGATAAAAAAAAAAAAAACAATTGTTGACCCCAGTTCCCTTAAGATACCTGCCAGCACAGTCAATTAAGGTAGTATAATGTAGTGCTCGTAGCAGCTTGCAGTTAGTTTGATGGATATTTTGTCAGCGAGTGGTTGTGCGTTCGCATGTTACTCGGTGCTTTCATTGTGTGTAAATTGTTCTTCGTTAGTTATGCCAATACATAAAAATGGTCTTGAAGAACGGGTTTTTATATATGACACAAATGCGAAAATTCTTGCAGAGAAGTGTAAGGCGATTTGCAAAAAAAATACTCTAACAATCGTGTTCTATGTGAAGAAACTATAAACAGTTAAGAGAGAGAGGATCTCTCAATAATGAAACGTTTTCCATGTTCTTACGGAAGAAAAGTAAGATGAAACACAGGAATTTCCTATACAGGTACCGGCAATGTACTGCCGCTTAGGGGCACCACTTTCAACATCTCTTATTAACACAAGTTAGTGCTTATTATTAAATACAGTATCAGTTTATGCTTTCAATAAAATATAAACATTAGCTTTACGAGTGGCGACTTCCCCTTTTCCAGTTGCGGCACCTGCACTTTCCCAATAGAGGCAATTTCGCCAATTCATTTAATTTTTATAAAATTATAAAAATATACCCGATGAGTAGAAATGTGAAAAGAGAGACTTCGGCCAATAGTTTTACAACATCAAATTCACGTACGTTCATGCGGAACATCAATGATTCGTAAGAAAAATGCACGACTTGTATATAATCAAAAATAGAACATTCCACAGATTTTAATACCTAATAAATATAGTTTAAAATGCCATAATTTGTACCCCTTTTCCGGAAGGTATAAATATAAATAGTTTGCGGAAATAATATTGACTTTTGATGCTATAATGTTTATAAATACAACTGTCCCCCAAACCCCGAAATTCAACATTTTTTGCAATTACTATTTTGCCAATGTTCCTTGTAATGCTTCTCTCTCTTCAAAAAACTGTAGCAAGACACGTCACCATCACATTTATTTCACATTCTATTCCATAATGCCAGGAACTTTTAAGATAATGGTAATATTCCTGAAGTGTCATCTAATTATAACTGGCATGAGTCCAATGCATTGTAAATCTAGGTCATTGGATCTAAAGAAAAGTCGCTGCTATCACTTATTATTTGACCATTTAAATGTCTAGCTGGCAGGAGATTGGGACATGACACTATTTCATTGCCGTCGTAATTCTACGTTGATGAAAGCGAAGCCCGAACACTACAATCTTAAACCGGTCTGAAAGCAACAGTTTGGTACACAAGACATACAGTAACGGATGTAGTCAGTCGCTCTCAACCGACAATAACTGTAATGATAGCGATCGAATCAAATTTCCATTTCCCACTTAAAGAGCTCAGTACAGCAGACTCAGCTACGGGAAAAAATATGACACTATAACAGTTGCACAAATTCTAAAAGGGAATTTCATTCTAAAAAATAATGTAACAGGGCAGGACTCCTTGAGACAGCCTATTCCAGGAAATATAATAGTATTATAATAGTCCCTGCCCATAAGAGCTCCAGATCTAATTAGCCCGTTGGTACTACCTAGTTAAGACCCCGTCCCAATGGGAGAATGATAAGGATGTACAGTTGTAGTGAAAGCAACCTGTTTCTGGTTCCCTGGCAAGCGGCTGATAACCTCTCCATGGGAAGAAAAGAAGAGGGGAGGGAAGTATAGTACGGTAGTTTCAGGACTAGAAATTATATGTAATAAAAACGGTAAAATATATACACATACGTATGGATGAAACATGATCAAAATATGGAGTAAAATATAAACTACAAAGTTCATAAAAATGGTGCAAAAAATACAAAGAATATTCACATATTAATTTCTCGTGTTTAATAAAATTATAATTAATGGTATTATTGTTTACCATCAGAACAATAATTTAAACTTCTTGATATAAATAGTAAAATAATTGTGTAGTATTATATTACCATTCATATTAATTCTTCTATGACAACTGCGTATTTATAAAGCAGTGAATTTATTCATCCATTTATTTATTGTATACTCATGAAAAGATTTTTGAAAATGTTCTTCAAATCTCCATAGATCCTACTAACTAGGCACCAAAAATGACGGTGAAAAAATTTAGTGTTATCTGTTTAAGCTCTAGCGGCCGCAATTTTTGCTTCTCTCTCAACGATACAAGGATCAATCAACAAACGATTCATGCAGTTCATTAAACCCGTAAAACTGGACCACTGGAGGTGAGGGTTAACCTAAAGCGAAAATTTAAAATCATTCTAGCGGCCGCAATTGTTCCCCACTTAACGAAACTCGATATATGCCATTGGAGGGGAAAAAAAAAAAAAGCCTACTTTCCGAAAACCAGCGAAATCAGATTAATAGATTTAACCTAAAAAAACAAAATTTTAAAATCGCTCTAGCGGCACCAATGTTTGTTTTGTTTTGTTTGTTTTTGTTTTTTTTTCGCAACGAAACTCCGTATTTACGATTGAAATAAAATAAGAAAAGCGGTTTCTGAAAATTAGGTAAGTAGAACCATTTAAGAATGGCTCTAATTAAATTTAAAGAATGGGGGTTAAAAAAATGAAAAATCGCTCTAGCAGCCGCAATTTTTTTTCTAGACGAACATATATGTCCTTGATATAAAATAAGAAAAATAGTTTCTGAAAATCAATGAAATTAGACTATTAAGAGTGTGGGTTTCCTAATACTCAACATTTAAAAATGCTCTAGTGGCAATGTTTTTTTCATAACGATATCTGGTATATACAATTTAAATACTATGACATCAGAAAATCAAGGAAGTCGGGTCATTAGGATGGGGATATACATGAAAACCGAAATTTAACTAACGTCTATAATACCGTTCATAAATTCGACTTACTGAAGAATTTGCGTAATTTATGCAACTCCTGCGTGACGGACTTTTTATTGCTGAAATGTGAAACTGTGTCTATTGTCTTAAAATGCTTTGTACTGACAAAAACTCATCAATCTCGCGGACAATTACTGCGGAGTTAATTCCAGATCTACATAGTATGAATATCTGAATTACCATTTAAATAACACTGATACTACACAGTTCTTTATATCTGGATTCTTGGCTATTAGTTCAATTTTACTTTCAGTATTCATGCGAGTTTTTCAATGACCAGTTGAGACATTCGTGCCTTGATAGAGGGGTGTGTTGCTTTTGGAGAGCATTTAATACAGTTGTGATACACAATAAGTTTGCTTCGATGTACTCTTATCTCCCCCTCTCTCTCTCTAAATTAATTACCAAAGCAGATTCTGTGAAAGCAATTGAAGCTGTATCAGAGTCTAAACATGTTCTCGGTCGCTTTCATGTTAACTGCATAATATTCTACTGCCTCTAAACGCATTCTCCTTCTGATTATGATTGGTTTCCTGCTTACCACGTTTCGTTGATAAACCAGCTTTGAAATACTGATGTTAGTAAAATAAGTTGATTCATCCAAAAGGGCCCAGCAAGCAGTAATTCGTTTTTTGAAGGCAGAAGGTGTTAAGTGTTAAGAATAGAAATTTATCGTAGTATGAACAATGTGTATGGGAATGCGTGTATCATGCACCACAGTGTTCAGATGGTGTGATGAATTTCGTGGCGGACTTATGCGCACTAAGGACATTCTACCCCTGGTTAAGGTACTTAGCCATCACCGATTTTTGTTGATTTGGTTTATTTACAGACGATAATTAACATCTCCAGCATCCCATTCAATGCAAAGCGTGAAACGGTCGATAAATTTTGCTCAGAGGCCTCTTATTTCAGGCTTCAGGTTCTTTTACGTGCCGTAAATCAACGACACGAGACCCACGGCTTTACATCTCTTCCGAAGGAGGCAAGTATAGTTACCAATACACCACCAGAATCGATACCATCACCGAGGAATCAATTGCAGCTGTAGAAAACCTTGCAAAGGAGAATCGCCGAATCACCACCTGCTTTTGGTTTATTTACGAACGCTCTTTAACATCTCAAAGTCATGAGACTATCACCATTCCAGAGACTGCAGAAACAGCCACTGAACAAGGGAACTGTTAATACCATTCATTCTCCATCGACGGCTCGGATACTGTTAAGTAGGTCTCCAAGCACCTTACCAGAAGTGCAAGGCTCGGCGAATGGGTGCTTGCATGGAACATCTACTGCGTTACAAAGCAGAGGGGAGTCCGTGCTTTGAAGTTTGGTTCCGCAGTCAACCATGGACGTTCTTCGTTTAGGAACGCGCTGGGACACTTATGTGAGCATACAAGGTGACTACGTGTAGCGGATGTCACCCGTGTGTCACTCTTACTTCCTGTACGTTCATATATTCCAACCAGTAATTACAGAAAAAAGAAGTCTCGCTTTCATTTGGGCAAACCATGTATTTACATCCAGAAATAAGGACAAAGATGGAAAATAAAATGTTTTAAATGACTCCAAGTATCCTTATTTATATGCATAATAAAACATTTAATGAAAAAAAATGTATTTACATATAAACCCTAGCTCTGGTCTCTCACTGCGCGCGCTTGACGGGAGCATAACATTGAGTTACTGTAACAATTACAAAGTAAGAACCTATGAACAGCTACTAGCCCACGCACCCCTCGTTTTGTTATCTGAAGGAGATAGACTTGTCCAGACCATTGTGCGTGTTGACACAGGTCACAAAGAAAAAGTTTTTAATGTACTCAGATATTTCATTTAGTGCTGCTCAAAAATTCTTGTTAGTCTCTTTTTGTCATACAGTAGTTGTATTCCAAAATGACACTGAACATAATAAAATGTGAAAAAAGTTAACTGATGACAGATTTGATTTTACTTTACAAACACTGGGCATATGATTAAGTTCTTGTGAAATTCAAAAGATCGCATTCTCTACATTGAAGCAATATAATACATAACTTAAACATATCAACAGAAATGAGAAAGGTACGGCTTCCAAAGGAAAATAGACTTTAAGAAACTGAAAAGGAGGTGCAGAGTAAGTTAATGTATTCAGCTTTTTAAAATAAATTTAGACATATAGTAACATTTCAACTGATATTAGAACCTCTTTATGAATTTTAAAACGGAAAAATTAGACATTGTTGAAGTTTTAGAAGGTGTGAACACAATTTCTAGAATACAAGCTACCCGGAGCGAAGCATTCATTATGCGCTGCAAGTCTGAACCTACCCGAAATTAGTGCGTTGGCTCGATCGTTCTAATTTTTGCTGACGAATTTAAATATGTCCTTATTTGAATTACTGCTCTGAACTGTGATGTGAATAGATTACCAATAATATGATTCAATGCTCAGCCTGCCTTGCGCACGCGTAAAAAACTGTCGAAATCTTTCGTTACTATGCAGCTAATTTGATTATGTCTGCCCTCTTCTACAATTATATAGAGCCTGAGGCTCAACAGAGGATCGGGATGCAGACGATATCAATTTAAAAAATTGTATTTCGCTATCTTTGCTTCCATTGACGTGAAACGATGTTTAAAAAGAAACTTGGTTTGATATCACACAGAATAAGTTCAGTCTTGCAACGTCCTTTATATTTCGCATAGTCTCCATTATATTCAATGCATTTGCTCCAACATTTCCCCAGGTTAGTGATTTCCTCAGGGTTTCTTCGAGGCCCTCAAATACTCGTTTACTTCCTGTATGACCCCTTCTTTTCACTTAAATTTCTGCCTAGTTAGGAAAGTTTAGAATTTCGGGAACGGATATAATCCGAAGGAACAAGATCAGGTGAATAGGGTGGATATGGAAGCATTACAAACCGTAATTTGATCAATATGTCCTGAGCGACGCGGCTTGAATGCACTGGGCATTGTCATGGTGATACAACACCTTTTTGGCCAATCCCTATGTTTTTTTCCGTGATCGATGTCTTCAAACTCTCCAAAATAGAATTGCTCTTGCGTCCCAAAAACTGAAGCCATCACCTTTCCAGCAGTTGGAACACATTTCCCCATTTTCGGAGTCTGATTGCCTCATGCAGTCCACTGTTAAGACTGTTTCGTTTCCGGTGTATAGTAATGAATCCACGTTTCGCTTTTGCTCTGGAGTGAGCACAAGCGTCACACCATTTGTTCAAAATTTGTGTGTAATTTACTACAAAAAATAATACACCCGTTCATTTGATATGCCTATGGCCTCTGCTAACTAGCGCACTTTCATTCGTCTGTCAGTCCGAATTTATCGATGATTTCTGGCCTCACAGCTGATTTTGGAACTCCGGGACATGATGCGTCCTTCATGCTTGAATTCGTTTACCCAAGTGGAACGGTTTTATAGGAATAACATGCGTCACCCAAAGTAGGCAAAATCTATCAACAATTTCCTATGCTGTTTTCTCTTCCAGAAAATAAAACTGAATCACATCACGAATTCCTGTCTTATATATGTTTACTATCACTAGTAACACTTTGTGTTTTAAACAACTTCCAAACAAAGAATTAACATCAGAATGCATTATGGGCACAGAATATCGATACACAGAAAGAAAACTTTATTTTTTTTTTATTAATTTATTTATGGACGCTCTTTAACATCTCAGGTCATCAGCGTCCTATTCAACTCAGGGCGTGAAACGGCCGACAAATTTTGCTCAGAGGCCTCTCTTTCAGGCTTGAGGTTCTTTTTCGTGCCGTAAATGTACGACACGGGACCCACGGCTTTACTTCCCTTCCGAAGGAAGCCGTACTTACGATTTTTACGCCCGAAAAAATCCATCGGTCCTGGCCGGGTTCTTGGGTGTAGGAGGCAAGTATGGTAACCACTACACCACCAGGACCGACAGCAAACTTTATGACCACATATATGTTGCCCTCTTTTAGTATGCGAACCAAGTTATTTGTCGAGTCATTCTTGTAATTTAAATTTAGATATCCCATATCTCAGCTTACCCTGTACAAAAATGAAACCCTTCAGTGCAGTAGAAGGATACCATTTGTGAATATAAAATGAATATGAATTTAAGAATACAGGCAGTTTATTTAACAAGATGGATTGGAAAAGACAATAGAATTGGTAGCATCTGCTCAATTCTCGACTACAGACCATGACGGCCATTATAAATTAGTTTTTTACATAAATATACACTTTAGAACGAATTTCTTGTTACCCAAACCTTTATAACAAAATATTTGAAACATTTTTAAAAAATATGCGCAAAAGACTGCAGGATGTGTCGAGCTAGACTGAAGATGGTACAGGTGACAAGGTCATACATTAAGGTTCTCTGTGTACTTGACGTGGGGTTCGCATTCAAGGACTACGAACACCAATCCACGCTTTTCTTCATTGACATCTATTAACACCAATGACGGCAAGCAGCGGCCAGACGCCTAGTCCTACAGGATGCCCGGCACAGTGTCTGTTTACGGGACCACATCATCTCCGCCGTTTTTGGCTCCTTCACTGAATGTGCAGCTTCTTTGCCGCTACTGAAAACATACACTGTGCTACAAACTGTAAATATTTTGTTGCTTTTAGATTTAGTGCACATTAAATGCACGATGTAGCCGACACATTTCGCAATGCAAAGATTTCGCCACGTTTAAATTACAACAAACCTTATCACACCACCTTCTTACCTTATGAAAGAAAAACAACGATTCACTAAAGATGTTTCTATCTTTCAACTAAGTTTTGACAGACTCTCTACAAATTTAAACGAGCTTGGACAATATGTTGTTAGCGGGTGTGTCTGAAGCCAGAGCATTTACATTTTCTACGACTTTAAAAATGGGTTAAGTGAGAAAGCTTTTAGAAACTTCCACACAGGATGGCCATCAACACCAGACAAATGTAGAGCACGTGATAATGAGAGAAGGCGTAATTGTAATTTGATCAGGATGAAAAACTTCAGTCACTGAATTCCTCACAACGAGCAGGAATAACGGCACGTGAACTGCACCCAAGAAAATGTTATTTAGAAAGATTAGAATATATGTTGTAATAGGTGATGAAAGGTGGTTATACCAATAGTCATCCATCTGAGCGTATCCAAAAGTGAAAAGGTCGATAAATGTAGGCAACAAGATGATTTCATTTTCTTCTATGCTAGTGACCATTTTGAAACAGTTCCTCTTGAGGATCCGAAAACACTTACTGTCCCAAGCCTTCGACGCTGAGGAACAAGAAGGGCTTGCATGGAATGCTATTCCAACACAATGTATTTTACAGGAGTCAAAACTTGGTTCATTTGGTCTGAATCCCCCCCCCCCAAATTAAAATTCGTGGTCATAAGCTTGAATCACCTAAAGCTAAGTGGCTGCATATGAAGAGTGTGTTTGCAGCATGCACAAAGAGGCATGGTGTATCAGTATAAACAAATGAAACATTTAATAAAAAGTGGGAGAGCACTTGGAGAAACCTAACAGATATAATTCCAGTTCTTTCACACACACGACAGAAACAGAAGCATAAATTAACATACTTATTTACACGATGAACCTCAACTACAACACAAATTTGCATACTACCACTATTCAAGGTTATACGATATCTATTTCAGTCCCCATTGTTTTCATATACTTTCAACATTTCCTTTGCCTCATACTAGTCCGCAGTTTTAAAAAGTCAGTACTTTATGAATAATATCTTGTTTTTGATACACCTTGCACAGTGACACGAAGAAACTCTGTGAAGTTGTATTTATAGTGCCCTCGATAAAGATAGATCAGTTGTTAATCAAGACGGTGTTTTGTGAAAATGATTACCACAGTAGTAGAGAAGGCATTTTGTGTGCTATAATTCCACACGTCGCTTAGAGCAGAATACGAGAAGTCTCCACCGACAGATACCCGTGCATGGCGGACCCAATTTACAGAATGGTTTCCTGTGCAAGAGGATATTAACCATGCGTCCGTTTACATTTGCCGTCAAGGTAAACGTGAGCGATGTTATCAACCTAGTTCTAAAAATGCACATGTAACGTTGATGAAAATAAATAAAAATAATTGTAACGAAAAATTCCAGATTTTGACTCCCTGTATATACCAGAATGCCTTAAAAATGGTGGCGATATTTTAAATAATTCAATTTGTAAATTGAAGCTTACGAAGAGACTAGTTTTATTGTGTACTCTTAAGACTATGACTACTATTAAAACAATGCGTTTGAGAATCTTCAGATCTGCACCTCGTGAACTGACATAAGCACAACCTCAGTGCAAAGTGGATAATTAGCTATCAATTATTATTTATACCACGAACAGACATATCAACAGTCAAGAATGAATATATACATATTACAGTAAGTTTGTTAACTCAGTCGGCCCCGTTTCAATCCCTGCCATTCGGCTGCTAAATCAAGCCAGTAGCTATGTAATAGAATTACGAGTATCACTATATCATTTTCGTTGCAATGTAGCCGTGCGATCGTGATGTTTTCAAACGGAGATAACTCGTGAGCCGTTATTTTTCACAAATGAAAGTACAGCTTGTGAAAACAGAAGTGCTGAAAACAATTACAAAGATTTTCTTAGATTCCGACCTTCGCATGCAAGTCTATAACTGATTTGCACAGTTGAAAGACGAGGAGAGCTCCAGGCGCCAAGCACAATAGTTGATATGAAAACATCGCTCGTATAGAAGCCATAGTGAATTTTCATAGGTAACGAAAACTGGATTAACCAATACGGCGCGGAATCAATGAGGCAGTCAATTATGTTCACAGCAAATGGTCATATTGCAGCCATTCTACTCTAGGAACAAAAATTAGTACACCATAGTTTGCCTACCCAGGTTCTTCAGAACCCTAACAGAAAGAAGCCTGAAGTGTGAGTTGCGAGGTTACCTACTTCACCACATTGCCTCTGGACACACTGCTTTCTGCAAGAATCGGGAGTGACATAGTGAACTACCCACCCAGAATCCAGATTTGGCTACCTGTGGCTTTTTCACGTTTTCAACTGTCAAGGAAAAACTTTGGGGTCTTCAGTTTGGGAGTGTTACGTCCTACGATGTAGAGGTTGGTGCTATTACTAAAGAAAAATGACTAGGCTATTCCACGATTACTTCCTGAGTTTGCAACTTTGTATCGAGAATGGGAGAAGACTGCTTCAAACGAAATTGGCAGTTGTGACCTTCTACTAAAAATTAGATACTAACCTCATAAGATGCTGTTTATGGCAAAAATGGGCACACTTTTCATGCTGAATTTTACTCTTAATATCGAAAATAAGTTCATGATGTTTTACTGAGAACTATCACACTCTAATTAACAAACCCCATAGAATATGGAACAATCAAATTGCTTATTATATTCGCATGCAGCTTAATCTGACCTCGTGCCTTCATTTTACAATGTTTCAATCTACACCTACTTCCTTAGCAGAAGTAATTTCAATAATTTGAAGCTAATGAAATGAAAAAAAGCAAGTAGTGGTATCGAATGGAATCATGGTACTGATCAAAAAATGGCTAGGCTCAAAATTGAGCAATCTATGCTTTGAAGAGATACTTCAACAAAAACATATTTTCAAAATTGTTAAAATAGCTACGTAGCAATGCTGTTTGTTTCCGAAGTTTATCTTCCATTCTAATAATCAGAGCCAGGAATTTAGGCAAAATGTATTTTCCATCTGGGTCGATCATTTAAGTCTGATAGAAATGAACTTGTTTCCGCCAGTTTTAATTTCCATTTTTTGGCTTTTGTTACCTATTTTAAGATTTAAAACCTTTTCTTTTGCCTGTTTTGGATCGTTATGGATTTTTCTGCGACTATTTGTGCATTTTAAAAAGACATAAATGATTTCAATATATCGAAGTGAAAAAAGGTTATAAAAATTAAATAACATGTTCATCTCACAATATCTATTGAGAATCTTGTTATACATTTCTTTTCAAGCAGTCAAAAGTTTTCTTTTCAACCCATTCACTTAAGCTCTTTAAATAGCAGAACCTTCTTCATTAAAGAAAGGAACGCAGGTTACCTCGGACGTACAAATACCAAGAAATAGAAAATGAGGGAAGTATTGTAGTTTTGAATAGTCCTGGCAAATGACCGTATATCGATCTGCGCGAGACAATTCTAGGAAATTTGAGGTGAGGGTAATTTCTAAGCTGCATAAATTTAACACAAAATTGCAAACAAAGAAGATGAGCAGTACAGCTGTGCAATTAATCGTCCCTACAATGAATTCAGTATGGAAGTAAGAGAGATAAAAATTTATTTCCTCTATAAACGCATATCAGAAAATGAACTAGACCAGAAATCACTGCGCATTTTTGCTATTTACTATTCAAAATTACTTTACTTTGTCTTCATAAACATTTTCTTGATGTCCTGAAAGGCGAATGTTCTGTTTAACTGGTATGAGTCCTTTCGAGATAGCTTGTTTTAAATATACTGCAATTACTTCAATGGAAGTAAAACGTTCTTTTTCGTTGCTAAAAATATTCTGACAAGCGGCTGACTAGAACAGTTAATACCTGGAAAAAAAAGAAAAAGAAAAAAAAAACATCTATTTGTTGCTTGTAACCAACAAAAGTAAGCTTAAGTACTTTAATTGTGTGATAGGGAAACTATTAAGTATCTTAAATACCTATTTTCATTACTCCTTGTTTCACTTTTAATAAATTGCTATTTTAATTATATTACTGCCTATTTTCAGCATTTTAATGCTCTTTTGTCGCCAATTTTAACAAAAAAAAAAATGCCTGAACTTCCGGACTCTGGTAATAATATAGCCTTTTCATTTTACTAACATATCACTTCATCCTAATACCATTGATTCTAAAGCAGCATTTTACACCCAACTCCTCTTTAACTGGGAATTTAAATGCATCTTTCCTTTGTGCTAGTCTTGTCCCGATCGTTTGAGGTAATTTATTTCAATGTTATTATAACGGGTCTTCGTTTTGTTTTCCCCCGTACGCGAACCAAGTCGGAAGCTGGCAGGTCACAGCTACACATACTCGATAGTCAGGGATATTGGCGCTGATTAAGCCGGCTAAGAGTATTACTGGCTTCATTTCTCTGTTCGACATGGTTCAAAGGTTTAACTTGCTGTGGCCATATTACGAAATGAATTAGCTGCTCAGTGTCGTGCAGAATTTCAAGAGCGTTTTCAAAACAAGCATTGATCAACCGTACTTCCGCATATTCTGCTATAAAATTGCTAAAAAAATTTCCCAGGTTACTGAAGTGCATGCTTTCCAGTCCACCGACTTGTGAAGGTGAAATTTCACCTTCGGTGAAAAGGTAAGTACGTTTTCAGTATTTTACCGATCGCGCGATGGGTAAGAAGTTGCCCTTTGTGCTCCTGGTTATCGATCCGGTTGGCATGCGGAATAAAACAAAATGAACACCCGATATTATTAAACAGTACACATAAAAATCTCTCACCTCTTGAGTTTCCTTAGAAAAAAAGCTGCTACTCTTACGTTCCAAGCATGGGGCCTTCCAATTCCCTTTAATTTCAACATTGCAATGAATAAATCTATCATCTACATATAAACGTTACTTATATATCCCTCTCCCCTATCCTATATATTTCATTCAACTTTTTCCCCCATAGTTTCGAGGAAGTGAACATCCTTTCACGCATTTTTCCGGGAACGACAAGAGCCGCAACTTCTGTGATGTGATTGATGGCCGTTCTGTGGTTTGGGGTCACTAAGAATGTCACACGTGTGCCCCATATTCAGGCCCAAAGGATTCACAATCTGGGGTGACCGAGAAGGGGAATCCTTATTTACTTTTAAAAAATGCGGTATAAAATGAGAACAGAATAGGAAAAAATTAATTTACAACTCTACAACATTTTGCGTTTATTTCAATTCTACTGCAATGCGCTTATAACCCAATAAAAGCTGCAACTTTGTAATTAACCAATGAACAAATACCAGCTGTCATTTTGCGTACTAAACACGTTACTGTTAAAACTTCTAAATGTATATCTTATAAATACTTACGTTAGCACATCTTTGTGTGTACTCCTTCGTACTCATACCTAATTCTCATTAACAAAAGCAATTAAACATAGTTCCGAATTGAGGGGGAATACAAAGATCATTTTGGCTCTTGTCTTTAGAGAATTTCCCTAGATAGTAAGCATTAATGCCGTTATCATCAGTGTTATTACTCCATTGTCCCTAGGCGGGAGGACAGAATTGACGCTTCAAGGCTCCCGCAACACCAGGGCCCTGTTTCACTAAAGTAGATTTTTATATATATAAGTGTATTAGTAAAGGTCCCTGCAAAGTATGGTCGTTTAACATCTGTTCCAAGAAGGAAATGCTACCCTGGTAAAGCATTAGTAAAAAGTTACATGTGACACCATATAAGAGTAAGATGGAGCAATAGCTGTTTGCCATACTTCGCCACACTTTGAATCCCTCTTTAGGGATTTTTAATTGTCAAAGTGTATTGTCATTCCTGTTAAATGGGTCTAGTTTTTCTTATCAGACATAATGATAATTTAAATACTTCATTATATATGTATCGATATTCAAGCATAATAATCCACTTTGAGACGACGGCCCCACAAGGCTGTATTTAGGAGCATCAATTTCAGCAGTCGAGAGATGGCAGAAGAATCGAGCTTCCTCGTTGCTCTCTTGTCATTTGTTTAATTAGTCAAACTGATCCTATGTATATATGTTTATGTTGCTACACAATCACGTTCTCATAAGCAAAAAAGTGGGGAAATTGTGCCAAAGAGATTATTTTAAAAGAGAATGAAGAATGAAAAGAAATTTCGTGGCATGTAGCAAGAACCTTAAAAATAAAGACGCTGATCTAAAATATGCATTTGGAACAGGAAACGCCAATAGCGATCACAGTTGTACTTTATTTGCACTTTAACCCAACTTTATCATTGTACACAAATGTTTAATTATTCTACTCATCATTATCATTAATTTCGCTAATATTTAGCACATTTGGGTCAAATGATTCCCAAAATCATTAAAAATATAATAAATGTTGTGGTAGTATTTTAAGTTACCAACAGTCCTACACTTGTAGAGAAATGTATACAAATTAGCAGTGACCGACTAATACTTCTGTAGAACAGAACAACGAAAAATCACTTTTACACTTATAAGTATAGAGTTGTTAAGTACAAGAGTAGCAATAACCTTTATGGAACAGAATTTTACTAATAACTACAGATTACAAGTCCATACACTTGCAATGTATTAGACCATGCTTTTATTGAATAAGGCCCAGGAACCGCTGGTTACTATGCCTGAATCTTATGCTACTTATAATAAGCATAACCTTAAAAATGCACACAAACTCAACCTTCTCACCGCGCACTGGTCCGGACAGGAAGGCTATATATATATATATATATATATATATATATATATATATATATATATATACACTTTCATAAGCATTACAGTATTTGGATGAGTCAGATATGACTGATAATTTGAAATTGAACAGTATATCTTCTCAAAATTTCTCCCCTCAGCCCCTATACATCTGGTCACCTCTGGAAACCAAGATTGGCGCCATTCACTTTCAGTGATGCTGAATCTCTTGGTGTATTGCTAGCAGTTAGGCTTTCCTCCGCAGTCAGTTCTTCACCAAAGACAACAAAAAAAATCACTTAACTGTCAAAAAGACGGTTTCCCTTTCCACAGCCAAAATGATTGAAGTAAATATTTAGGATGTAAAATACCATATCTGAAACATATGAACTTGAAGGAAAAACTGTATTAATATTAATGGATTCGTGGAACAAAAGCAGAATTTTAGAAAATAAAACAAACCTAATTTCACAGCTCTACATGGACACTGTCAAAAAGAGATGAAAAATGAAGTTTCTACGATCTGTAGCAAGAACATCATTAAATAAACACAATAGAAATCATATTGCAAATAAACTTCAGAGACATGCATAAAACATCACCGCAACAAATGAATGGAACATTAAGAGAGAACAGAGGAAAACCACATCTCAAAAGACAGAATGTCAATACGTACAGAAGATGATGATCAGAGATTACAATACAGTCAACATGATCATGAAAGTCTCATCACCTGCTGTGATTTCAGAAATACGCGAGAGTCTTCGTTATTGAATATTTGGAGCATTTCGGGACCCTTGAATAATGTACATTTTTAGTCGATTCTTGATTCCGCATTAAGGAATAAACTTCTATAAACCCATAAGTCAAACGAGGGTCGTCGTCTTCTTGCAATATCTGCAGTCACTGTCGTCGAAGCTCTTCTGCATTTATCTTCGCCTTTAAAAGATGATCGGCTCTTAAATTCGGCAAACCAGCTGAAAACTTTTACGCGAAAAAGCAAGGCTCCCTAAAGCACACAAATATCTTCAAAAACATTGTTGCGCGGTAATGGTCTCGCCCTTGCTACTGGATTACTAGCACTTGTCCCTTCCAACCCACATTGTTGAGGCTGCACGGTTAGCAGCTGGCAGAAATTATGTTGATTTACGTGTGCGGGAAAAAATGTATGTCTCATATATTAATAAATGAAATAAAGTGTCGCCAGATAAGAATGCTCTTCTGCTAACGATGAAGAAAAGTTATGAAGCCGTTGCAGGCCGTTTCTCCAGTTGAACCACTCATTGGATATTCGTGCTATCTATGAAAAGGTTTAAGTCTCAGGAGAAGGAAGACGGAAATGGTAGGACGTTAAGTCTGCATTGTATGTTGCATGTCGTAGAATGATGGCGAGTTTTCCTGCTAATGCCATTGATTTGAAATTATTTTTCTGAGGCGAGTCATTATGTTCTTTATTCTGGTGTTTTATATCTGGCTCATAATGGTGTACGTACGTTTTAAATAACAGTTAAAGGAAGGCTGCTCTCTCTCTCTCTCTCTCCATTCTCTTGACTCCGTTACAAAAGTTGTTAATTTAGTTATCTGGTAACAGTAAATTCTAAGACTTACTTCTGCGTTTTATTCACTCAAATATTTTCATTCAATCACGTGCAATCCTCACAGATGTACCCGCTTTTCAATCATCCCTTCAGATATAAATTTATTTTGCAATGTTTTTCTGGTTCCTTCCCTTTTACTATTACAATTTAAATGCAGCTTTTAGTGCTCACCTATTTCACATGCTAATATGTCATTTCAGAAATATGTACCAGCACATTTGGTGGATGCCGTTGGGCCTGTAACAAGCGCCCGAGCCTGCACACACTGTTTTACGGAAGTGGGCCAGCATAATTTGAAATTCAAATGTTTCTTCGGTATTGTTTGTAAGCTTAATAAGGCGGAAATTGAAATAACCTTGGCAACAGCTTCAAGAATAGCCAGTTTCTAGAAGCGTAGACGATACTGTCAAGCAACCCTTTGGTTGCTGAGGATTCAAGCAACGATCTTTATCAGTCTTTACCATGCAGTATGTTATTCAGAAACCCATACAGCATCTGGGAGCTAATACTATGCTCATTCGCTCAAACATCCTATGCTTGTAATACTTTCAGCTTAAAATTTGACAATCATTAGATAGAAGTCGTTGGTAAAAGAGTCAGATGCTCAGAAAATCTACTAATTTAGGTAAAATGGCTGAAACCAAAGCCAAGTCAGAAACAATAACAACCACAACAGCAAGTGCACATAAAAACATAAAGAATTTAAAAGAACAAAGCATCTACAATGATGCGTTCAGCAAGAATTCTTAAACTATGGTTCAGTATATTCCCAGAGAAAAGAGCATTCAACAGGTCTACAGAGCTAACATATGTACGATTATAGTGTTCTTTTACCCCCCCCCCTTTTTGTTTTGTTTAAGTTTTCCTACCGTATCGTGGCTATTATAAGTAATGCTTAGCCACAATTGCCTACTTTCGTAAAGTTAACTGCACTTCCGAGCACGGGGAATACGATAAGGTACTTAAACGTGTAGTGGGAAAATAGAGAGAGGTACAAAGTGCAGTGCGCTGTTCAGTTAAAGGTACAGTCGCGTGGAGGATAAGCAAACTTTCATTCTTTTTATAAATTGACTGAAATGAATGAATGGTTGTTTGTTTCTATCAGGCCGGTTTTATATTTTATGTCTGAAAGATTTTCAGGATACAATCTTTCAAAAAAGATTTTAATATAAATGTATGTATTTCTTACTGGAATTTTCGTACTTCAAGTAAATAAATAACATTTTTTGCAAAGTGTCAAAGGAATACTTCGATTTCTTGGTACACCTTAGACAAAAGGGCTTAGATAAAATGAGTCTTCATGTATGGATTTCTTACTGATATCATACTTTTACTAAATAATACATTTATTCAAAGTGTCAAAATAAAAACTTTAGATTTCTTTGTGCACTTTAAACAAAAATCTTCTTTTTTTCCCACTAGGTACAGGCCTGTCGACCTATTTTGTACTCATTTAAACATATCCCTCCATCTTATTCTTGATCTTCCTCTAGGTTTATTATTTAGTAAATTTTAGCCCGTTTTATTTGAGGAAGCTCAGTAGTGATAATAATGTCCCGTGGCCGCGTTACGAGCGCTGTTATTTTGATGTAGATTTGTGGTGGGGCTGCCACCATTAAGCTTCAAACCAGCTTTCCTGGTATACAAAAATATTTTGGTAATAAAACATTAATATTTTAATTTAAGAATGTCTTATTGATATTGCCACACTTTTGTTACAACAAATAACACATATCTCTAAAGTGTCAAAAGGCAATGACTGGTCTATGACGATATGACTTACCGCCTTAAATTGTGCATAATAATTATTGTAAACAAAGTCGTCAATCATGCAAAAATAAACAATGTTCATCACATTGAACCACGCCATAGTAAAGTTGTAGACAACTTGTTCTGTGTGGACATGTTTGAAAAGGCTGTGCAGTCCGATATAAATTATAAGCAATTAAAAAAATGCGCTTGTATAATAAATGTACCTTATTCTGCCAAGTGATCTGAAGTCTGGGCACATTGGACATTTCCCGGAAACTATGGATGTAAAATACGTAAAGCGAGCAATAACGAACTATAATAAATTAAAAACCAAAAAAGCATGTTCTGGATAAACGCATTCGCTTGTAAATTCTAAATCTACGTGACAAAATGGATATTATAGAGAATAACGTACATACAGTATGCTATACAATGATAAAAATAATTGCAAAGAATGTGTTAAAATATTATTCAGGATGGTTCACTGGTTGGATGGAGTGTATACTACCGCAGCTCATTCATAGTTCGCAAGACCCCAGCATTACACACCCACATTATTATTATTATTATTTTGCTTTTTTCGTAATACAACCGCTATCCTTGAACTCAGAACTTGACTTTTCCAGCTACTTCTGTTCTCCATCCTCTTCCTTATTCCCCTTACTGCAGCCAACCATTATTTCCAGCCGTCCCTTTCCTTTTCCCCTCAGCACTCCATCTTACAATTTTCGGAACTCTGCTGGTTCCATACTTTTCATGTGTTGAAACCAATCGTAAGAAACAAACTATCCATGTATTTGTTAATTCTCATGACATAGGTTAAATAGGACGAATAAAATGAAACGTCAGAGCGAGCCTATAGAAATGGAATTAATTTAATACATTGAGTTAACTTGCGTAACATTAAAAAATACAGATATTCTCTCTCGCTTGTATTTTGTCCCAGTTTGACCTAATTTCCCCTGTGGCGTCACAATTATCATCATCTCAAATGATCATGGATCCTAAGAATTTTTATTGAACGAAAATTCTTTTAAACTGAACGTTTAAAAATCCCATTTTTGCATCTTATGTGTTTTTAAAGTTCATCACTGGTTTGCAAAATTAGAAGATATAAACAAATTTAATCATAAAAATATTACATTAAAAAGTATAAAAAACAGCATAAAACAATATTAATAACATATGACTGTTCAAATTTACCCGTTCATGAGATGGATGATGTATTTCAATTACAAGTGGTGATATATCGGGCTTAATAGTGGAAATGTCTATCTGATTCTATGTTTTACATGTGCTTTCTATACATGTTTTGATTAAAGTGTGCAGAGAGTAACATTTTCAGGCAAGTTATTAGGAAAAGCATCAATATTTAATGACCTTATTTGATAATCCGGGAAAAGAGACAGGCGAGCCCTAGCCTCTGCAAACATTTAACATGTCCAAGCTGGTCCAATAAGAAGCAAAAAGATCTTGACCTAACTGATCACATCACACCATCTGCTTGTAGCAGGAAGCTAATTTCCTGTATTTAGTTCTAAAGCAATGCTCACTTCCTAACAAACCCAAAACGCCCATGACCATATCACAACAAGGAATTGAGTAAGTGCATCGTCTTTTCAGCGTTTAAAGAAAAGTTTTGAATTTTTATTTAAGGAAAATATGTTTAATGCTCTTATTTAAGGTAAGTACTGAAAACTGAATTTATTGTAAACATGATAATTATTTATTAATATCTATCACCAATGCCTCCTTTCTCTTCCAGTACTGTTCCTATAATTCCTACTTATTTTGTTACGAATAAAAAAAAATGTGCATGATTAGCTCGAAAACAGTTCTTCCAATGTATAAGGTTGGTCCTCGTGGTGTAGTGGTTACCATACTGACCTCAGCTTTTAAAGAGCGTCCATAAATCAATCAATCAATCAAATCCAATGTATAGGTAAGTTTACTGTGTTATCAATAGTCCCCAAACACACATTCTGTGGCCAGAAGAAAGTGTTTGTGCGTGGTCGTCACATTAAACTAGACTGTATGCGTCCACTGGCAAATGAACAGGTTAATGCCATGTTTTGAAAGGAATACTGTTTATGAATTAATTTATCCAACATTCTTTCATGTGTATACAATCCTTTAAAAAGAAAAAAAAATTAAAGCGAAATATTTAAACACGCGAAGTTTCTGTACATTAATTTCAATAGTGTTTTTGTGGCAAAAGAAGGTACAGCATTAAGTTGCCGCTGTCCAAAACAAATATATTTAGCAAAAGGTTCTTTCATGTAGTTGTGAGATGCGAGTATGTCTACTTAGAATACACGCAATGCACCATATATAAATCTGCATCTCCAGATTCCGTCAAGAGTTCCACAAATATCCCAAAGGATACGACTCAAGACTACGCCGAAAGATGACTGTTCTTTCTTTGAAACCCCGTTATTCAGGCTTTCTTTTCTGACGGCCCCCTAGAGACTTAAGTTCCCTCCTTGCTTGTTGATCAATAAGTAGAGCCAGAGAGTGTTTTATACTTTAAGGGACTCCCCGATTTCAGTTCTACAATCAACTGTGATTCTCCTCTTGACAATTTCCTGTACGCTTAACTTGGTAAAATCAACTTGACTTTTGAAAGCAAATAGGATGTCATTTTCGTTTCCGCAAGAGTAGGTAACTCCAATTTCTTATTATGTCTCGCTCAAGACGTTTATATCGATGAAAGTTCAGACGACTGACTCGATTTTAGTACAGTCAGGATAAGGCCAAGTGTTCGGCCCATTGCAATTTCATGAGCCAATAAGAAAAATCATGAAGATGGTTTGATAAATAACTTGGTTTGCTATTAAAGAAAAGTTCAGCCTGGCAACATACTTTATTTTTCGACATAGTGCCCTCGCACTTGCTCCAATGTTTCTTCAGGTTCAGGATTCCCTCGTGGAGGTGGGTTAATCCGAAGCCTACAAAACACCCGTTTACCTCCTGTGTATGACCTCTTCTATTGACTTAAATTTGTGTCTTGCACAGGAAGTTTTGAGTTTCGGGAACAGATGGTAATCGGAGGGTGCGAGATCGGGTGAATACGGTGGATGCGGAAGCATTTCGTATCCTAATTCTGTCCTGAGCATATGCGCATTGGCATGGTACAACACCGCTTTTTTTTTTTTTTTTTTTTTTTTTTAAAAGCCATTCCGGGAAGTTTTTCTCCGATCGGTGTCTTCAGTCTATCCCAAAAGTGATGCACAGTGCTCTCCAAATGGCTATCCCATTCTCCAATACTTCCTTTTGCTTCCCACAAAACTGGCAGCATCACCTTTTCGGCGGATGGAACATATCTCGTAGTCTGTTCCCCTTGTGCAAATCACTGTTTAGACCACCGTTTCGTTTTCGACATATAGTAATGAATCCACATTTTGTCCATAGTCACAAAACGGCGTAAAAATCGGTTGGACTCTTCTTAAACATTTTCGAACATCCGGCCACTTTTCCCACACAATTTCGAATTTGCTCCGAAGTGAACAGATACGACACCCATCATATCAAACTTTTTCATGTGTAATTCGTTATGAAAAGAAAATTAACCTGCTCAATTCAGATGCTTGTACCGTCTGCTAACTCGCGCACTTTCACTCATTTGTCAGCCAAAACAACATCATGGATTTTATCAATTATCTCTGGTCTGAGCTGATTTTGGAGCTCCAGTGCGTGGTGCGTCTTGATGGGTGCTCTGCCACGCTTGAACCCATTTAACCCAAGTTGAATGGTTTTATAGGTAGGGTAGACATCATTCAATGTAGGCAACACTTCTCTTATGAGTTTCCTTTGCTGCCTTCACTTCCAGGAAAAAGGAAGGAAAAAAAATTGAATCACACCACAAATTCAAATCTTATATGTATTTTTACTGTCACTTGAAATGCTTGTAACCATAGAATACTGAATACAGAAAGCAAACTTAATGATCACATACACGGCTGTTTTGCAGTTGCCCTTTATTAGTATGCGAATTAAGTTGCTTATTAATTCATCTTCGTATTTCTGCAACACTAGTGGAGTAACAAATAAATAAATCTATGAATACAAATAGCTTACATCTCCTTCCCCAAATAATGAACTGTAGGACACTACATCTGAGAGGACTATGAAAAAGAATGTGAAACGAAAAGGTGCGGGACAAACCGTAACAACCTCGCTTCATTTCATCGAGTTCCAAGTAGGCTGTTATTGCTTTCGTTTAAAGCGTTTCTCAACCTATGGGTCCCCTAAGAGGTTGTTTAATGGTTCGTGAAATCCCGGATAGAACGAAGGGACAACATTCTGGCATTAAAACTACATTTTTACATTCAGATATAATACTGTTTTGTTTACCATTAAGAGTTGAATATCCTAAACTCTCGGGTGGGACATTAAAGTTGCTAATACCATTCTCCACTTCTTATTAAAGTTGCTAATGCCATTCTCCACTTATCTATATGAAAAGGATTGTCCTATTTTAATCGAGTGGAAAACAAGTACAGAAATAGACTTGATGCAGCTCAGATTTACTGAAGTTAACCGCACTTGAACCCCATATGCAGAAACCACAGTGCCAAACGTCATATAAGTTCAATGAGTACAAAATATTTTCTTGCAGTTTTGTTATGTGCTAAATTTTGTTTTTTGAATAACAAATTTACTTTTTTACTACGCTTATTTTTTTTTTTTTGTAACGTTTATTTTTCTACTAATTTGTGTTAATTTAATCATTTCAATGTGGCCACCGGACTAAAAGGGTTGATAACCATGGTCTAAGAGATACCTGGTAATTCTCCTCCGTTACCACTGTTAGAAATTGGACATAAACTATGAATATTTCGCGTTTATCATATAAACATTATTAAGAATATATGTACCCTAATTAATAAATAAAAATTATACTTACACACACAGTCGCACTAGCACTAAAACATGTACTGAAAGAGATTGCAGAGATGTGGCAACTTTGTTTTCCTCAACGAACTCTGATGCACTGCACTTCTCATGCGTATCGCATTAACAACGAAACGTAAATAAACACCTGGATGACTGTAGTGTATTTTTCATCAGGGCTTGTCCCGTGCCTTGTGAATTTGTCTTCATTTTAATATTCTTAAAGAAACTAACACTGCAGACATTCTTCCGCACACAAGCAAACGCCCGACACATCTTTCAATATGACAATTTTGGCTTCTCAGGCGCAATGTTTTGCTCCGGTATGCGCGATGGTTGGAATCCCCGTTCCTCAAGAAGATCTGACCAGAGAAGGGGAAGAATTCACCGAGCAACGTGAACACAATAGGAAGCAGCTGGCTAAGGGAGTCGATACACAAACACGCATCACCGCAATTCAATTAGTGATTAAAGAACAGAGGTCGGCAACCGCCTGCCTGGCCTTGGCGCCGTTCTAATTGATTTCCCATTGACTGATAAATGTTGCCTGTATTATTCTGAACCAGCTTCTTCCGTAATCTCATCATATACTCGATATATGGGACATTTATATAACTGAAAAAGAACTGCTACTCGCAATTCTTCAGATCCAGGGGCCAACTAACCCTAGAAATAGAACAGGCAAATGCCAGTTAAGTATTTCTCTTACACGGATTCACCATCCATTTTATCGTTCATCTTCATTCCATCTCTCTCTCTGGTGTTTGTAATGTCTTCGAGGCAGTCCTGACATTGGAATGACCATCAATTCTCTCAGTGCGTATGTAATACAGGAAAATGATAAACGGCTAAAGAAAGTTTTCCATATTATTACCGAATTAAATAAATTAAAGCAGTTATTAGCCTCTCCACCGCTCTTTAGGTGTGTACATAGCTATTTTGCAACGGAAGCTACTATAGATGATACAACGAAGCTTAGAATACCGAAAATACAAAACGTTTTCTAATGAGAAAGCCCTACAATAGCCCGGCTTTTTCGTATAACGTGACGCGCAATAATCGGGATAATAGGAACCTTACAACATCGTTAATACAAATTGAACTAAATAATTTCCGTAATAATAATTTATTAAAATAATAACGTAAATATACAGTAATTACTTACTCACATAACCGCTTTGTTTTAGGAAAAAAAAACAGAATGAATTTTCTACGAATTTCAAAGCAATGACCAGTCAATGTTCCCTCAGTGAACACCCTTGACTCTATATTTCGATTGCTATCTCAACACTTCTCTTTTCCCGAAACGTATTAACTTTATCACAATTTACAACCTGGACAATGAAGAATATATGTTTAAATCATATTCGAATTTGACAGGCCGAGTCCTAGATAAATAATAGTCGTGCACAAAAAAAAAAAAAAAAAAAAACAATCAATTAGTGAACTTTCCCACACAGCAATCACATGCTAACTTGTTACTGATTCAGCGGGCATTGCCTCTGTCGAGCAGGAAAGGATGCCGCGCCAGTGGTCGGTACTTGTACGGCTCATCCAGTTGACCATTTTGGTTTTTTTTTTTTTAAGTCATATGGGTTATAAATAAGAAACGAGAGTTCGGGGTTCTTATGGGAAAATACGACCTGAAGTAGTAAAACAAAATGCAGAAACTGTTGCAACAAGGACAGGGGTGATCGCCTCCGTAAGTGGTACTGTTTGCTACTACTAATTCGGAGGTCCTAGGTTCGAATCCTGGTCATATTAGGTTGTCATTCATCCCTACAGACGTACACCAATAGTATTCAGCCCACAATCTACAGACGTCGCAAGAAGTTCAATGGAGTCAAAACGGCGATAAATAAAACATAAAAAGAATGAAAGAAAAAGCATATCAACATACATTTTCTTCTTCTTTACTGGCTCTACAGCTTATAAAGTGCCTAGGTGTCCTCCCACTAAACCGAAGAGACTTTAGTTATCTTATTTCCCTACAGAGAGCAGGGTACTGGTGGTAAGTCCATATTCATCAAGAAACTAAACTATAACTTGGACATGAACAAGCACAAATGTTATTCGGGTAACTCTTTTTCTCAGATATGAAGTTCTTTGACGTATTGTAACCAACTTGCACTTTGTATTTTTATGTCCTGAAAAAACTCACTGAGCTTGGGCGGGGTTAGTTTTTAATATTTTACCTAACTTCTTTAAATATGTAAGCATTTGAAAGTTTTGTTAAGAGCAGTTTTCAAACTTATAATACCCATATTAAAAATTAAATAACTGCCAAAATGCAGTAATCATAAGTAATAAAATCGACTTAAAGAAGCCCTGTTCCAGACCCTATATGGATGTTAACCACTAGATAGGTATTTATAGCGGGACACCATGGTAATGCGACAGATCCCTATTAAACGCCAAAATTAAACTTATTGGACGGTTAATTAATTGTTTTAAATGCACTAACAAAGGTAAACGCTTTTCTCTTTTCTATACCATTGTTACTGGTTTATTTCTCTCTTCTTCTAGCATTCTATTTCGGTGCCAATGCATTCCTCACTACATGCCAAAGTGCCCGAAAAGCATTTGATATTTTTGTGACGCTTCCACTTAATTGTCTTCCAAACTTGCCTCATACACAAATCCTGATAGGATCGATGGAATTTTAGAGCGTAAAAATGATAAGTATGGCTTCCCTCGGAAAGGAAATAAACCCGTTAATCCCTTGTCGCATGATTTACGGCACATAAAAGAACTTCAAAGCTGAAAGAAAAGGCCTGTGAGCAACCTTTGTCGATTGAATTGAATGAGACGCTAAAATCAGAGAGAGCCAGGCATCGACTGTTGTGAAGAAAATATACAGCATAAGGATATGATGTCTCACTAGAAATAGCTCATAGATGTTTCCGTAACGTGTGCCACAGGCTCCTTTTGTCGAACACCATCGAATAAAAGCAATGTGTCATTCCTTCCCTAGAGCGAGTATATATATATATGTGAAGTAAAATACAAGGGACTACAGTAAATGGATTAGGATTTGAAAGAAAAATATATATATAAAGTACTTCAAATGCATGTAAAACTAGAACGAAGTGATGTTAGCTTGTGCCCAAGAGAACACAACTTCGAAGTGAGAAGGAACCAGTACTATATGAATCAATAGGAGCCGCTCGAGGATATTTGTCCTGCTTCAAGTGGCTTCCTGCATTGCGGCATGGCTCAGCAAGTAACTTCTCTCCCTCTCAGGGGAAAGGGGAAATTGCCGACAAAACAATGGTACTTTTATAGAAATGATGACGTACATTTTCGTCTGATATCTTGTAGCATAGAGAAGTAAAATAATAATAATAATAATAATAATAATAATAATAATAATAATAATAATAATGTTCGGTTTGGATGACCACATTATTGCTACAGCGAGAACTAGTCAAAAATGTGACCAGCAAGGTAAAGAATTAAAATGAATAGCCATTAAAAATGTTAAACAATTTCGAAGTTACCATGGGGATTTTTATATTTTGAATTCGCTGTGTATAAGACAAAGACATCAGATATCAGATTAACATGTATGTTAAACAACAAGGCCATTAATATGAAAATTTAGCGCATCTGCCCCTATTTTCTCGGGGTATAAAAATATGCGCAATGAGTTAGCGCCCATTAACGACTTATTCTCAATTTTACAAATGGCGAAGTAGGCAAATTTTCCATAAAAACATTAAATCAGTGCTAATTATACCGATACAACAATTAATGGAACTGTATAAAAATGTACAAGTGGAGCAATTTACACTTAATTTTCCTGACTAATAATGCTTTACATTTTATATTTTTATTAGCAGTCCTCAACGGACAGAACTTCTTATTGGGAAAGAATAATCATACATTAATGTTCTTTTCAAAGATAATAATCATTACATTATAAAATCAACATAAATAATTTGCAATAAATAAAGTTCAGTTTTACTGAAAAATTAGAGAGATAAAATAATATATTTTATATTTGCATTTCATATAACGATTACAATTCGCACGGCGGCTAGTGTTCAGCACGTTCCATTCGGTTTCTCCCCCTGGTGTCTATAGCATGACACTGTTTCTCTGTTACACTGTGCAGAACTGTTTCACGAAGTTCGTCTAGGTACAAGTGGAGCATATTAATCTACATGGCAAATTCTATTGAAAAATAGTGAAGCAATATTAATTAGACGCCGTCCCCCATTAAAATAATATAAAATGTTAATATAATCAATTCCAAATATTATATTTAGTATTACGGTTAGTGTGTATAATTTACATGTATTTACGTTAGTAGTTTAGTTATTTTCTATATTGTATATTTGTTGTGTATGTCATGGGAAGTGAGAAATGAAAACCTGGCGTCAGACACTTTAGAAAAGAAGCCAGAGTATGTTGATAGTAAATGTGTTGTGTGTACTGGACGAAGAACAGATGACCAAGAATCTCCTTTGTATTTGATTCTTTTGTGTCGAAAAAGGTTCGCCTCTCTTGAGCTTCTGGTAAATTTCAGTTTAGTTAGCATCCAAAAGGCAACAGTAGGAGACAGATAGACAATAGGGTGAAATAAACCAGGCTTGTGGGAACCAAAAGGGAAAAATGGAAGCATTCTTGAAGTTATGGCCTATGAAAGGTCCAACCAGGAATCTGAGAATAAGTATATGCACGCCCCTAGGCGAATAGGGAGACATTTTTAAGTGGAATAATTGTAGAAATAGGAGAAGGTCTAACGACCGGATAAGGGAACTTTTGATAAAAAGATTAGGTTTTCGAGCCACCGGGAGTACAAAGAATTGAGCAATCGGGGGAGACAGAATTGAGCAAGGCAGTAAGTAAGTGTGGAGCCATCGGTGAGTAATAGTTAAGAGAAGGGTCGAGCGATCTTGGAGTGTAACAACATTGTGATCAGAGACAGTGAATGTTAACTATATAGAATAAAATCATTTTGAACTGTAGAAAGTGAAAGAAGGGAAATGTTACGATAGACAAGTTATCGGTTAGGGGAAGCGATAAATAAATACCGCTCAACAGAGACTTAGATAGGCGATCCTTTACATTAAACAAATGATGGTTCCATACATCTCCATGAAGGGCTTGCAATCGACAGCACCTTGGCTAAGGACGGATAGAATGCAAACCCATAAAAGCTATTGCAATGATTAACATATGCTGGCCTTCCGGAAACCTTACGGACGATGGGGTTATACTACGTAAATCGCACATTCCATTCATGATTTTGCTAAACATATCTTAATAGAGCATCCATTAGATGTAAGAGTTAAGCATGTAGGAGAAACTACAAAGTAAGGAATAATAAAGAGCATATAAGGATTATTAGGTGAAGTTTCAAGGTGTATTTACACATTTCAACGCCAATCAAATCAAAAGTGCAAAGGTTCAAAATTGTGTAGCAAAGTGAAATGATTAATGCCCAATTCGAGACACCATTTTTCTGGATCATTTACGTGCAGTAATGGCACAACTATGAGCACCGAGATGTTTAACTCATTATTGCAGATTGTTTCGTGGATGCAAGAAAGATGCCATTTGTTCAAATTTCGCAGTTTTACGTTCGTGGTTGAACTGCAGGATATTTCTGTTCAAAATCTATCACCAATTCTGTGTTATGTTTCCACCAGCGATGCAGTGCAAAAGCATACTGCCCCGTGGTTATTTGCAATTCATTTTACAGAGTAATTGCAAGGAAAAAGGCAATGTTTGACGACAATGACAAACAAACCTCGCAACAAAATCAAACCACTAACAACAATATACCTTAGTTACGGACCCCCACTTACAAACCAGTTTTTACTATTACTGGGTAAATGGGAATTCGTTTGTTTGAATAATAACAGCCATGAACAGGTACGAAAACTGAAAACGGATTTTTGGGGGGAAACTACTTTTATAACAATGACAAAGCAAGAGACGGGAAGAAAAAAATACACTAAGGTTAAGATGCCTTATTGAGATAAAAACGGACATCCGAAAGTTAAAAGGTGAAAGGATGAAAACGGCACGGAACAGAACGGAGTTGTAGTTAAGGAGGCCAAGGTTCTCAAAAGGACCGTGCAGTCAGGCAAGCAAATAAATAAAAAAAAATTTTCGCAATTGTCTGTTTGAAGTACACATTGAAAATGCCCATTGCATATCACGCGAATATCTGTGCTCCTATTTAATATTAGTACTAGCATACTATTAAAACAAGATGAAATGGCTTCATCTTGCACTTCGCACTATTTTCCCATTCTGACAACAGAAGGTATTAACATGTACTAGAAAGGTTCACATGGTGTGTACTGAGTTCAGAACTGACAATTACTCGCCTGTCAATTGAAACCTACATATCGTAAATGTCCTGAGCAAATAATGATATAAGTTGAAACAAGGTCCATACCTGACAAAGGCAGCATTTCTTTAAAACAACAATGTGCTACAACTGCTCTTTTATATTTCGCCAACTCAAGATTTTCTAGGATAATTATGTTCCACCGCTCCCAATAAAGTACTGCTCTTGTCTTTGTAAATGATGATACTGTTTGGTTTACTTGTTTTGAACACTTTGTTGAAAAACTCCCGTCACATTATTGTTCAAGTTTCTTACTTCTAGCTTTGCAAGATCGCGGGTTCAATCCCGGGCAAGGTGTACGGATTTTTTCGGGGGTAAAAATCATAAGTGCGGCTTCCTTTGGGAGAGGAGTAAAGCCATGGGTTCCGTGTCGCAGATTTACGGCATGTAAAAGAATCTCAAGCCTGAAAGAAGAGGCCTCTGAGTTAAATTTATCGGCCGTTTCACGCCCTGAATGACCTGAGTTGTTAAACAGCGCCCTTATATAAATAAATTCAAACACCTCTGGCTTTTTGAATAATTACTACAATCTGCCAATGTCCTGTTTTATTCTTTGAATTTTATATTTTGATTATTTAACTTGCTTTGTGTACTAGCATCATAAATCTAATTTCACTTGACTTGCAGGAATTTCAGTTTTTCGATTTGCATTGCGCGGTTTTCATTGGTTAGTTTCAGTTAGTACAAGGATCATAATCCCAGAATTCAGTGGATTAAAATCTAATATGAAGAGTTGAATTCCCAATCATACATTTCTAGCCAGGCAACGATGGTACCTAGTTACAATGCACTTATATATTCTTGTACACTCAGATTCAACATTTTTGTACTTGAAAGAGTTTCTATGCCAATTAGTTAATTAGCTTCGAAATGTTAAAATTAAAACATATTATTTTGTTCTATTTTTCTTAGTTTTTTGTCCTTAATTCTATAGTTGATAAAGGTTTATGTTTGTTTACACATTTTACCACATGTATGGAATTACCTATTTTTTCAAATTATTTTCATTACTTTTAAAGCGGAATGTTAGGAGTATATTATCCATGACAATGACTTTATTGCAGCATTTGTTCATTCTTGCTCTTATGTGGCAGATTGTTGACAGCATTGCTGTTGTTTTTCGCGCTCTAAGTGCACCGTAATTTGTACAGAAAGCTTTTAAGTTGGTATTAACAATGACCCCAGATGTCCTTTATTATCGCTTGGTTACGGACAACTCACATAAGGCAATATTCTATCAAACTTCAGACAAACTGAAGGGATGACATTTCAATAAAAAAACATATTTAAATGATAATATGAATATTACAATTAATGAGTGCTTCAGTGATCCAGTATAAAGTCATAATGCAATTCATAAATTAGTTAAATTTCGCGAAACGGGAAGTGTTCCAGATAAGCGAAAAGAAACGACGTAATTTTATAAGCAGATGCCAGAAATGTTGGAAAAGCGTTGCAGCTACAATAGAAATATTTATAACATGTTTCATACCTTGGGGAAGGAAGGAAAAATAACTACGTATGGGCCTACGCCTGAGACAGATATTTCTGGTATTTTTATGACAAATATTATTGTTGGTTAGGTGGATTCAAACGCTCCCATCCAAAACCTAATTGGTTTACAGCAAACCTTTGGAGGAAAAAATAATTTAAGAATAACACGATTTGAAAATGTGTTTCAGGACTGTGGGTAAATGTTTATTTAAGAGATGGTGCTGTTATTTATACAGATGCTACAGCACAGAAGTTAAAAGTGTTTTCTCCGAACTTAGTGCACTTTCTTTGTTGGTTCGTGGACCGCAATCAAGACAGGATCTCAAAAGATAAAACTAAGCTACTTTTTAAAGCTCCTAGCTGTGTCCATAGTTAAAGCGGCCGCTGCTCGGCGTATCTCTGCCTCCAGAACCTATTACCATTTTATTCATTCCATAAATTTCTACAGTAACCTTCTACCTGCAAATCCGTGCTAAAATTTTTTTTTTCTACTACTTTTGTAGTGTCCGCGAGTGAGCTCTTGTTTGCATCAGCTGTTCCAATATTAAATTTTGTTCCTCGCAAGTAAGTCCGGTTGTCTTTCTCGATAGCTTCAGTAAAATGGAGACTTAAGGTCTGTCTAAATAGTTGGAAAAGAGCAAGGCGCAGTTCATACGCACTGTGCCGGATGAAATGACGGCGTAGTTTGCAATGCATTACTGGATATGCTGAGTAGGAATCCAACTTTACTTACTTGACTGATCCCAAAAATGTAACTGAAAGTGCAATTCCATTGTTTATGCGCCGGTATCACCATGCATTGCCGAGATCCTTCCCCAAGAGCATTCCAAACTAGCAACCCTCCATGACAATAGAAAAAGTTATAAGTTGTTCAATTGTTAACCATACATTTAAAAAAATAGCGAGAAATAAAAAAGAAAACAGACAACTGTAATTTTAAAATCTTAAATACAGGACCATTAAAATTATTTATTTTAGTGTTCTAAAAATTAATTTGAAACAACAATTGTATATAATGTGTTAAACCAATAAAGCAATAGCTGAACGACAACTTTTATACTATACTGTATTAAGAAGCGTTATCTAAAATAACCTGCACAATTGTTTTTTGATTGTTACATTTTAATTTATTGTTTATAGTTTATTTGTTTCTTGTTTATTACATATTTTACATGTATTTTGTTGTATTTATTTACACTACCCAACAAACCACATGAGATGTATGCTTCTTGTCAAAATATTTTTTAGGTTCAAATAATGAACTTTCGATCCAGGGATAAGTATCCGCTTCTTTTGACCATAATATCGTTGTGCATGAACTTCAACACTATTTTTATAGAAAAGTATATTTTTGCATTTTTCTTGTGCAATGTATGTTGTAGCGTTTCATAAATGGTTTACAAACCGATAACTGCAAACATTACCAAAATCAACAATGGTCTCTGAAAGGAGGAAGCTAAAGTTTTCTTTTGTCACCCCCCCCCCTTCTCATTATAAAAATTTCCGGAATAAGCAAAGCATTGATATTTAAAGTTAAATGCAGGGCCCTTATTCCACAAAAATATGTTGCAATGTCTTGTTGTTTAGTATAGTGTTGTAACTTTCTTTGCAACATTAGAAAAGTTTTAGTAATAAGCTACAAGTGATATAACTGCAAGATGGAGGAACAGCTGTTTTCCATATGTCGCCATATCTTTAATTAGGTTACGTCCACTCCTTAGGGAGTTTACTACTAAATGGGTATTGAATTTTTTTCTCAGATATAATTTAAATATTTTATTATGCATTTATCGATATTCAATCGCAATAATTCACTTTGAGACGACGGTCACATACGACATTTAGGAGCACCATTGGTTTATTTATATGTTTATCTAGACAATCACGTTTTCGTTATAAACAAAAAAATTGAGAAAGGTGTGTTGAATGGGATTTTAAAACTGAAACGGGAGTGACAATAACAATCATAAGTCGTACTTTAATTGCATTTAACCTAACTTTATCGTTGTACACAAATATTTACTCTTTTTATATGCATATTCCTGTCATTATCATCACTCGCGCTAATACTTAGCACATTTGGGTCAACTAGCTTCCAAAATCATTAAAAAGATAATTTTTGCGCTAGTATTTGAAGTTACCAATATCCCTACATTGTAGAGAAATTTAGACAAATTACTAGCGGCCGACTAATATTTATACTTCTGTGATACAAAACAACAAAAATGCACTTTAAAGTACAAGAGTAGCAGAAAACCTTTGTGGAACAGAGTTTTATTAACAACTACAAGTTACAAGTTCATACACTGATAATGTATTAGGCCATACTTATGTAGGCCCTGGTGGCCAAGATGGCTTTTTTCCAAAGATATAAACTTTTCTAATATTTTCTTTATTTTGTCACTGGATTGTTACACGACAAAAGGATGTTTCTGTGTCACTATGACACATTGTTTCTGATTGTTGTGGCTGAATTACACATTTTCAACGCATTTTATTAATTTCTTTTTGTGGAACGAAGTGGAATCTCTTCTGCCCAAGGTTGATGGGCTTATTCAATGTCATTATGGTTGCGGGGATCTATGAAAAAAAGCAAGCCCCACTACAAAATGAGTTGGATTCCACACTGTGGCAGATATTCAAGAACACGAACTCAGACCGCTGAAGAGAGGATGTTGCAAAAGAACAAAATGGTGGCCGTATACATCATTATCTAGCTTGAGGATATGGCGTTGGGTGGTGATGCAAAACATCCTATTTCCTTTGTAATATGTAAGGTTGCATAGAGAATTAATAAACTATGAACAATTAAATTTGCCTTTTACTTTTGAAAAATCAGGCACTACCCAAATACTGGCTCGGTACCAAAACTTCCTTTCAGGCCACAGACTAGAATAATATCATCATCGCTACCAATGAAATTGTCTTCATCTTAGCAGCTCTAAATCGCAATAGGGAAAAGTCAGAGAAGTTAATTACACCCTTTTTGATATTTATAGAAATACATAATAGCGGCCGAACGCAGAAAATATTTTAAAAGCATAACCCTGATAGAGTATCTCACTGGGCAATGCTTAATGGAAAGATAAAGATTTCCTTGTCAATTACACATATGCAGTCATGTGTCAACATTTACGCTATTAATTACCTCCGCTTGTCCACGATATACGATACATTATATGAACTTCTAAATGCTAAAATTTATCGTTCCAGTGTTGAGTTAATCGACTATAAAAACGTTTTAAGTGCTTGCGAGGCCTGTGGTTTTCATTGATAAACCACACTTAAGTCCAGGTTCAGAGTGACGCACGAGAAACCGGTCTAGCTCCTTGAAACCCTGCAAGTTATCACACACTTCTGAGAGAGGTGTTCAATGAAGAAACGAAATGTGCTGCATGTCATGGTTGATTGTCTACAGTAATGATCAGGAAAACTGTGGGAAGCCAAAACCGTCAACCTTCACAAAGACTCCCAAGTGCTGAACTTCAACTCTATGGAAACGAACTAAGACGCATTAAACGAATTGGTTTGCTGATTGCAGGTGAACTGCGGCGAGCGCAATTAACCGCAAAGAACAAACTAAGCTAACGGTAACACTTCTCTTTCAAACGTTTATTGCTCAAACATTTTATCGACCTGCAACGAGCTATCCTCAGATTCAGGTCAGAGGTGATGGCGTCTCTTTCAAGTTTATTAGTATGAGCTCAACTAAAATTTTCGACTTTTTGAAAGATCGTCAGTATTGGCAACTACTTACGCTACTAGACCGCCGAAGAAGGCCACGGGTCCACCTCCTAGAAGACGAATCTTCCTGTGACAGGTGTCGAGAAGGGACAGTCTGGCCTGGCCTGAGGTAGGCAGCTCCACAACGGCCGTAGTACCCTGATGATGATGGTGATGCGGCGATCCCAGAAGAGAGCGCAGCATCCCGGCCGTCTCCATGGTGGCCGACATCAGCGTTCACCCAGCAACACTGACGGAAGCAACATGCCTCGGCAAACGGCTTCACCATACAATACCACGTCTGCCTCTTGCGGCGGTCACCACACAACTGATAAGTCGTGGACTGCGTTGCTGGCAGGCCGCGCGATGCTAGCGCTAATAATGTCCAACCCTTGCGCCGCGATACTCCACTCGCTCTTTTTCATTTGAAAATCACGTGGAAAGTGGCGTCATAACTTTCTGCATTATGCTGCTTTTGTTACAAACACGCTAACATAGAAAGTTCACTTTTCCTTCGGAAAACTAACAGTAAATTGGGATTGTAAACTTTAAACACCTTTCGACCATAGAGATCCATACATCAACTAACTAATAATTAATTTGAAATTTGTTGAAGTAAAGTTTATGGTTTACGATGTACATAACGTCTGTAAGTACGGTGAAAATGAAGTTACAATTGCAAATTTTTAGGAATTACTATTGATTCTAATATAAGCTGGAATGACCATGCTCTGTTTCGCTTTTAGATGCTAAAGTATTCTAACTATACTTGCCGTAAAATAAACCAACCAAATAAATACAACTACTTTGGATATATTCATTCTATTCCAAAAACAATTTTCAAAAGCATTTAAATCACAGAACAAGAGCCTTGGAAACCCTATTGTGACAAACCGAATACAATTATTTTCACCAACTTTGTATATGCCGTAAACGGTGTTGTTCACTCATTATAATACTTGAAATTTAAAAAACAATAAAAAAAAATGCTCAAGCTCGCTAAACTATAAAGGTAACAGTTTTAAGTGAATATGAATATAGTTATCGCAGACTATTTCACTTATGTGACGTCATCATAAAATCGATCAATGAAATAAAACAAAATTTAGATTTTTGACCAATCTCACCCCCATATCGCAGTGAAATTATTATACATTTAACTCGCTCAAACAATTGTTTTTGGGTATTCAGCCAAACAACTTGAAATCATTTTGTAAAGTATGTAACAATATCTGCCTAAGCAGTCATACATTTTAATAAATACGTTTTTAAAAATGGTAAAATGATATCTCTCTCTTGTTTTTTTTTTTTTTTTTTTTAACTTGGTATTAGTAAATCGAACGCTAGCGATTGTAATAGTCGACTTTCGTCTATTTCAATCACTCAGTTTTTGAATAGGTAGCTATTCGTAAGTATAACATTGTATACAATTATTAATATTTTGTGTATGAATTTCAAATATATATAGTATTTCATTCGTATTCATGAAATAGTCCTAAACCTATATTTGGCTTTCTCTATTGGCCTTACTGACAATCGACATTCGTCTGTTGCAAGAAAAGGTTAGACATTCATAATACAAATATACAATTATTACAATTTTGTAAGTCAAATTTAGGGGAATTATATTTCTATTCCTATTTTGTTAGTGAAATAGTTGTAATAAATAACACTCCAGGGTCATCTCAGACCCTCTTGTGATAATTCGTGTGACAAAGTCAAATTATTATACCCTTTCCCTCACCAAAACATTCCACATACAAATTTTATTGTGCCAATTTGCACCTGCTGATATTTCCCACTACACCTTTTAAAACAATTCCTTGTTACAGTAACATAAGTCTCTGAAATTAAATTTTATTAAAGCAGGTTCTTTTACAGAATCGATTACCTTTTCTGTGGTTAAAAGAGCCCTACCATTAGCATATATGCATATTGATCATTACTTTTGTAAAACTTAATATAGTGAAACGTTTCGTTTACTCCACTATCTCTGGCTTCTGTATCAAACCACCAATAACTTCGCACCAAAGTATCTTGTGCTTCTGATTTCGCAGCATGTTCGTGACACACGATCACAACAAAACTTGTACATGTTTAATGCTTAAAACGCTACTGGCAGTATCTCTTGTCATTTCACATAATATTTCATATATTTCTGGTTTATAATATATTTCTTTTGATCTTACACCTATGGTCATTATCATTCCATTTAATTTAGGGCGTGAAACGGCCGATAAATTTTGCTACAGAGGCCTCTTCTTTCAGAGTTTTTTACGTGCCGTGAATCTACTATTTTACTTCCCTTCCAAAGGAAGCCATACTTATGATTTTTACGCTCTAAAATACCCATCGACCCTGGCTGGATTTGAACACGCGACGTTAGATCTACGAGAAAATTATGGTTACCGCTAGACCAGTGGAACCGACATTAACTTGGTTGAGTGTAAGAAAAGAACTTGTGACTTAGCTCTGGCAGGAAAATTTATTATTATTATTATTATTATTATTATTATTATTATTATTGTTATATTATTATTCTTGTTATATTTCTTGGTTTGACTCTGCTTTCCCATCATAAGAAGTGAATAATTTTTTTCAAATTCAAAAAACGGTTCAAAAATTTACTGGTAAGCGATATCATCTTTATAACGTCACATTTCGAAACTGAGAACATAGAAATATTCATTCGGCTGTTAATTCTAATAGTCTTTATTCGCGCAATGTAACACTGAGCACAGAAAGAACGCTGAATATTACCCTTCATGCATACACAACAAAAAAGAATATGAAAAATGCAGACAAATTAGATTTCCACATATTTATTATAAAAATGCTGACCTATCGTAACCGTAGGTGGGGGTTGAGGTGTGAAACCTAAAATGTTATCAACAATGATTTTTACATCTCCTCCTGAATATCTAAATTGACGCGTTTGTTCATTAAATTACGTTTATACTAAATATGTAGTCATTCAGACTGTCAAATTATGAAAAGAAATCTCTGTACACTAACTTGTACAATGGAAAATATTTACTTACCACTAAGGTGTTCCGTCCAAAAAAGAAATCTTAGAACAATAGTTTCAGCGGTGAGTAAATGACAGCCGTGTGCAAAAAATGGCTAAACTATCTAAAAGTTCGTTCAATATGCGTTTGTATCAAAAGTCAGGCACCCTAACGCAGTACAAACCGAATCTGCACTCTGGATTGGTATGCTGCACGTAAAAAGTAATTTTGCTTTGGTTTCTATTACCATAATGTAGATCTCAGTGAGGGCTACTGGAATGTAACAAAAGACAAGCGAAAACCTTGTTTTTGCTGCGGCTTCATTTTTAATGGAGTTCAATAACTCCTGGAAAGCATAACAATTCTGAAGAGATTTGTTCGCCATAAAGAAGCCTTCAGAAATAATATTCTAATAATAATTGTAACAAATAATTCGCAACGCAGTGTATGCCAAGGCACATAATTCATTCAGATATCAGTACTTTCATATTACAGAAATAGCAGATCAAAATTATTTCAAGATTAAATATACTACAGGTAGAAATATCTATTACCATAGCACAAAAGTCTTTCTGTGCAATATATTCTTTTTGCTTCTTTTGTAAAGAGTGGAGCATCAGTGGTGGGACATGGGGCACAAACAGGTAAACTTTGAAGCTTTTGTGTGCAAAAACAGTTGCTGAACCAGAAGAGAGGAAAAGGGGACAAGCATGTGTTTGCAGCCTCATCTTGAAGAATAACGAACTTTTCTCTCTAAGTCGACACCGGAAACTCACCCCTCCCTTAGCTTCTCTTCTTGGAAGGGATGCCACACAGAGCACTGAGCAACCAGTTCAGTCAACAGTTCACTTGTCGTTACAGGTAGTGTACATTCTGCAGCTCCAGTCCCGAGCGACAGCGAAGAGAGCCGAGCTCCGCAGTCCCGAACGGAAGAGTGAATGCATGTAAGAGTGTAAATGTTGCATGTTTAATGATTTGTTAAAGATAACCCAACCTATCTATTCTCCTCCTTAACTTTCTGGGTGCAATATGTTGTCCCTTATTGCAAAACTGAGTTATTCACTTTTTACCACGCGATGTCTTATTGGAATTCGCAACTAATTCATATACACACGCTAGCTTCGGGTAAATCCTAGAAACTATTGGGCCCAGTGGTTTGCTGCGGCGAGTTACGGCCTGACGGTCTCCGCTCCCCACCTTTTCATAAATATAAATTGATAGGGATTATGTGCTACTGAGTAGGAGGGCAAATCACTATAATGATGGCAAATCTCCTATGATTCCAGCAGAAAAAAAAATCGAAAATATCAATTTACAGCGGATTGTGTGCGTGGTGCTAAGTTAGCAAGAAATAATTGTAATGCTGGTAAATCTCCTTCAACTCCAAAAGAAAAAAATAAAACCTACTGAAGTGAGGATTCAAACCTTTACACCAATAGTATGACGCTCTAGCGATCTGAGTTACCAAACCATTGCGTTAAAATGCCGTATTATCTAGCTATATCTGTAGAAGAAACACCACCCTCGGCTTTTCTGCTACCGCTCGGAAGTGACTTGGGACTGGAGCTCTAGAAATTGTACTACCTGTAACGTTAAGTAACAATTCTGTTCAAGTCGTGAATGAACTTGTGTTCAAAATGCTAAAAGAAGTCAGATCTATAACAGTACAACAAGGAAATGATCTAGTCGAGTTTAAAGCTGACTACTGCTTAACACTGTAAAAGGTTTGCTCTTTAGTGCATGTCCAACTAATACGAACGCGAGCAACAACTTTTTAATTAAGCAACACATTCCTCCTGGCAAGCAGCAAGCTGGCAAGAACAGGTATATCAGATAAAATCAAGCGTTTGTAACGCAAACGATCGCCTCTGGCAAACCAGTTGAATTAAACAATGATCATCGGGTCCAGATATACCTGCATTCCGCCATTTTCTAGAAATATATACAAAGTACATCTGTTCTCAAACTCCGCTTGGCCGCGGATCCCCGTTAGAGGTCTCTCACTATTGCGGACTCTTTTAATAATCGTAATATATCAAATTATAAACATTAATATTGATATTTATTACTAATATAATAGCCTAATGCCAGTTAATTTTAATTTCTGAATGGGAGAAATGCTTCTACACTTCGCTTACAATTTATATCGGACTTTACAGAAGAAATTTGTATTCTGAACTATGATTTAACATTTTCCAAATGTTTCTGTACTTCTTTTTCTTAGATATACGATCATTTCTCGCGCTAAATTTGACGTTACAATATTTTGATAGCTTAATGCGTAACGTATACGTGGTACTAGTTTCATTGTTGTTATTTCCCGTTACCGCCTGTGAGCGGTGTGCAAGTTGACACATGTTTAGTTCCGCCTACAGCAAAATGGAAGTGATATGCGACGAACAATGTGCTGCTTTGAGATTCTGCTTGTCTCGCCGAGGTCTATGGATAGTTCGTTATTCTCTGTAACACAGATATAAAAATTGTTTTAAATATCTAAAGAGGGCAGGCGATCAGTTTCAAAGGAAGGTGGATTCGGGGCTGTAGTTTGTGCTGTCATGGAAGAAAACATTTACACCGCTGCTATCGTTGCAAGAAAGGATTGTCGAATATCACTAACAACGGTTTTAAAAAGTCTGAAATTTCACTGGGTGTCACTCACACGTTGATAACTGGAAAACTGCACATGAGAGTACGTTCCAAGACTGCTGATTCCCAAATAAAGTACGTTTGCGTGTAGCTTTGCATGCAAATGAAGATGTTACAGCAAGAGTCGAGTTTATTTCAAACGTGATCAAACATTGGTTACATCATTTCAATCCTGAGAGTAAACAGCACAGCTCTGGGTAAAAGTTATGATCTCATTTTTCGATATTGAAGGAATGGTTTACCAGCATGTCGTACTTGCACACACAACTTAACTGGGCAATACTAGACATTTCTTGAAAGCCTTATGAACGCAAAAGGCCAGTTTGCCGTGCAACTATTTTCATACTACATCACGATAATGTACGGCCGCATATCGCAAAATATAATAATAAATTATATTATTATTATTATTATTATTATTATTATTATTCAGTCCCTCATCTTCCCTATAGTTCAGATTTAGCCCCGTAGGACATTTTCCTTTTTCCCAAAATGAAGAAACAGGAGTTTTTCAACATCAAAAGTAGTGGTCAAAGCTGCGGAGACGATTTTGAAACACCAGCTAAAAAACTAAAATAGTTCCAGTGTGTTTTTGAAGACTGGCAGAAATGTTGGGACAGGGAATTACTCTGAGAAAGATCAACATGCCTTTATATACATTCAACAGCCCTCATAATTTATCTTACCTCAATAAATACATACCATAAATTTGTATTGTCTTTCTTTTACTCGTAATTCATTGTTTGAATCTATACATTCCAAAATAAATGCTGTTAGCGGCATTCCAATGTTTCAAGTACCCGCCATGGGTCCCCGGACCAAGTTTGAGAACCGCTGTTCTAGCCTAACCAAAATGGGGGGGGGGGGGGCGGGAACTATACTCCCGCTTGAACGAAGCGATGCGATCCGTTCTTACACTATGAGATGCGCTATATGGAAAAATGCAATTACAAAATTATTGCATAAGTTTTCTATTTTTTCTATGGTTAAATGATGTAAAATAAGACCACGTTTTGTAATCTGTTATTGACGTAGTCTTTTAATTATTAATAAAAAATTAGAAGCATTGATGGTGCTGCCTAGCGACTGCCGCACGCTCACCTCATCGTATTTCTGGAGCAATTAGATTTTCATAAGCTGGATCAACCTAAAATCTCTTGTTCTTGGTTTTTTTTTTTTTGGGGGGGGGGGTTAACTTTTAACGCCTCGCCTATTGCCAAAGGTTTTTCGAGATGATAAAGGAATGGATGACATAATGATTCAAACAGACCTGTTAATGTTACTTGATATTTGCCTTCTCAGGGTACGGGGAGGGGGAACTTGACATGTCCCAACCGAGAATCGAACCCGGGCCCACGAAATGAAACGTTGAATTAAAAGAAAAACTTGCTTAGATGCATGCGCTATGATAGAGCTGATTTCAAATATGCGAAAAATAGTTTTGTTAGATAAAATGAAGCCTACCCCAGCCCAAGTCGTTTTACGAAATAATAGTAAACACTTCATATATTTGAACATTTAACCTTTTAGTACACCGCTTTAAATTGCACACTAACGCTTAAAAAGGCGAAGGAAAAATAAGAGACCTGGAACCAACAATTTGAGCAACGAAAATATTCAGATTTGAAAAAGAATTAAAAAACATAAAATAAATTTTCGAAGCAACTTCCACTCTTTACCTTCAATGTTGTATATTTTCCTCCACATTAAAAAATATGTATGTTACACTTTTTGAAAAAGTTTTAAATAGTTTTAACGCCAGTTTTCACTGCTGAGGCGGTGGCCACTGATGATACCTGAGATGGAATTGCAATGCCAAGAAAAAGTACATTATAAATACAAATTATTATTACTATGGGGCTTCCACCCATCTGGCCCAGGCCGTTTTAGGTGTGACCCCTTATATTTAGAACAGTTTGGATACAATTATTAATTTTGTATTATCCCACTAATCTAAATTCTAATAAAACTAAAGCAATATACAAAATTTCCATGTAGTTTACTTCAGACCCCGGTTGAGATAGAATTATAAGTTGGAAAAGAGTTTGATTTGGGAAGGAAGTGTTTTAGACGCAAGTTTTAGGTTACCTTTTGACATCGATGGGTACTGAGAAAAACATTGGGAAAATGGTCTGGAGAAAGTAGAATGATCTCGGCCACCTCGAAACATATTTTGAGATTTTATAATAATAAAGTCATCCTAATAATTTACGAGCAGCAGTTATGTATGACTAGCACATCGACTATAGCGATCATGGACAAAGAACTAAACCGTATGACAAGTGAAGCCCATACCTCCAAATTATTTGAATGCCAAATTGGGGTTTATCCTGGTGAGTTGAACTGTGTGTTAGCGATGCTACTAACGATTTACTAATGGCATTTTGCGGATACTAGCGCAGAGTGCTGAGATATAGCATTTCCAGAAACGGAAGCAGGGCCGGATGGTTAAGTGTATACCTCACAATAGTTAGGAGCCGATATGCTCAAACTCTTGAGGAAAAGCCAAACTTCGGGAGGGAGAGATGCTGCCTCACTGTGAATTTCCAGAGTTGTACATCGCCTCTGCACATACACTACTGCACCCCCTGGTGACTATTTCACTTATGTAACGTCATCTTAAAATCGACCAATGAAAAAACGAAACAAATTTTTTGAATGTTGACCAACCACAGCAGACCATCGCAGTGAAATTATCGAAAGAAAAATCAGTATCAAATGCGCTTGATAACGCGACGTGCATCTGTCTTAAAGTCAGTGTAGCCAACTCCATACCTCCGCTATATAATTCCTGAGCACACATTACTGACCACTTTTCTGTGTTTTCAGTCATTGTAAATTTAACTAACTTCATGTATATTCACTCAAACAATTGTTTTGTGTATTCATCCAAACAGTATGAAATCATTTTATAAATTATGTAACAATATCTGCCTATGCAACCACAAATCTTAATAAACACGTTGTTCAGAATGGTACAACATTTGCTCTGTTTTATTTTTCTCAGTTGGTATTTAGTAGATCTAACGGAGTAAGAGTCGACTTTTGTCTATTTCATTCTCACGGTTTCTGAATAGGTAGTATGCATAAATAAGTATAATATTTTATACAAGTGTTAATAATCTGTAAGCGAATTTCAAATATATATTAATTTTATTCTTATTCTATTCCTGAAATAGTCATAAACCCGTATTTGGCTCTTCTCTATTGACATTATCGACTATCAACATTTGTCTGTTGCGAGATGGCTTGAATTTTCATAATACAAATATACATTATAAGAATAATGTAAACCAATAGGAAAATTATATTTCAGTTCTTATTATATTCGTGAAATAATCCTAATAAATATCACTCCAATGTATCTCGGACCCTCTTGTGACATTACTTGTGATAGTTTAACCTGGAACAGTGCTGGAAATGAGATGCAACAATCCAATAATATATGGGTGCAAAGGACATGGGGATGTGACATGATATGGTCTTGGCAGGGTGTCAACCGCTTAATACGCTAGCGTTAATTCTATCGACTTGCACATTTTACTTTGAATGAAGAACGGAGAGATAAAACTGTAATAATTATAAAAGATTACAATCTTAGAAAGTAGTCAAGAAGCAAAAATTTAACAGAAATAGTATTGTAGTGAATACATTAATGTTTTTACTTAATGTCAAGATGGCCTAATTCAGTCTTAAGTTACACCACAAACGCCCCCTCCCGCCAGTTTGATACCGAGATCACGGGTTACAGAAAACACATTTCTTTCCCACAGAACCACTAAAGCTGTCTAGCGTTTTTTTTTTTTTTTTTTTTCTTTGGGTTGAAAAAAACCTCGGATAAAAACTTCAAGCAGGTAGCTTGGATCCAAGCGGGGATTGAACTTGCAAACCCCGAAGTCCGTCAATGCCGCCAGCTTTAGTGATTCTGGAAACCCTCTTCCCTTTATTGCTTTCCCTGTCAATCTTTTGAACTCTGCATGCCCTTTCCCCTTCGTTCATGATATGAGAATGTATTCGGCAACGTGCTGAGGATCCTGGATATTGCACCGAGTGTCATTCCTAGCGGGAAGAGCATGCACAAAATATTGTTTAAACTTTACTTTAAAAATTTAAACTGAAATACTGTTGAAATACTCAAAGCCTTTCTAGTTCAAAAGATATTTAAGAAAAATTAAACCCTAATTTTCTTCTGTGTCTATTTAATGCAGTTAAGTTATTACTTTCTACTTGGCTGTTTTATGTGTAAATCTATTCCTCCATTACAAGACCCCAGAGAAGCAGTAACGGTTTTATTTTGTGTTTTGATTAAAACGTTCCTCTGGTTATAATTAACTTACTCAACATTTCTTTTTAATAACATCTTATATGCTGTTCTCTACAAAACAGTGTAAATTATCTATTAAAAGTTATAGCTATTTCCTTCTCTATCTTTCGCTGACGTTTATTACAAAACTATAAAAATATAGCAGAAGTCCTCTGAATGTCACGTCATCACCTACCTTCATCCTGCTGAGCTCAAAATTTCATTTCCAACCTACGTAGACCACAGGAAAAAGTGGTGCCAACTGAACCATATTTCAAATATAAAAAGTGGATGAACTCTCTTAACTCTTCACAAACAAAAAATGTCTAATAGATACGGCATGTACCTACGATGCAGCAAAACCCAAGTGTGCTGATTCCCGAGAGAGAAGCCCTATCCTCTACTGTCACATGCACCCATTACTTAAGTACGTCGCAAATAATGGAATTATGGAATAATTATTCTAGAGAGTTTGTCCTCACTTCCTTGTGGAGAAAGTACAAACCCAATGTAATACACTGCGTTTCAGCTCTCTTTCTCTCAGCTTCATAAAAGAACTGACAGAAAACCTGAAATCCATAAAAATATTGAAGTTTATTCATTTAACTTTAATATAGACTGAGCAACTTTTTTATTTTAATGATTTTACTTGTACTGTATAGAGTATTTAACTCTGAAATCGATTATAGAATATTTTTCATAAACATTTAATAACGAATGAGTGTGTTAAGGATGTTGTACTTGATCCATTTTTCATATTCTTCTCCGACGAAGCTCGCTTTCATTTAAATGCTCATATTGCGAGTATTGGAGCACAATAATAATCGAGTTTATTCATGAAACCCTACTGCACGATGAGAAGATCTAAGACAAGGTATTTGCATACTGTGTGACCTATATGTAACAATGCAACTTAAAAGAAAGTCAGTCTCAGAGGCTTTAATGCTAGTCGGGGATCGGCAGCTCGCGAGCCGCTATGTTTGCCGCAGACTACTGGCCAAGCTCAAGCGCGGAGGCTCTGTGTAAAGCCTGGGCCATAATTAATGTTCTGAGGCTTAGAGCCTTCTCTTAAAGATAAAATCCCTTTCGAGATCTGTAAACATTCAGGTGGGGAAGTTTCGCGATTGTGGCAGGGTATCTCAGGTGGAGGAGCATCGGCTCGGTAAGTGAAAGCCCCTTGGTTCAAATTTCGACCATGAACTCGAGTTTCTGCTATTTTATTCTGATAGTCTAAATAAATATCTTAAGGTAGGTTATATCATTAGCATACTCTTAATTTAAATGTCGAGGTAACCCCCGTATATAGCTAAATGGTTCGAATTTCGTTAATACCGAAGCAGAGAGCTGTAAACAGTTGCACTATTTCTCTCAATGTCCCGCCTCGGAAACACGTTAAAAGATAATTGCGGCAAGAGATACTGAGTTCCCATCCTGTTTTCTCTAACGGAACAGCAAATGTTTACAAAGATGTAAGAAGTGAAGAAAGCATACATTATTCATGGGAGATGACGACTGACTGCAACAGAGCAAAGAGATTTGCTGTGTGATACACCGGGCCGCCTTCTCTCTTTCTCTCTCTCTCTCGTCGTGACGTTGAACTTCAGGTCGGTCGCATTGCAGATGCCCCTTTACCTCACCACATATAACAACCGTATGTACTCTTGCCAACCACAACACTCCCAAATCCCCTAGATTTCGTTATCTCCCAAAAGCCAATATGAAACGCTCTGGTTCCTCAATACAAAAGGCCACCCCTTCCTCCATCATGTATTCTAATGAGATCACGTAACAGTAGCTTTCCTCTTTCGAAAACATTCTCCTAAAATGCCACTGGTGCTTTTCATATACATATAAGCTGAAATACCGTACTTCTCAGACTATTACGTGCATTGGGTTAAGGCACATTAACTTTCTATATACATCTAAAAGAAAAAGAAATAATGCTGTGTGTATATAGGTAAGAGACAGATTTCAATTTGTGTTACAAGCATAATTTATTTTTAAGCAAGGAATAAAATGGACACTATTTCAATTACTATTTCATTACATATGACAGAAAAAAGTCGCTCGGCTAGGTGTTTTAAAGTAAGCTAATAATACCGCAGAAAATGGGTCTTGTATTTTTTCTCAGATGTTATGATAATTTAAATACTTTATTATTTATTTGTCGATATTCAAGCGTAATAATCCGCTTTGAGACGACGATCCCTTACAGCTACATTTAGGAGCAACAATTTCAGTCGTCGAGAGATGGCGGAAGAATCCAGCTTCCCGATTGCTCTCGGTCATTTATTTTATTAATCCACTTGGCCATATATAAAAGAGAATGAACGAAAAGAATATTTTTCGTGGCATATAGCAACAACCTTACTAAGAACTAAGATGAGGTCTGAAATATGCATTCGAAACAGGAAACGCCAACATCAGTCATAAGCTGTATTTTAATTGCACTTAATCTAACTTTTTTATTGTACATACATACCTACATACACATAATGAATTATTTTTTCTTTATACATATTCCTACTCTCATCATTATCGTTATATTGACTAATATTTCGCATATTTAGGTCAACTGACTCCCAAAATTGTTAAAAAAATATTACATTTTTCAATAATACTTGAAATTATAATATTCTTAACTAGAAATTAATACGCAAATTAGCATTGCCCCGCTAATACTAATACTTCTGTGGAATAGAACAACGCAAAACCACTTGTATGGTGGTAGCAGAAACCTTTGTGGAACAGAATTTTAATGTATTACTTGTAACCTGTAATATACTCGTATTACACCGTACTTTTATGGAACAGGGCACGGGTGTCTTATCTATTTTCTACCAGCATAAGTACAGTCATTTCAAACATGAATGGAACACATGGTGAACACACTATAACAAACATTAGTCACTGCCAGTGAAACCGCCACGGTTGGTCGAGGTCGTTAAGGCGCGGATTCGCGAGCAGGAGGTCTGGGGTTCGATTCCCACCAGGACGTCCTCCCTGAATGAGGTATTTTTTTCAGGTTTTCCTCAGTCCTCAAAAATAGCAAATGGGGGAGTACCCTAAACTTAGGCTTCCTTCCTTGCTCCTTTCCCAATTTATCATTTCATTTCTTGTATCATCGGGTTCACCGTCTGTGGTGCCTCAGTAGTAAAAACGGGCGTTAAACGCTAATAATTAAAAAGACTTTAGGGATTCCAAGAATTCTCCATTGAGAGTGGGCGAAGAGAATTATTTTTTCATTAAAAGAATTTGAATTTGGTGGTTTATTCATTTATATATTATTATAAGATATTATAAGAGTTGTTTCTCAAGCTAAAGAACGTGGTTTTTATGTTTCATTGCATAGTGATTGTCGCCGGTTTACTGCTTTGATTTACAAATTGCCACAGCATTTGGAACAAAGTCAAAAGTGCCTTGTGCATAGGTAATGTCTCTTGATATGGTTACAATGAATATGACTTATTTTCGTACATAATGAATTAACTTAGCAATAATACCTGCAGCATTCTTATATGATGCACAGCTGTTGTTTTTTTGCGTTAATTCATCTGAACCCAATTTCCTTTACTACTTTTCTTAAGCTCGTGCTCCCACCCTTGAAAATTGATACTTTCCTCTAATGAGTAATTTTGAAATTGTGAGGACTTCGCTTTTATTTAAATAAAAATTCTGAATTTTTATTGTTTACTTAATCGTTAAAATCATTCAGATCTGTCACAAGCTGTGGAACATAGTACGTTTTTCCTGGGGTATCAAAAGATGTGATACTTTCTTCATATCTTACCAATTCCTCCAAAACTCTATTCACCGTCCATTGAGACACACTTGTTGCTGCTGAGTTCTTTTGCACTTGTCTTCTTTGGGATATTCTGGCAATGCTATTTCATGGCGTCTTTCTCATTTTAAATGCATATAGGCGAAACATTGGAAACAATTTCACGATCTTTTCCCGACAATTATCAGATTGCAGGCTGCATATTTCTCATTAAAGCTAAAAACACTATGCATAGACGAAGAATGTTGCACCTTAACATTACTCTCGAGAGCTTCATTGTTTTGTTTATAGTCCAGGGTGACTGGTTTGTTTATACGTGCGATATCTTGGCAGAGTCATTTCGTCCACATAACAGGTCGCTGGTTAGTACATTTGCATTTCTGTGTGTTGCATTTATACAAAATGCGAGGAATTTTTTTAAAATATAGCAGTAATAATGTTTCAATAAACCTCCGATATTGCGTTGATACTTTTTCTTCTGATCGCGAATACGTTTTCATACCCCTATTACCTATTCCACTAGATATTACCCGTTTATTTAGTTTGTCGATTTTGGTGGGCGAGCCGCATAGATCCGCTCCTATTGGTGATTTTCCTACTAGCATGCTAGGCGTAGACATGTAGGGATGCCAGCAGAAAACAACAGACTACACTGTTATGGGCATAAACAAAATAAATTTATTATCAGTTAAGACTCAGGTTAAGCATACAGAACCTTCCCTTCCTATTCACATGTCGCTAGCTTGAGGTCAACCTAGTTCGGTTAACGCTTACGCTCGAGTGTTGGCAACGCTGGATTCGAAACACTAATTAATTTTTTGGCCGCCGGCAAACGTAAAATGAATTGCTAAAACGTATGAAAACCACAGTTGCGTAACCTTTACTCCAATTCTTTCCTCTCACTGGCTGTCAGTGGTAACTGCCATTTACCTATCTTGAAACACACAAAGTCGCATTTATTCGCGTTGCGCATTGAATCGCAATTATTGTTACAGTGGTCGAAGTTATTGTTTGCGATTACTATTACTAGACACGGGCTCAAACTCAGACAAGGTCGATGGATGTTTATAGATATCTTGGGCGCAGGTCCTTCGAGACGGTGTTTAAGCCATGGGTCCCAAGTAGACTTCACAACACGTTCATCAACATCACACTTGTGAAAGAAGCGGTTCCTGGACAAAATTCCAGGCCATTAAAAAAGGGGGGGGGATATTGTTAGTGTCGACAGCTTGTGAAATGCAGTTTTTACACGTTAGAACCAACACTTACTTCCTTATATCGCAGTTGTTGCCTCTTCACTACATGATCGCTTATGTATATCTATAATTAAATTTACAAAGAACATCGAACATACAATTTTAGTACCCAAACGTTTTCGTTGGGGCAAGTAAAAGGAGACACGAAAAAGCAAATGAGGAAACAAAAATTACGAAAAGTGAACTACAAATTAAAAAGTAACGTCGTCACAGATAGCAATGCCTAACGACTGTTAAATTTTATCTGCTATGCTCTATTATAAATTAAAACATAAAAATGCTCACAAACAACTGTAAAAAAGGAAGGGATTAAACAAAATTCACTTTCACACTAATACATAGGCAATTACATTTTAGGGAGAGAATCTATTAAGATTAAAATGTAAACGTGTTTCTAATTTTTATAATTATTATGACACACATATATAAACATATAACAAGCTAAAATTTGAGTATATGGGAGTATAAGAAAACTCTAACGGCTAAAAATAAAATCCTATATCCTAATCAAAAAATATAAGGTATATACCAGAGTAGCTATTTAATTTCCGGGATTCTAATGTACAAAACACCGTAACTCACAAATCTGCCTTTTTCGAAGTAGTCTCCCCTAATCTCGATACAAAGCTGCATCGTGCGGAACAAATCATGAAAGCAGCGATATCATACACCTTCTTCCGGACTCATAACTAACCATCCCTCAGCTTTCCTGTAGGACAATTGGAAAAAGGAAACAAAAAGTCACAGATCTGAATTGTACGGTAGGTGGTTAGCCAGTGTCACTTCCGATTCTTATTATTTGCAAAGTGGTGTGCGTACAGACATTGTTGTGAAGCAACAATCCTCGCAATCCGGAGTTCGAACCTCTATTAAAGATACTGGGGAGAATATGCCAGTTGGCAGTGACTGTTTTTTATTTTGGAATGGATTGGTTGCAATACGGCCACTTGCTGAGAAGAAACTGTGGTCGTCATTTCGAAGACTTACCTTTTTGATTTCGGGTCGTATATGAAGCTTTCGTAAATATGGCAAATATGTCGGGAGCTGTTATTGTCGAAACGACGATCTCTTTCTGCTATCTTTTTTTAATAGTGTTTAACGCCTTTTTTTTTTTTTTTTTTTTTTTTGCGAAAAGATATTTTTTAAGGAAGAAAACGTTCCAGGCCAACGTTTAGGGTAGCTCCCCGGTATTTGCCATTTATGAGGACTGAGAAAAACCTGGAAAGAACCTCAGTCAGGGAGAGTCTTGGCGGGAATCGGACTCCAAACCTCCCGCTCACGAGTCCGCGCCATAACTACCTCGGCCATCCGCGGCGGTTCCTTTCTATGAGGTTGTGCAGTAGCCAACGAGAACAAACCCTCCTCATAAGCAGCAGGATTTCTGACTTCTGCGGCAAATGAATGTTTAGAGTCTGCTCTATCTCCCTTAAGCAGTGGAACGTTCTTCACTATGGCTTCTACATAATCGATATTTTCATCTGTAACTATTGTTTCTGGACGTGAAAGAGCGGAGTGTGCAAATAACTTTTTCAAGCATTCTTGTTAACTCAAGCAGCGTTTTTAATCGTAAAATGCTCTCGAGTCATCTCTATCCCAGAAATTTAGACGAGCGCACTACCACAATTAACATTTTACTGCAGTTACAACAATTTTCCACCAGGATTACTAATCAAAACATGCTCTTTCCAGTGCTGCCAACAGGAAACATACATCTCATACTTTTTTAAAATCCCTAAAATTAAATAGTCACCTTCATACAACACGAATTAAAAGGCTTAAGGTTTGAGAATGTTTGTCGGTGTCATAATTCATAAAAGTATAACCGAGGACGACAAAAGACTGCCTTAATTCTACATTAAGAATAGAAGTAACAGATTACCTAAAGCAGTTCCAAATTACAAATTTAAACACTACAGAGCTGTAAACTTATGGATATTTTCTCCTGATAGGATAAGGCCTAAACCGAAAGGATAGCTAAAATATACTGGGAGTTATTCTCATACTGTATACCAAACTCGTTTATATTTCTCTTAACTCTGCCTCCCACTCCATTTTGCATGCTTATGTTGGGAAGTAATCTGATATCCACTCTAGTTGTGGCCCCATCGCCGAGAAGTAATGGCGTTTCTTGGCGGCGGTTTTGGACGTGAGCGAGTGATTCACGCACAGTACTAAGGCGATGCTTTCCTACACCAAGTCTTGGGGTATGGAAAAGTTCTTGACGCAGTTGTTACGATCAAAACAAGATATATTGTTAATTTTGTGTAAGCCAAACCATAAAGAACTTTGATTCCTTGGCAGAGCGTCAAGCTCAGAAATTGTGTGCTTTCTATACGTTAAGATTCCATAATGCATATTTCACTACCTACGTGCTATAGTGGTAGCGTTTGCAACTACTAATCCGGAGGTCCTAGGTTCGAATCCCGGTCACGCCAAACTGTTTAGTTAACGTTTCTTTCGGAGTTTTTTCTTACCCTGAGAAGGTGAATGCCAGATTAAGGCGCCAAGGACTCCGAGTTCATTTACACCATCATGAATTCATTTCATTTCATGCAGCCCTACAGACTTACACCTATAGTATTTAGTCTACATTCTACATACGTCGCGAGAAGACCAATGCAGTCAAAGCGACAATAAATAAAAATTTTAAATGTGTAAATAACAGCTGGGGTAATCGCAATGCTCTGCCAATTTAATGCACTCTTAAAAGCTTATAAAATCACTGTGAAGCGAATATTGCGAGCTACCGAATCTAAAATGAGCAGCAGTTTTCCAGAATATGTGCGATGAAGTAGATTCATTCTACCCGCTTTCTTAGTATCGTAGATTTCGCTCCCGAGCTCATGTTAACTCAAAAATATCTCAATTTTGTTCATGAAGATCCCATTTATGAAGAAGTTGTGTATAGTGTTCCACCAGAGTAGTTATGCAAAAATTTAATGTCCATAGGTATAAACAATAATTTTGTATTATTAGTATTATTATTATTATTATTATTATTATTATTATTATTTTCTCAACTTTCTACCAAAGCGTGGGTATAATGTCTATTTCCATCATAGTAACAATGTTCGTATTCATGTATTACAGAAAATGCTGTTAAAGATGGTGGATTTTAAGATTATAAAAGAAGATATTTACCATTTTGTAGTGTTGTGAATTGTTAGTTTAGGAAATAGATTGAAGTCAGCTCTGTTTAAAACAAGCGGACTTCAAGTATTAAAAAAGCAAACATAGCTCTCAATCTGTTACTTTTGTCATAATTGTATAATCATAAAAATGACGAAAAGAAACAAAAACCGGTCTGCCCATATGCGCACTTTTTGCTGGCGCTCCAACAGGCTTAACAGAAGTTAGGACAAATTCTGGGTGTTTTTCTATATTGCTACAGAATCTTTAATTATACTGAACGCTTTTTGCTATGCAGTTAGATAATACTAATGATCAATTATAAAACTTTCTTAGCTGACGCGTATTGAAATATCACCGTCGTTTTCTAGCTAACTTACTTTTAATATATAAATCAACATTTAATCAATCTTCAGTTGCCCATAAACATACACATTCTGAAGAGAAGAGTTTAAATACATTTTAAAATAGCAATTCATGATTGAGCTATAATAACATATTAATTTTATTAAATAAATAAAATGGTCGAGTTATTAATCTTTCTAAAGCTTGTCTTAAAAACACGAACCCTGGGATGTGAAAAGATCTTTAGTAAAGGAAGTTGGTGCAAATAAAAAAATGCATATAATTATAATCATTGACTTACAAGGATTAAGTCTAATGCATGTTTCAGAATCTGACTGACTATATGAGACATTCCCATGTAGCTGCACTTGCTCCTACAGATGTCAGAAGGATAGATGGTCAGTCATTTCTAAAACTGTCATCTAGTGTGGTCTACGGTATTATTTGGACATGAAATGGCAGGTAATTCTGTCCAGAGACCTCTCTTTTTAAGTATGGAGTTCTTTAACGTACCGTAAATCTATGTATGATACGGGACCCAACGCTTTATGTCCCTCCCGGAAGACTTGCGCTCGAGATGTTAACGCCCCACAAAACCCCCTAGATCACCGAGGTCGTTATAATTGTATAATACATCAGTAAATTATAAACAGGAATTATTTTCAATTGCATGAAAAGCTGTTCACAACAATTTGAAATTCGAGGTCAAGGTCGGGATTTAAACCACAGATGTTTGACTTGCCGACTGATGCTCTTACCATCTGAGCTACGTTACCCTCTCCGATCAGTCGTGAATCTTCCCCGTATTCACTTTACCTAGACCTCCCAAGATTATCTCGTTGCAGAGATTTTATCCCTAAGCGGCGACTCGAAACCTTCCAATACTTAAGCAAAGGATTTAAAGTTAACCACGCTATTAGAATTAATTTATTTATTTGTTTCACACGTCGAATATTAGGCTTAGATTTGGAATAAGAATTAGATAAGACAAGTTTGAGGTGGGTCGAGTCCCTACTCTCATTCCTAAACCTTAAACATGCGGCTTGCGAAAAAATTATATTTCAGCGAGTTACAATGTTAATCGTGTGTAATTCAGTAAGATTCTTACGCCATTAATCGTCCTTAATTAGTTGACCAATCCTATAAATTAATTCCATACACTATATGACTATGAATAATGTATGATAAATATTTCTTAACCCTTTTGAACGGTATACAAGATCTCAATTTCCTAATGTAAATAGTTCAAAAGCATTGGGTTTATTTATTTCCTTAGGAGTTGTGTTGATTTGCGGGTTTCTGCTAGATTAAATGACTCATTGGCACTTACCCCCTTCCAAATAAAGTTTTCTTCCTCATTTTTCACATTCATCTCTAGTTTTTAACTTGTTTATTATGAACGTAAAAGATAACAGCTATCTGAAAATATATTGCTACGTTTTTCTTCAAAATGTTTTACATATTTATCATAATTCTTTTTTGAATCAAAGAAGACATTATTTGACAGATATACAAGTATATATATGATAATGTACCTATTTCTCAAGCAGCTACAAACTGATTGCACTAAAGATTGGAACATATAAGTGAATATTTTAGCATTAAATTTTATGAATCACTGATAACCCACAGCTAAGTTTGGGTGACCTGTAACAAGTGTTCTATACGTTTCAGAAACATAAGAGCGGCGTTCAAATTTTCAAGTAATTTTGGATTTTAAAGATGGTGAGAAAACTGACGCCGCACTGTTCTGTTTTCCGAAGCACAGCTATAAACATGTTTGTCTGGTCTGGGCGTCATCGGTCAGCCCGTCTGTTGTTTCAACAACGCAGTTTCCTTTATTAGCGCAATAAGGGAGCGGCCGGAGCTGGGGTTTGCCATCCGCATGACGCTAGAGATGCAAGGTCTTGCGTGGGACTGGGAATGAGGGCAGAGATTCACCTGCATTGAGAGATATTTACTCGCAAGAACTCAGGCTTTCCTGTAAGAAGAACATATTAACAAACTTTATGAGTAACATGTTAGTAATACTTGAGTGCATTGCACTATTATTGATTATTCAATCACACCTTCTGAGGGAGTAATAATTTGGCAGAACCTGTTCTGTAGCTTCTATCCTTCTTAGATATTAAAAAATAAACACGCCAAAATGTTTTATTTACGTGAAGACAGAGCAAATGCGTATGACGGGCTCATTACACCTTGAAAAGCGCATATATACTTTATGAATGACAGCTGGATGCGGGCCTTAGACCGTTAGTCGCACTCTGGAAGATGTGATGCTGGATTGTTTAAAAAAAAAAGGATAGAATACTATGAAGAGATGTTTGCCGGAAGCTGAAATATTCCATGAATACGTCATATGTAGATCCCATATTGGTATTTATGCACAAAGGCAAATGTTTACCATATAATAACTAAAATGTTTTCCACAAATTTTATTTTGCATATTTTACACCATATCGCACAACATTATTACAAAATTAATGTAAACTTTATAATAATATATATTTCACACTGTACTACAGAAACTTCAAATAGTAACATTCAAAGCGAAAATGCAGGAGAGTTCACCAACTCGTTTCAAATATTTTCCTTGTTCTCAAAACGTATTGATAACACCGTGGCACCAATTGTACGTGGAGCTCGTAACCAAAACCAAAAAGTTCATCAATTCTAATTTTGCAGAAAGTGGATAAAAGTAAAACGATCCTCACATTAATGGGAATTTAATATTTTGTGATCACACTGAGGGGTGACCTACAAATTAATATCGTAAATAATCAGATTCTCGTTTACGCAAACTGCATTTGAGTTATTTTTTTAAAAAAAAAAAATCAATACAAGTTTAAATATGTATAAACTAATTGAACTAACCAAGAAAATCCATCTCTCGGGTTTTTATAGGCATTAAGACTGTTGATTTGGTTTATTTATGGACGCTCTTTAACATCTCACGTCATCAGCGACCCATTCAATTCAGGGCGTGAAACTCCGATTCAGAGGCCTCTCTTTCAGGCTTGAGGTTCTCTTTCGTGCCATAAATGTACGACACAGGACCCACGGCTTTACTGCCCTTCCGAAGGAAGTCATTCTTAGGATTAGGTACTGTTTTTGCAGGATACATAAAATATTATTAACTACTGTAAACAATTACAAGCGTCAGCAATTAATTCATAATCTGTAAAATCGTGTTTTTCAATCCCATATTTTGCCTCTACAGCTGCATACGTAGGCGTTTTAGTCTCGAGACTACTAACATGTTCACTGAAAATTCCCTGTACCGAGAAAGAGACTTGTCCTACAGTCATTTCTTGCCAGAGGGTTCATATTATCATTCCATTTTTTAAAGAATTGAATACATCAGCGGGATATTCTGCAAATTGAATTTTTTTCCTCCAACCGCTTCTGTTTCACATTCACTCCTATAGAAGTTAATTCTTTTACTAAGCATATTACTTTACCTTTTTTTCTCAAAACTTGCACTGTCTTTTTTTTTAATTATTATTTTTAATTCCCAGCATTTTCTTACATGCCGCTTCCAAACTCGTCAAGCACTTTCCTTTTCCCTCCTAGATATTTTATTTATTTTTCCATTTTCCGAATATAGTTGAATATAGAGGGGATATTGATCAGTTCTTAGCCTAACTAGAAAATGGAATTGTTTTATATTAATTACCTTTTATGTCTATAAACTTAGCAAAAACTTCATAAATGATTTCTAAGCTCTTAAAAATGTTTTTCTAACTCTACAAACACACACTTCCACACGTTTAAAAGTCTTCTCTTTTAAATAGATAGGTCTGAAGGAGCTAAATCTGGCGAACAGGGTGGGTGTTCAAGCAATTAAAACCAACTTCATCTGTAATCTGTGACTAATGAGCGGGTGTACTGTCTTGCCGTGTTTTTCCAAAGTTTGGTCAGTAATGTCACCATTTCATTTATGTTCTAAATATAAATCATCTGTCATAATTCCTTTTTTGTCCCAGAAAACAGACGAATAAACTTTCCCTGCTGAGTTTTGGACACGAAATTTCTTTGAGCGGTGCGAATGATCGCATGTCCATTCCTTTGGTTGTTCTTTTGTTTTGGATCATAGTAATGGATGCACCGTCACCGGTGGCCGAGACCGTTAAGTCACGGACTCTTGAGCGGGTGGCCTGGGTTCGATTTCCACCAGGACCATCCTCCCTGACTGAGGTTTCTTCCAGGTTTTCCTCAGTCCTCATAAATGGCAAATGCCGGGGAGGTAGCCTAAAACTCAGGCCTGGAACGTTTCCTTCCTTAAAAAATGTCCTTTCCCAATTGATCATTTCATCTCATATATCATGTGTCCACCGCCTCGGTAGTAAAAACGGCGTTGAACACCATTAAAAAAAAACAGTTATGGATCCATGTTTCGTTCATAGTTACAGTAAGGCCCAAAAAGCTGGAAGAATAATCTTGAAAATGACGAAAGTTCTTACTCTGAGTCAGTATTTAAGCATTTTGGGGTCTTTCTCATACCCAAAACATGATGTACAATGTTAAAGACAATTTATAGGAGATGTTCAAAGTTTCTGCTATGCGTTTCAGCCAAACTCGTGAATACTCCAAAAGCATATGCAAGCAAGTTTTCAGGAGTGAAAACAGAAACGGGCGTTTTAAAACATGACATCTGTTCTTCCTCTCTTAAACTCCCGCTACCTAATTTTTTATAGTGGTATACGAAAGACAACGATTCCGCAATGTATCTGCTATATCCGCACACATGTTCTTATAGGACAAGTCTTTCAAAAATAAGTACTTTATCACTGAACGAAACTAATTTTTTTCCAAATTCATATTTACTTTAAAAAGTCACAATATAAAATCAGTTACACTTACGATTACCAAAACTATTTACAAAACAACATATTTCTTGTAGTGGTAACTGCTTTCGGTTCTATTGATGGGAAGGGTCCCAGGCTAAGATCTCATCAATACCCATGTTCTTACATTGTTTATAAAAATGGCGTTTTCTTAAAGAGTTTCAACTTAACCAGATATCATCTCTGCAAGCAAGATACTATGTCCTCTCATTTATTTATTTATTTATTTATGGACGCTCTTTAGCATCTCAGGTCATCAGCGTCCCATTGAACTCAGGGCCTGAAATGGCCGACAAATTTTGCTCCGAGGTCTCTCTTTCAGGCTTGAGGTTCTTTTTCGTGCCGTAAATGTACGACATGGGACCCACGGCTTTACTTCCCTTCCGAAGGAAGCCATTCTTAGAATTTTTACGCCCCATCGGTCCAGGCCGAGTTCGAACCCGCGATCTTGGGTATAGGAGGCAATTATGGTAACCACTACACTTCCAGGACCGACGTCCTCTCATTGAAAATATTTAAGTTACATCTTTGATTTCTTGTAGAAAAAATGTTGAAAGCTAGTAAGAGGTTATGGATATTGTGATTTTATTCTGATCTCCAGCAAAGAACAAATTCTTTTGGTTTTCCCAAGAAAGTAAACAAATGTCCTATATAAATTTTTCTTAAAATTGAAACGGCGTAATCCTTTTATTTTTCAAGTTTCCGATGGATGTGCTACATTTTGGCCGTAAACGCTTAGTCCAATGGCAATTTTATATGCAATTTGTTCATGTATGACTGAAAATCAATGCAGATATAACGTATGCTGTTTGCCTGGTTTATGGTTTACGATAAAGGTCAATTTCATAAAATTTAAAACTCACACCGGCAAAAAATAAAATAAATAAAATAAAAAATAAAAGCCCCTTGTGGTGTACAATGCTACAAGCAGCAACTATTTGTAAGTTGTACAACATGGATTAAAAGTGTAATTTTCTGCAGTAAGCACTTCGAAGCTAAGGAGAAAATTTTCTCTGAATCTGAGAGTATGTGAGTGAACACTTTTCGGCAATGAAGGCCCCAAAGTGCTCAGCTCAATTTCATACATCATATGGCTTCCCAACACAGCAAGAAACTGGAGACTTCAGGCATGCCTCTTCAAGCCGTTGAACTCATGGAATATTCAGTTCAGAAGTGATCCAATGAACTATGAACCAACTTGCGGGGTTTTTCCACTGAGCGTGTGCACACGTGCTTGCGCTGTTGACTGGAACAAGGTCACAGTAGCTTCTGATAGTGGTTGGGTTCATTCAGTTAATATTTAATCTCAAGTGAATTATGAATCAGTACATGTTTGCTCCTGCACAAGGTGTATTTATTTATGATTCATTTGTATTAACTCAGCTCTTAAGTTAAAAGATTACGGAATGTAACAGTTCCTGGCCGTATACAACAATAATCAATTTCAAACAAGGGTAGTGTTCAGTCTAAAAAACCTAACAGAAGCGTAGGGTTCTCACTGAAGAAACATTAGATAGCATCAGTCATCGTTTGAAGAATTTCCCCTAAAAATCACTTACAAATCTTTCACAACAAATAGGTATTTCTTATGGTTCTGAGCAAAGAGCTACTACATTGTTAAATTCAAAATTGTTTAAAAACTGTGGTATATATGAATGCAATTATGTCCTCCCTTTTTAGAAAATTAATTGCCATTTTCCAACAAGAATACCACAACGAATGTTTCAATGAGAGAAACTGAAAGAGGTTTCAAAGGATTTACACGCCCATCCAACTCAGTGCGACTTTTATATATGAGACAAGTCGCACATTCTAAATGAATTGAAACAAAATAACCGCCAAGAAATAACCAACATTGCTCAAGAGGTGCCTGGTTGCGTCAGTGCCACTTTTATATATAAGACAAGTCGCACATTCTAAATGAATTGAAACAAAATAACCGCCAGGAAATAACCAACATTGCTCAAGAGGTGCCTGGTTGCGTCAGTGGCACTTTACGATACCCTCTGATGACGAGCGCATTTATCGCCTATAGGCAAAACACCATTAATATAGTTCATAGTTCACTGGGTCGCTCTGTACCAGGTAAGATGTATGGTGTCGTGCTGAAAAAGTATCCTGGATATGCAACGTTTCTTATTTTGTAAAGCGAATTTAATGGTAAAAATAGAACCGCCAACTTGCACCATTTCTCTGTATAAATACGCAACAGCTACATATTGCGATTTTCTCTACATATAAAAATATAACATACATGGCACCAGAGCATTTGAAAAAGAATTATTAACTGCTCGCCCCCTTCCAATTTAAATGTGGAACATTTTCTTTCAGCACTTTTGAATTCATTCGGATAACAGAAGTAATTAATTGATTACCGATTATTTTGAAAATACATGTACGAATTTCTGTTTCACTAGCTGTAACTTGAAGCCAAATCTTCTCTAATGTGTATAAACATTTAGTTAATAACGAAAGTAAATATTTAACTTCATTACACGTTTAATGATTGTTAATTACGTATTTATGTATGCATTTCTCATATTGATATTACATAAATACGGAACTTAGTGACATGTCATCCCAAAGTTATTCTCTGGAACAGAAACATGGGGACAAAATTAAAACTCTATTTATATTACTCAAAAACTGTGACAAAGCACTCTGCTTCAAGCATTAAACTGAAAAGAAAAAGTAAATATAGATTTCTCTGTGATATAACATAAAAGCAATTACGTATAACAATAGTTTTCATAAAACTTTTCCGATGTTGTAGTAGAAGCTTTTAATTTTTGCAGAAGTTGCCGAGAAAATACTTTGGAAATGTCGATCAAAGAACTGTCTGACGAGTAGATTTGTGAACAGTAGTGAACCCAAGAAAAGTCTGACCACAACCTCTCAAGGAAGCAGCCATTGCAAATTGCTTATCTGCAATATTTGTCACGTAAATTGTCAAACAGTTTACGCAGCAATTGCATCTCCTACATTCCTTGGGGTGAAGGAACGGTTAGTGCTGACTAATACTGCCTTCTGTGCGAAACAAAATTACTGCACAACAGGTGTGCATAAGTACAGCAAGCACAATTCATAAACTGCTGCTAAGTAAGGACATTGATCGTCGGCGAATCCCGCAACTTACACCAGCCGATCAGGCTCCATGCAAGTTCTTATAATTGGGTCACAGAAGCGATAAAAATGTTAACCCAAACTTACAAAATACAAACTCTGCATCTTTAACGGTAAAGTGATCATCCAAACTATAGATTCGTAATCGTTGCTACAGTCCGTTACAGTGGCGACATCGCCTGCAATAAAATCAAGAGGTTTTACGGTATAATTCGCTAGCCAAACTTTCCGCGTTTGAATTGGTAACCCGGCACGTTCCAAAAGGAAGTAAAAATGTTTCCGGAACTAATAACCGAAGCTAAGACTCTTATGAGAGGGAGAGGGGGGGGGGGGGGAACCCTGGAGAAAAATTATTTCTGACAATTCAGAAATTACAATAAAATAAATGTTCCTGTTGTTTGCAATTCGTACCCTTGATTACCATCAAGGCAAAAAAGTTCCTGAAGGTCACCTCAGCAAAACGTGACAATGGTCTTTGAAATTAACGTATCTAAGGAACCACTTTTATTAGCGCCTATTCAACCGTGAAGTGTTTATCTCAACGGCTAAACGATTTTTTTTTTTGCAAAAATTAGGTAAATATGTGATTTAAAAAAAATCTCTTTTACAACATTTCCCCAAAATAATTTAGCTTCTCTCCTTTTTATTGTTGATGTTGTTCCAGGTTATACTAAAACCAGTTAAAGGTAAACTACTTGGTCAAGGTGATCAGATTTTTATAGGTTCCGTGTTTTTTGCTTAATCACTCACATCTCTTTGATTAGTTTGCAACACGACTTCAGCAGCAGCGCTACTACCGACTCAAACCTCCATCGTTAGAAGCTTTTTCATTATTTTCTACTTACAGTCAAATACTTCTAACTCTCTCACCTTCATTGGGCGCTTCTTCAGTTCATCGGACACACTTCATTTCAAATATAAGCTACATTCTCTGCTCAGTGTTTCAAATGTGTTCATTTTTTTTAAATTTCAAATATATAGGGGTGATCCGTTTGGGTATGGATAAAACTGTAAAACATTTACTACTGAACTTTACATTTTCAAACTTTGTATATACAACATTCAAAGATGGGAGATTTCTCAGAAAGCTAATGGACCCCATTGCGCATTCCGCACAACTCAAAACGGTGATTCAATTCATTCCATGCAAAGAATGCTCCATACACTTTATTGCAGCTCACTCTACACGCAACTTTTGGCCTTTGGCGACATGCAGATTTTCCCTTGTCCAAATAATGCAGTTGTGAGTGTTTACTCTCCCGCTTACATGTGTAAATAGCCGCTTGTTTAAGAAGCCGCCATCATCTACAATCCGATGTCACATCATGGGTGCAAAATTCAAACCAACTTCATGATTCTCATAGCATAAGCTTGTAAGTGATATAGGTACAGGTTCAGGTACTTTCGAACAATGTGGTGACAGGACATGTATTCATCTCTGCTGACATCGTATTTAACTTTCATACGGATTCTTTTCGTGGCTTCAGAGATAGCTGCTTATCGTATTGCGAACTACTGCATGCTTTATAACACAAAAACTGTTTCTACAAATGTTCGATACACAATTTATGGAATCTACACACCATACTAACGTCCAAATGTTTAACTCTCTCAAATCTAGTACAACAAAAAACGTATTTGCTCGCTGTTCATTTGTAGCGCCATTTCATTATCTACGATTTTCATTTGTCATTATGCATTGTTGATTTTCATTCTTGCCATGTATGGAAACTACCAACTTTTAAGCAAAATATTACCAGCAAACAATGTCTCCTATTATCATATTAGCTTTAATAGTAATATTTAATAATACCCATATCCAAACGGGTCACATTATATATCTTCGTCGCCCATTTCGTTCTTGCTCCCAAGTTCGAAACGTGCATCTAGTAATGCTTTTCCTCCAATGTTCTCGTAATCTTTTTATCTGCGTTCAGGTCATTGATTTACAAAGATTTTGTTCATAGTTCAAAGTGTGTAAAGCACATGCGGCACTGCTAATTAATGTCACTTCATCAAAGACCTGCCTAAATCTCTCCAGTTTTATGAGATTTGTTTTTCCAATCTTGTATAATGAAAGCAATCGCCCCTTCGTCTTCTGCTGCTTATTTATCCAGTGAACGGCTCACGTATCAATTCTGCTAAACCTTTCCAACACGAAAATCCAATTGAAAAGTAGCTTTCCGTAAAAACAAACAAACGTAACACATTCTTTCACTTTTTATCACTACACTGGGGTAGTTAAAATTTGGAAGCGGGAGTCAGAACTGTAATTCTGTGCCACTTTGAGCCCACAGAGATCGGTACAATAATCAGGTTACCACAATCGCATTGACCTGTGATTGTAAGCCATTTCAATTAGGCGTACACAGTGCTTTCAGCTATGGAGATTATATCATATGCTGTTACATTTCAAAAGCGCACTGCGTTCAACAGAATTTGTCCATCCAAATGCAAATGCTACATACTGCAAGAAAAAAAAAAATAATAATTTACTAAGTTAAGCTTAGATTATGGCAAAAAATGTCATGTGGATGAAACTTGCGATTAGCTAAAAGTTTCATTTCATTAACAATTTTTGTTCGTACAACCAGACGTTTTAATTACTTTAGGCATATTTTTACTATACTGCAAATTTTATGATCTCCTTCCCCCCTGTTATTGAAGATAATAGGGAAGATGTATGAAATGAATTCACGATGATATAAATGAAAACTGATATTTCCTAGTTATTGTTCCAAGGGAATACTGCGGAAAATAGCCTTACTCAAGCAATTTGCCTCAGCCGAGACTGAATTCAGCAGCTGGTTGATATTCAGACAGCTCCAGTTTATGACTCTCAAGGTTGCTGACGCTACCTCTTTGGTTAAGGTCAGAGTAGTCAAGAATTTATATACAAGATCATCAGTTTGCGTAAGCATAAAAATAAATTTAAAAAAAAAAGTTATTTATGATACAAGCATTAAAAGTGGCATACAATATAAAAGCACTCTTAACGGGCGTATATCATACACTATTTTAGACCACCTTTAATATTTATAATTAAATTAGCAATTATAAATTAAATTTGTTCCAGTCATTCCATAACGTTTATTGTTTCATAGTAATAGTTTGTAGTTAGTATTTCTCACTAGAAGGAGCACGGAAGAAACACCTAAATCTCAGGATAACATCGTACCGACGGTAATTAGTGATTTTTAAATGTATTTTGGGGGAATAAAATTACAAATTATATTATTTTATTATTAACTTTCTTTATATATTGTACTAAACTGGTGTTTAAATTTAATTTTCTCGCGCTGAAAAAATGATAAGATAAGCTGTTATTGATTTTCTTACAACATGATATGGTTACTGGGTTGCAAACATAATTACTTGTGAAATCAAATTTTAGAAAAAATTTTAACAGTTACTGTATAATATCAGAAATTGCACTATAAAATGATTTCGAAACCGCTGTGAGAGACGTACAATAAAAAAAAAAAACACGTAATGCAAATATGTAATTTTTATCCCTATAAATACATTAATAATGAACACATACGTATAAATCCACGTAGGTATCAAAGTATGATACGTTTATAGCACTGAGTTGCACATAATGCAGTTTCCAGTTTGAGTCCCTTGTGTAAAACAATTATACAAATATGTAATTTTTATCCCTATAAATACATTAATAATGAACACATACGTATAAATCCACGTAGGTATCAAAGTATGATACGTTTATAGCACTGAGTTGCACATAATGCAGTTTCCAGTTTGAGTCCCTTGTGTAAAACAATTACTTTTCGTTTAAACATTTTAACAATAGAAAACTTTTCGGGTCGTAAAATGGTCTTAAAATATAGGAGTGTTCAATCCTGGATAATAAACATGACTTTGGTATGCTTACTAGTGCAACTTAAATTTCGTCGCGTGTAAGTTTGGCAATAGAAGAAGGCAAGTGCGAGGGGGTCCTGAACTGTTTATCTAACTAACGAACATACATGAATATTTTTTCTCACACTTCATGGGAAGTAATGTAGTATTGATTGCAAAACTTCAAAACAATACATTTGTAGAAAATATAAACATAACTTGGAACCAAAACAAGAGCTATTGCCAAATATCCCCTGCATCTTTCTCACTAGGCATGAGAGATTTAGGATTTCTGAAGAACAAATATTTAAATAATAATTAATGCAATAACTAATACACCAGATCTAATTCCTCCCATCTCTCCGAGCAAGGTTTGTCAGCAGCAATGTTTTTCTCAGAAACCCAGGGATATTGATGACTTAAAGTGTTCAAGTGTTCGAAAGCATAGGGCGCTGATGTACATGAGATAGAACTAGTTGTATAATAATTTGAGTTGAGAGGGGCCCCAATATTATTTCCTGCTATAAGAGATCTCGCACTTATCAATGTTACAAGACCAGTCAGTAGTTAAATATTCAATAAGATGGTTCATGTAGTTTGAGTTTCGTTTGTTACAATTCCCTAGTTAGCGCAAATAAATAAACACTGTCTTACACCAATACAATCACAGTCCTCAAGTCAACAGAAAACTACTGGATCACGAGGCTGAGTAACGCTTGACCAGCTGTGTTGTGTAACAACAGTTGGAGCCAGCACAAACCGACTATTGCATGATTCCCTTTCTTTGTTACAACTGTCCCAAACTTTCTCTAACATCTCGTAACACCGGACCGCTTTCTCCTTTGCTTTCACACTCCTCACTGCATCAGATGGACCTCTAAACAGTTAAGAAAAGCCTTCGGGATAGCATCTGCCTCAGGAACGGTAAAGTCGCTGGCAAAACGGTATTTTTGCTTAACATACCTGCAAGGACATTATGCTGACGAAGCTTAAAGTGAAAACCGTTTCTTTTCTGGACCGCTACTATGAATACTTTACTGGACTCGTCTTATGATGCAGTTATTGTACGTAACTGTTTATTATGGATTGTGACTGTAACTAATTAAAAGAAACCTTATAACGAGATTCGTGGTTATCCTTTCTTTTTTGTTACACTACATGTTAGACCGATTGAATCCAAACATTAGCATACTTTGGTTGTTGATATGTTGTAGCAAATTGCTTCAGCTGGCTCATGCGCTAAATTATGATTACATACAGATCGCTTATAAGCACCCCATTTCTTGTCCATCCAAATAGGCATTTAAATATATCTTAAATTATTATAACAATAAAATTTTATTTACTTTTAACAAAGTAATCATCGTTTCAGCAATATGTTATTCCGTTAATTTTTTAAATGTTCTATATTTTTCCTTTGGTTTTTGAGGAATATTTTCAGTCTTCCCAGATATTTGGCACCATAATTATCAACATCGCTTTTCTCAATATATTTACGACCAGTATTTCACAAACTTTTGCGCTAACCACCAGAAAGAGTAAAACTATAAATAACAACTAACGCATATTTTATGCTTATGTTTCCTTATATAATCTTTCAAGTCGATCTGTAGCCCTATCCTGAATTGTGCTTGAAGGTTCGCTCTATAATTTACAATTAATTATATTAGAAAAATCTTCAGTCCACTGGTTACTTCAAAGAAAATACATTTAGCTTCCACTTTTTTTTTAAAAAGTTTTGGAGAATATTTAACACAGGAAAGTACTTTGTATCAGTTTGAGGTGAAATTCAGATAAACTTCGCCAATTATTTACGGGAGCATTTCAGGGTTGATAAATGGGTCAGTAATTAAATGTACATTCTGTATATAATTGTTCATTGCAATACTGGTGGGAAACAGCACTAATTGGTTTTAAAAATAAAGCACAAGGAACTAAGAGGGTTAGAAAATAATATTTTAATGAAATAGTCTCAGTAGAACAAGTAGCAGTTTAGGTGTATTACAGAACATTAAAAACAAAAAGTGCCTTAAGTAAAAGCATATATGTACAAACAGGCGAATATCATTGAACGATGACTAAAAGTTTCATTATGTGTCTCGCGGACATCCATACTCTTAAGTTATTTGCAAAGATAGCTTTTGCTGATCTCAAGTGCTAATAAGCATTGAGTCAACTGCTCTTGGAAGAATAATTGCTTGCGTGAGTCGGTCCTGGTGATGTAGTGGTGACCATACTTGCCTTCTAAACCCAAGATCGCGGGTTCAATCTCGGCCAGGACCGATAGATTTTTTCGGGCGTAAAAATCTTAAGGATGGCTTCTTTCGGAAAGGAAGTAAAGCCGTGGGTCCCGTGTCGTACATTTACGGCACGAAAAAAGAACCCCAAACCTGAAAGAAGAGGCTTCTAAATAAAATTTATCGGACTTTTCACGCCCTGAATTGAATGAGACGCTGATGATCAGAGATGAATGAATAGTGTTAAACGCCAGTTTTTGCTACAGAGGCACCACAGGCGGTGGATACTGATGATATATGAGATGAAACGATATATTGGGAGAGAATTTATTTTTAAGGGAAGAAACGTTCCAGGCCTAAGTTCAGGGTACCTCCCCGGCATTTGCCATTTATGGGGATTAAGAAAAACCTGTCAGGGAGGATGGTCCTGGCGGGATTCGAACCCCAGACCTTCCATTCACGGTTTGGTTTATTTACGGACGCTCTTTATCCCACTCACGAGTCCGCGCCTTAAAGTCCTCGGCCACCCGTGGCGATATGATCTGGGATGTTAAAGAGCGTCCGTAAATAAATAAACAAGACCACATGCGTGGGACAATGCCTTTCAATATTATGCACAGGCTTTACGAAGTCCATTACATAATATTGCAAACATACAGGGGATTCAGCAAAACAACTTTCACACGCTAGCTGACCTCGCATACACAAAGATTAACTGCATTAAAATAATGAACGGAACCGAAACATTTCGTTAGAGGCGCCAAAGTTTCACAGCATGACGTTTAGTCCCATACTTTACACACACACACACACACACACACACACACACACACACACACACACACACACACAGAGAGAGAGAGAGAGAGAGAGAGAGAGAATGCGTATTTTGCATATGTATTAAATTTTCACAGCAGTTACATTGTGTATTTCATACGTCAATATCAAAGCACGTTTCTGCCAAAAACCTACCAAGTTTAAGGCAGTAAGCGAATGAATCTTTATGATAGTTGAAATTCCAGACCAAGCATTAAGAGAAAAAAAAAAACTGAAAGATGAAGCAGACCATTAAATGGTTAAGACTCCTTTTTGCTAATGGTTCCCTCCTGGAGCCTAATGCTTTAGCATTAGCCATGTTTGGAATGAATGAGTCCTCCAGATCGTATTCAATGTTATAAACAGAGCCCGGAAGTTAGGTAAAATACTTTATCTATTTGAGTGAATATATTGAAGAAGATGAAGATATTTCTGTACATTTGGGGTCTTTAGGGGCCTATTTTGACTTCTGATGCTCGCTCTCTCGCTCTCTCTCTCTCTCTCTATCGTTATGGAGTTTTTTCTGTGATTTACACCATTCTAAAAAGTATATGAAGAAATTCAAAATATCGAAGCAAAAAAGTAATAAAAATTAATTAGCATGTTCACCTTACAAAATTATGTATTGAGAATTTTGTTATACGTTTATTTCTTTACAAGCAGTCAACAACTTTTACTCAACCCGTTCACTTAAGTCTTTAAATAGCAGAACCTTTATTTGTGAAAGGAATGCACGGCTACCTCGGGCATACGAATACCAGGAAATAAGAGACGGGGGAAGTACTGTAGTTTTGAATAGACCTGGCGAATGACCTAGTATCGATCTGCGCGAGACAATTCTAGAAAATTTGCGGTGGAGATAACTTCTCAGCTGCATAAATGTAACAAACAATTGCAAGCGATAAGATGAGCGGGGTACAGCTGTGCAATAAACGGTCCTACAATGCGCTCAGTACGGAAGTAAGAGAGATACTAATCTGATTCCCTTATAAACGCATAAACAGGAAATGAACTAGACCAGAAACTGTGCATCTTTTACTCATTTGCCAGGACTATTCAAAACTACTTTACTTTGTCTTGATTAAAATTTTCTTGATATCCTGGAAGGTGAATGTTCTGTTGTAACTGGTATGAGTCTTCCAAAATAGCTTGCTTTAATTATGCTCCATCACTTCAGTGGAAGTAGAACGTTCTTTTTATATAATGAAAAATGTTCTTTCTGACAAGCGGATGACCATGACAGTTGATACCTTGAAAAAACACTTTATTGCTTGTAAGCAATAAAAGTAAGCTTAAGCACTTTGATTACGTGATAAAGAAATTAAGTATCTTAAATACATACTTTCGAAAATAATCAGTGATATTACTTTTTTCACTTTTAATACATGTCTATTTTAATCAAAATAAGTGCCTAAACTTCCGGGCTCTGGTTATAAGTGCAGATTGGTGCCCAACCTAAGAAATGACTCTTCACAGCCAACAGAAATCAACGAACCAAAGGATGGGAGAAAACAACCTATCTAATCCTCATAGTTTCTCAAACAATACTGCTTCTCCAAAGACAAGGTTCAACCATTGTTCGCCTTCCACGTCCCTGTTCCGCATTCTGCTTTCATTTCTTTCCAACCAAAGAGACCTTTCTTCCACACAACTTCCGCCACACAAATGTTTACTTTCTCTGCAAACACAAGTTCGAAATGGCGTTACTCCTTTTATTATGTACGTTCTACTCATAGCATCTATTAAGGGATAAAAATGTACATTAAGTTTAAACCATACAGTCTTCTATCCGCGACTTGCAGAATAAGCCCTTGATCTACTTCCACCCTTTAATACTAATACTGCTTGAATATGCCCCAGTGGCGAAGTGTGCTTTTTATATAGGGTAGGCTAAAACATGGGATTCGAAGTTATGGAAATTTTAAACTTGTGCTAAACATGTCACAAAAATGGTTATGTAAAAGTATCAACTTTTTCATGTTCAAAATGACACTGTAACTAACAATAATCTTAAATCATATTTTACATAAGCTCAATTCTCCGGTACTTTTTCTGTGCATAATGAAGGTTTGACCTTTTATAGCACTATTACTCGTCCCCTTTTCTATAATTCTATCTGTGCCGCACCGCTGCAATTGACTACTCCGTAGAAATAAAAGAAAAACAATTAAAAATGAAAAGGCCTCTTTCTGCCTCATTCCATCATCTATCTCTCGGATGCCCCGGTTCTCTTCGGCCTCTAGATTTATATAGCTTAGCTACCTTTGTAATTCTGATATTCTAGGTAATTTATCTAGTTGTTTCTGTATCGTTCTATTTTACCATTAATAGTAAATATACTTATGAACTACGACATCCTGTCTTACATTGTTTCTGAAAAGCATTTTCATGGTTATTACACACTCACTTGACTAGTAAGGAACGAGGAATTCTGTTAAAGCAAACACCCGCAATTCACGAAATAGCTTCATAAATTCAATACTTTATCCCAGGTTATTAAATAGAATGATTTAAATGCCTTACATGTTCTAGAGTTGGAGATAAGGAAGATGCGACGTGTCCATTCTGCTGGGAAATCTTACATCAGCTCTCTTCTCCTCACGCTTTTCCTTCAATGGGTGGGGGAACTCCAAACCACCAATCATATTAAAGTAACGGACTTAACAGGCACTTTTAAGTATTGGACGTTTGGTTCCCTCAATTATATTAAAGCAAAAGACACTACAACAATATGTGTGCCTCAGTCTTCTTAGTTTGTTTCTTGGTTTCTTTTCTTATGCAGTTATTTGCATCCCAATGTTGATTTAAAGAATCTTTATTTGTGAAGTTTAGATGTGATTTATCTCTTTGTTATTCCTCTCTTATTTTTTAAAGCCATAGTTTCGCCGTCATACATTGTATGACTTTGTATCAGTGTTATTTTTAATGTTTTTCCACTATTTCCACACATGATCAAATATTTGTTCAATTCATTGTTAAAAGAGATGTTGGAATCCAAATAATTTATATTTTTTGCTTTATATAAACATATATTTTCTAAAATTATTGTTGAAATTTTAAGATTTGGTATATTTCATTCCAATTTTGTATTATCAATACATTTCTTTTGAAGCTATGCTCTGAATATTTTATTATGACAAGTCGTATGTGTATAACTTAAATATTAAAATCTCTCTCTACCATTCTATTTCTAGTTAATGTTCTTTTCTTCCGTTTGTTTATTATTTCTTTCAATTAGATATTAAAACATTGGGTGTCGTACAGCCTAATTAATTGTGATAATCTCGTATAATTAGGCATATTGAGCCTAAAACATGTACCGTTTTAGAGGCTTCTTAAGCATTTGATTAGAGAAGGTACCCCGTTTTTTTTTTCCTGTTATTTTCTACACTTTTTGTATATTTATCTTATCGAAGACATTTTCGTATATATGAATGTTATATAGTATACAGTGAAAAGGAAATATTTCTCGACGTCCCGACTTGAATTTGTGAGTTCCGGTTGTATATTTACGGCACGTTAAAACACTCTATACCTCGGAAATGAGGTCCCTGGTCAAATTTTGCACCCAAGTAATTTTAGCATTACATTAGATAGTGTTTACTTATCTGTGGGCTGATAATCTACCCCTGTGACATCTGCAGATGTCAAGTGGGGATGTTTTATATGGTCCATTAATGCCGGAAACAAGTCTTATACTTAATTCTTTTAAGTTGATGCCACTTTACGGTAATAAATTTAACTTTTCCTGCGTGGGGCATCAGTTCTCTCTCTCTCTCTCTCTCTCTCTCTCTCTCTCTCTCTCTCTCTCTCTCTCTATATATATATATATATATATATATATAGATATATATATATATATATATATATATATAGTTTGCGAAGTTTTTTTTTTGATTAAAATAAAACCTGTTTTAATTTGCGCAGTTATTTGTAAGAGTGAATTTGTGGCTTTATTAGTATGTGATTAATGTTAGTTTTGGCAGCTTGTAAGCCAGCTAATTATATGTATATAATTTCGGGGAAAAAAAATTAACTTTTATTACACTTTCGATGTTCTTAGAAATGTCATTTATGACGTATTTTTATTAAGGAATCAAAATCATACAAAACATTTAGAGAAATACTGATATCAACTTATGAAATGTGTTATAAGGAATTTTACAGAAATTGAAAGTGGAAAACAAATTCTTATTAGTTTTGCAGTTTTACTCGGCTTTATTAAGGATTTTATGGCAAGAAATGGTTGATCTTGACTGCCAGTAATAGTTGAATGAATCTGAATGGCACAGTGCCACGAAACACCTGACGAAAATGCTTGGAGTGCTTCCTTGTTATTTTGTCATTGCGCCAGGTGCACGGTGTGCAGGTATACATAGATATTTGTATTTGTTTTTGTGCAGTTTCTGCGGTCGCCCAACAATGTTACACATGTTTCGAAACTTAGCATCTTCATTTGAATTAGTGCCAAATTATCTATTTAAATTCGATATTTAGCCCAAGGATAATCCAAGGTAAAGATGGGTTGTAAATCTTTGTTGAAGCAAAATGCAAAAAGCTGGTTGCTTTAAATTATAATGAATAATTTGTTTAACATGGTACACTAATAGCTATTAATACAATGTAAAGGAAACCATCAAGTGAAGTTTCTAAAATCTGCAATTTTTAAACTGTTAAACTAAAATTTTAACCATTAATACATGGTATATAACGCAGTAATTTTGCCCAGTAAGGTTATTGATTTTTATCGATTAATTTGATTGTATTTGTAAACCAATAGGTTACAGTTTTTTCGAATTGAATTTATTTTTTATAAATGAAACATTGAAGTATTCTACCAAAGTCTCTAGCATTTTTTAACTTTAAAAACCACCAATATCATTAGGACAAGGGCTCATATAGTTTCGTGTATAAATTCTTATTTAGCTTTCATGAAACTGGTGAAATTTAGAAAGAAAAGTTCATAACGTGAAATATGTTAAGCATAATTACTTTTACAGAAAATAACTGATGAGAAAAAGATTTTTAAAATTTTCACTACAAAAATAATTTGCTTCTGTACTTGCTGTCAGCTAAAAATACCCCATACTTCCGCTTTTTCGCCATTTTTGTTCGTCAAAGAGTCCTAAAGTAATTAATATTTTAACAAAAGATTTTTGTTAGATTTTTATCTTTGGTTTCCCTTAAACAGAAATATGGGGAGGGGGGTATTTCTTTGTTTTCATTTTTAAAATTATTTTTACTGAAGCATGGAAAAGAAAATGTATCAGAAGGTTAGTTTAGTAGGTAAGTTTTGCTTCTAGAAATGTTTTTGAATGCACGTAATTTTCTCGGGTATGAATAAAAAGTTATAGCAGTGTCTTTAAATAGATACCCATATCAATCTTTTGAGATATATACGAACGAACTTTATTGTTAAGGCCTAAGACTTAAGACGTTAACAGCCTTTAGTTTTAATACTGTCCATTCATGCAGTGTTTTGTCTTAGCTACAAAGCCTACCCATATTTCAGCTCCGCTTCACATGAAACGTGTATGCAATCTTACCTTGCAGAACACGCTGCAATTGTCTTCCCTGTTCTAAACCGAATTAAGTTTAAACCACCATACTGTTTCTGATTTCATTGTTAGTGTTTTCTTCCACATTCCGAAATCCCCCCACATGCGCTAAATTCGGTAGTGATTTTGTTGGCATTTATTCAAGATTTCCACCGATTTCGTCTAGTTTTTCCTCTTAAAAGTGTTTTGCACTATACCAGTACATTATACTTAGTGCATAAAATTGCGACTTGCAGCTCTGAAAGGTGGCAGTTGATTATTTGTAAATAAATTGGCACGCAAACTTCTCCCCCCCCCCTTTTTTTTCCCACACATACGTGTGCTGCTCTGTCTTTAAGTATGAATGTATATAGCCTTGAGATAGGCAAAGGCAACAGGTTCAGAAAGCGACGTTCAAGGACAACAAAAGGTGGGGGGGGAGGTAGCGGAATTAAGCTTATAGCTACAGTTCTAGATTGCTCTGTTGTTGGTAAGAGTTTAATTAAAAAATAAATCAAAAGTGTAGAAGTAAATTTTGTGTGTGTATAAAAACTTTTGTAATTTCTGACCTTTATATTCAAAAAGGTAACAAAAATTGGATTGGACTTTGTCAAAGGCTTCATATGTACGCACTTCTTTGCATAAAACTAATAGTTGCCTCCTAGATCCAAGAACGCGGGTTCAATCCCGGGCGTAAAAATTCTAAGTATGGTTTCCTTCGGAAGGGAAGTAAAGCTGTGGGTCTTGTGTTGTAGATTTACGGCATGTAAAAGAATCTCAAGCCCGGAAGAAGAGAACAAAATGTATTGGCCGTTTCACGCCTTGAATTGAATGGGAAGTGATGACCCAAGATGTGAAAAGCATTCATAAGTAAACCAAATAAATAAATGTTAACGAAAAAAGCATACCTGAGCTTTATGTCAGCATCTAACTGTGCATCCATAATCTTGATTATACAGAGTTATATGCATGAACTATCTTCAGAATATAACAGCATTTTTTTTAAAGATTTTTACAAAATTATTTAGCAGTAGATATATAAGAAAAGTAGAATCAACGTGCAAGGCGCTTTGGGGGAGGGGAGAAGTGATCCGATGAATGGGTAAAATCAGAGCATTGCATGAAGGCTGAGCCTTGTGTGTGTTGATTTTTATTGAACTGAAATATTTCATATTTTAACTAAAGCACTCTCTGTGACTTACGGTCGAAGGCTCAACCTACCTTGCAAAGCATAGTAGTTCAAGTCTTTTTCAGGAGAGGTGAAGGGATACTTACCCGCGGCTGTAGTTATTATGTAGGCTAGCCTTGATCCTATCCAGTTGATTATGTCTGCCTTCTTCGGGGATTTGTAGAACCTAAAGCTCAACAGAAGACCGCAATGCAGACGATACCAGTTTAAAGTACACTATTTCACTATTTTGGTTCTAATGTGAAATGATGAACTTGTTGAATATTAACAGAACTTATATGTTTAAACCATATGAGAGGTAGACGAAGAAAAAATGTGTTTGAATCCATGAATCCTGGGGTTCAGAGAAGACATAAAACTTGGTATAGAAAACAAAAATTACTTTTAAATTAGTTGTTCGTTTTAAGAACGATAAAAGGGTTTTGATGAATTAATGAAGCAAGCCTAATTGCAGTTCCTTGCTATTCGATGTATGCGTTAATGCAATGAATAATCTCTTCACTAAAATGAATTTGATTGCTCTAGGAAGAGGATAAACAGTGAACTATTGAGTTTAAAACTTACGAGGAAATGTAAAGTCTTAAGAAAGAAAGGGGGGAAAAAAAAAAAACTATTTCGTTACAACTTCCTGATGTGAACTATATTTTGCGCTGAACTCCAAATTTACCAGTTGTAGACGTACATAGGAAAATTATGGAACTGGAAAACAAAAAAATCACTTGTACATTAAACGAATTTTAGAAGAATAATTTATGACAAGGAAATTTTATTTATTTTCAGCGTTACCACATTTTTCTAGCCGTGAAATATGGCTGTACTATGTCCTCCTAAATGAAAATAAATGATCAAGCAGAACCGGTATTTGAAGTTCACAGTACAGGCACTCGGTCACGGCTCCAGTGTCTATCACTGAAAGATATCTATCGGCACAGCATTCATTAAATCGGCTGCGAGGCAGACCGCCCTTGCCGTGACCTTGGGGCGCCAGCTGACACAGCGATGCGACAATCGATATCGGTGAGAGGGAGACGGGATACCGTATCCACAGGAGAGGAAGAGAGAGAGGCAACAGACAAAACAGGGTGGGCCACCAAACGCTTCAGTCCTGCGGCAAAGCTGACTTCCGAATGTGTCCCACTTTTGCAAGCCCTCACCCCGCCCCCGGCACGTGGCGTTAGGTAAAATACAATGGACGGCCCCCCATTCTTGCAATTAATCTTGTTCAACATTATCTTTAATTTATTCTTAAGCTTTTAACCAGCCATTTGGCGGGAGGGGAAGAGCGAACTAACGATGCAGCTGAACCTGTCGACGCCAAAGGTGTCAGAAAAACACAGAAAATTTAACCTGCATCCGGTAGTTTTGAAAGCACGCTGATGAGTTATCCATACCAATAGTAATATATATATATATATATATATATATATATATATATATATATATAATTAAAAAAAATAAATAAAACACGCTTCTAAATTATTTGAACGTCATCGCTAACATCTTGTTTTAAAATTAGCAGTTTATTAAAAGCGAAAGAAGTATCTTTAAATTTCAAAAATTTAATTTATTGATTATGTCTTGTTTATATGCCATAGGATTCAAAGCAAATTCGAAAAAGAAGAATATTTTCTTTAGTTCGAACGAAACAATGTCTGCACAATTATAGAGCATACAGCAGTTTACATTGTAAATGCATACATACAAATTCTGTTCATTCAATTGCAGCCAATGGCTTTACACTACCGGGCCACTTCCTCCCCCTCCCCTTTCTTTTTCCTTTTTAAGGCCTCGTGTACTTGTGATCTCTCACTTGCCCATCGTACACAAATGCCTTCTAAATAACGGAAGCCGAAACACTAGTGCGCTGCTCTTAATGTGCGAAAGCATATAGTTTTTCCCCCAATAGGCTACATGCAAAGTAATGTAAAGATTTTAAGAGAATAATACAATGCGATCAGTGGTGCTTTTCAACTTTGCGGTCGGCTAACGAGCAACGCGCTCGCTCACAGGCAAAACACTCCGAGGGAAAACTTAACTGATCACACGGTATTGCCGAAATATGTGTGTGAATATATATGAACACTTCTTTAACGGTTTTTAATACGATATTAGGACTTTCGGGTCAGTCAACTGTTGGGAAGCTTATTATCTCAGGACATGGAGTACTTATACAATGAAGGACTTCATGAGTGGTCAGTCTAATGTAAGGGCCGCCTCGAACGCATCACAACAGCAACAGGATACACCCAAAGAAATTAAATAAAGGAGAGTGATGAAATAAAACGTGAATCCATGGCAGAGAAACATTAATCCAGCATTTGCCCGTTCTGAAAATGACTAAGGAAAATCGCGGAAAACCTCAATCAGGTTAGTCAGTTATAGGATTTGGACTTGGATACAGGTCTCAAGTGACCACCTGTGCCAACCCGCTAGGTCATATATTTATTACGTTTAGAAATATCTCAAAAACATTTGGGTGGACTTTCTTCAAATAATTTTATATGCAAACGAATGTGTGAACAACATTACAGTATTACCTTTTTGTCATATGATACATAGATTTTTTTTAAAAAAAATATTATCATTAGAAAATTATGAAAATGCAGCAAAAAGCGAGACATGTACCATTTTCCAGAAAGATAAGTGCATTTATTTTTGTTCCTATTATTGTAAAACAACATTTCAATACATAGCAGGAAAAAAATAAGTATTGAAAAGAAGCAATGTTACTCCTTTGCAGAACTTTTTCCTCTACTCCATACGCAGATAATATAAAATGTATTCCTTAAAGACATACTTAATTTTCAATGGTATACTGACTAGTTCCTGAGAAAATGGTAAATCAAAATTATTTTTGGTACATTATTTTCAAAGTTTTTCTTCCAAAGCAGTTGCTAAAACTAGCTTATGTATTATGACAAACATAATATAATAATGCCCACACATGAAAGTGCAGGTGGTAAATGTTAAAAGAAACACTAACCGTTTTTAAGATATTTCAAATTACCAACCTATTTTTATATTCAGCGCAGCGCGCGGTGGGCCAACTCTATGCCAGTCACGGTTTACTGCGGGGTTCTCAAAAGGGCCAAATATGGGCCAAGTTGCTCACAAGTTTTATCTCTCCTACCAAGAGTTGGATTGACGGAGAAACAGGAAATTCGCTCCGTTTTACAGTGTTCAGTTCTGTTCTGGTTATTCTACTGCAATATAACACTTAAAACACCAGTAACAAGCTCAGACCACAGCATAGATCGACTGACCCTGCTTACGACGTATACACATTTGTTGACAACCAGTATATACTGTCATTCAAGTATGTTTGTGTAATGACGCAGATTTACTGCTCTACCGGCCACGCTACTCACTACTGAACAGCTTCTGTTTGACAGACCTGACCTGGCGATGCCTGGTTTACTGTCATGAGAACAAGCATTATTTCTGCTTTTGTGCTGTTATAGTTCAGTTAGCGATTGAGAAACCGGTAAACCCTATTTAATTACAGGATTAGCGCACCAGTATTTTTAATTAGGAAGAATTTTTACTGTGTATATTTTATTGAAATACTACCACTATAACAAGAAAAATAAAGTATATATGAATAACTCCCATTTTGTAGAGGAACTTAAAAGAATTACACAGATGTGGCTAGCAAATGCTAATGCAAATTTTATTAAAGATGGCAGATATATGTAATTGCTTACGGACACTATTTCCAAAAAAAAAAAAAAAAAAAAAAAAAAAAATCCTATAATGTTGATTAGTGTCTATTATAAAATTAACCTAATGCTGTGTGCTGTGTTATTAATCAAAGTTGTGAGGGAAACTTATCCATTGACGGAGCCAGCGACTAGCGCGACCGATTTCTGTGCATTGCGGACGTGATCTAAAAATAATTTTGTGTGCGTTATTTAATAGGACATAAAATACTTGTTCCCTTACTCCGATCTACATGATGGGCAAAAACTAGCACATGTACGTTGATTTTTTGATTTGATTTATTTATGGACGCTCTTTAACATCTCAGGTCACCAGCGTTCCATTCCATTGAAGACGTGAAACGGCCGACAAATTTTGCTCAGAGGCCCCTTTTTTCAAGCTTGAGATTCTTTTTTGTACCGTAAATGTACGACATGGGACCCACTTCCATTCCGAAGGAAGCCATACTTAGGATTTTTACGCCCGAAAAAATTCATCGATCCTGGCCGGGTTTGAACCCGCGATCTTGGGTGTAGAAGGCAAGCACGGTTATCATTTACCTTGAAGGTAAGCACCTGTTTCCGCAGATCCGTGCCATTGTGCTAAGTCTTGCATCAAAGTTTAATGGGTGTCTGAAAGCATCTTTGCAGTAAGTTTAAGACTTCCGGATTTCTTCTCGTGGGATGAATATCAGATCGGGTTTTACTCGAGCCACGTAAATGCCTGTCCTATGATGCTTCAATTGGAATATCTTCTTACTGCGAATCACAAGTTCTCTTCCGCGTATTTAAAAATGATTAATTTTGGCGTTACTCAACCTGGTTACATTTCATCTTGAATGCCTTCATTTCTTAATCCAACTTAGCAGAAGCACCTCACCGAAGCGCAACTAATCCCTATTTGTCACGCACTCAAACTTGTTCTGGGGCATTCTCTTGATTATACTCGTATGTTAATAGCTGGAGCCCGGATTCTTCAAATTTAACCTATTTTGTTTCTTGCTATAAACGTGAAATATTATAGTTGTCTGTTTCACAACAAATGCTGCGTAACAATAAAGCTATGGAGCCTAAAATATCTAAAAAGCATGTTACAATTTCATTGTTCTTATTTTATTTGAATCTTTTCGTACATATTACCTCCATTTGCTCCGTTTTCTGCATCTGAGTTTGAAAGGAAAATGTTACCCTCAACTATGCACGTGCTTTGTTTCAAAGTTTTAACTGTTGATCTACTGCAGAATTTCATTTCGATGGGTAGTAATGGCATTTTTGGCCAAGTACTGTTGGTTTATTACCCCCCCCCCCCTATTTTTAAGTTTTTATGTACGGAAATGTTATACTTTAATTACATTACAGTACAACTGAAACGTGTAATCTATCAAATTTAAATGTTTTGGCATTTAACAAAATACAATTGTTCATTATTAAGCGAGGACATTATTTGTGCCCAATGAAACACGGAAATGTGCAACTGGCCTTTACGTGGTTGTATTTCCTGGCTACAGATTTCCTTGTTCAACGAACTCACATTTACGTTAAATTATGACTTACTAAGGATTTACCCGTTATCCACCAGTGCTTAAGGAAATGGGGAGTTGAACGACCTAGCCAATGCTAAATTAACTATATTTGTGTTTTTTGTTTGAAACCATCAGAGACAAAGCTTAGGTGTTTTAGAGGTGTTTATTTTATATTAATTGTGCATACTGAAGCAGAATTTATTTATTTATTTATTTACATGGCATCTGCGAAACAATTTTTAAAATAAACAATTCAATTTTCATATAACAATGTCACGAAGCCTACAAATCTACACTTTCTATGACAAATATTGGGATAGCCCTGTGTAGTTTTACTACCTGAATAGTTGGACGGTTATTATACACTAGTTTGGCAAGGATTGTGAGAGCAATTTTGTTAATTCATATAACCTAAATCACATTATAAGATTTATTTGTAGCGAGTTGGGTCCGACGAGCGAGAGAAGATATGGCAATGACATGTCTGCCCTGTTTGGTGGTTGCTGTCCAACTGGCGTTCTCCAGTTTTCCAAGTTTTCCTTAGACTTCAAACCACCAATGAGGTTACAACAAATAACTGTTCCCTTTCCAAATTTCCCCCAGAAGTTGTACCGAGGTTTCAAAATAACGAATGACTCACTCCCATCAATAATTAATCCACAACATCTGAACAATGTGTGTGCTAATTATTTTTACATTCAAGCTTTAAGCTGGAAATGTATGCAAAACCTGACTATAGTTCTGCTTAGGTAGTTTTGACGAACGGCACATAAGAACTAAAAAAAATGCCAATTAGAGTAAATTTAGTCTAAATTTTAAAGAGAAAACTAAGATATCCCAAAATAGACTCAGTAACACACAACAGAACAACCCGGGTCCTCCTAATGCACATCTCCTCTAGAAGCCTTTCTCTTCGTTTGTCTTGTTTCTTTAATGTTCAACTGAGCTGTATACTGCCCCTTATTGATTCTTAACCAGTTCAAGAGTTGTAGTCCCCTTACTCTGTAAATGCCAGGTATGCTGTTAGGATACTTTAATACCTTTACACTTCTCAAGTTACCACCATCAAATAATAGAACATAATAGGCTCCCCATTTCAACATTTTCGTTCAATAATGCAAATGATTAGAATTCTAGTTGCAAGCTTCTTTCTTATCGAAGTGTCTTCCATATTTAGCTGCCCAACAAAAAGATTGAAACACAAAAAATCAAAAGTTATTGAACATTTTTAAATCGACAAACAGCATAACCTAAACTTCAACCATGAACTAAGTTTTCTTTTAACTCCCCAAACTGTTAATTTTGTTTAGAAGCACTGGAGGGGAGTGTCTCTCTTTTGTTATCAAATGAAACATTAAGTTATACATTCTACACTCTCACTGAATTCTAGCAGATACGTGTGTTCAATTTCAAACGAAACTTCCTTTTTTAAGTTATTATGTAGCGGATTTAACAATCTAGACATAATAAACGACTTTGGCCATTTCTGTTGTGACATTGGATACTGTTCTTTTATATTATCTTCATCTTAACTAGAAAAAATGTCACGGGAAGAACTCTACAAACTACCTCACATGGGGAAGCAGAGTTTAGCTCTCCATTGCAGCCCCCACATCATTTCTGCCATGTTGTCTGTAAATAACTATGTTTATTCAATCATTGTCAATAAATATCTCTCTAAAAATACAATTTTTTCGTCAGAGGTAGGCAGTAATTGTTATTCGCTGACCGCCCCTAATAAGAATGCCGGCATGCAAGCGTCACAGTGTGCGACCGCCAGTAGAATGGATGACCAATAAGAGTGCCTCGTCCTTTTCGTGAGAGTAACCTTTTATCCGGCACCATCTATTCATAAACATCTTCTAAACGCCTCTGAATATTGGTGATGGTGTAATTTTCCACTCAAAATAATTAAATTAAATAACTGCTTTTTATTTAGAACGCACCATTTTGAAAGCTAACTAGGTCACCGAGCCCAGGGAATGATGAAATTATATGAGATAGTGTACGAAGTTCAATGCTGCCATTCATAAAATAATTTTATTTTTCCGAGACTTCGTTAATTATTGAACATCACTCGTGCTTGTGATAGACGGTTCAAAACCCCAGTCGCTCGAACTTTATTAAATCGAACTATCGTCGCTTTGTACACTAAATAACTTAAGGGAAGCTGATATTATCAAAGTTTCATCATGAAGGACTGCTGTTATTGCTGACGACACATTTGGGTAAGTAATTAAAACCTGACATCGTCCTACAGGAGTTAACAGTCATTCAGGTAACTTGATTGTAGTCGCTACACTACAGGAATATCGTAAACCGTCAAGATAATGTCCCATGTAACCAATTTCCCAAATTAGTTTCGTAGGAATAAGACATACTTTGGAGTCCAATGACTGCCAAAACAGTGAAATGTGTGATACTAGGAGCTTTATAAAGTTCTCCTTCCCCTTTCGGGTTTTTTATATATGCAACTGATCAAAAAACTTCTGTTAGTTTCTTCGCGATGCTCAAATTTTAAGATTGGCAACAACTAAAGCCAGGAACGAATTGTTGCCAAATGTTAAGACTGCTAAGCTGTACGTTCAATTTTTCCTATTGTTAGCCATTATTCCGAAAAATACGGTCAAGCATGACACTCCAAAGATGATATGATGTTTTCTCTGTGAATTTAAACTGGGGAACAACGCAGCTGCATCGGCACGTAAAAATGTGCCAGGCTTATGGTGCTGATGCTGTAAATGAAAGGGCGGTGCAAAGATATTGAGGCGAACTATAGCCAAACTTGTGAGGACGTGGCACAGCAATTCAACGTCAGTGCATAAACCATACGGCTCTGTCTCTTATCAATCGCTGGGGTCCCAGCTGAGTTGAGAATGGTTTAAAGTTTGGCACGAGTTGACGCTATTTTGCATTGTTGTCAAGTCAGTAGAAGGATTCCTTTCTTGAAAGGCTAACATGTGTTGAAAAATTGTCCTCTATGACACTTGAAGAAGCCGTCATCATTGGAATTTATTCCTAAACAATGAAACCACTATTGCATCAAAAGAAGGTTATATGCGCACCGTGAACTTCTACCAGCCGGCCAAAAAAGCACGCCATTGGTACCATTAAAAGCAGTATACTAATTAGGCTGCACTCTGCACTCATGAAACAATTATTCATCATAGCTGGGGAAGACAAATGCACCCAGACATTGCACCATCTTATCTTTTTCTTTGCATAATCATTTCTGCATGCCACAATTCCGATCATTTGCCGATTTGGAAACTAAACTGGACGGATGTTTCGCTTCCCACTCTAAGAAGTTCTCCTGGACAGCAATAGTTACTATAATTAATACTACTTATTTATAATATAATGCTTTGAAAATGTCTGGTCTGAAACAGACAGAACGTTTTGATCACTACATTCAACTTTCATAAATATTACTAAGATCGTCTTAACTATTACGACACGTCGTGATATCCTTATAAAAACACCATTCTGCTTGACCAATTATCAAACCAGAAGCATATTTCGTTTCGAACCATCACTACAAATAATAAAATGTAAATGTAAAATTCTAGAACGTCCTTTTTACAATGAAAATATCGCGTTAAAATAATTTATGTAGAAGCTGCATTATTTGGATATGAAGCACACACTCATAGTGGTTTTTGAAAATGAAGCAATGATTAAATTGTTATGTTGTACAAAGTACCTTTGATGTTAAATTAATAACCATGAACACGCAAAAACAAACTGCAAAATCGTTGCTAAACATTTAAACTCAAAGCAAAAAATAAATAAATAAAATAAAAGAATCCATATATATCAAATCCTGAGCATCATATTCTTTCTGGCTTCATATAAAAATTGACCAAAACGCAGCTGATGTTTCCGCGGAGGTGAAAATGTTTTCTTTAGCGTTATCTAAACAATGACATGACAGATTGTGAGTGACAGGCGGGGGAATGGAAATGTAATGCAGAATGCATGAGAGGATGTCTACAGGATCAAGGACACTGTTACGCTGAGACGTGTTATTTACAATACTAAAGATGGCTGTCTTTAAATATTATTTTTACACTAATCCTCAAAAAGCTATGGTAGTATGAGGATGCATCTGCCACCTTCTTCAGTATCACGAACATCCTCTTTCATATTCACCTCATGTTAATGGCTGGCGTCATTCTGGCATTTCTCAGTTCTAGTTGGTACTCCTGAGCTTGTAGTTCTGACATCACATACGGACTTTGCCACGACTTTCTGATTTGGATAGGAACTCATTAAAATACCTGTGATATTCCTGCGGACTGGAAGATGGGGTTTGTGGCGCCGTAGGATTTATTCGCCCTCATATACCAAGGCATAATACGATCCGGATATGTTAACATGCTTTACGCTTCCAACACCCATTTCATTTCTTATAGCTATGCCTTGTCTTTGGTTAGTTTTTTAACCGACTAAAGGCACTGCAGATCAAGTTAACAGATGCAGTAGCACTTTGCGTTTATATTTTTAGGTTCCTTTTTAATGAGCTAAACCTTATGGAAATCAAAAATGTACATAAGAAGTTACCTTCATAGGGAAATTTGTTTGCGTACCAGATATGAGAAAACTCGTAATTTTTGAAAGAAGAAGAAAAAAAAAAGATACTGCTTGCTACTAGTTGTTTCAGGTTTTTCGATGACGTTTTTAATCAAACTTCGCAAAACCAAGATCTGAATCACCTTGGCACTCTTCTCCCAAGCATTTTCAATATTTAATTACCAGTGACGAAGACGAAGCGTGGCTTTCTGTATAAAATAGACTGAAGCTTGAATGGGAAAAGTAATTTTATGTTAAATATGCCATATATAATGCAGGCGATAATTAAATAAAATCACGTGCTATTTTCTATGCTACACATCAATCACTTCTTAAATATATTATTGAGGTTTCACTATATACCGACCCTTTTATAAAAGTTGTCGTGCCGCGCCGTTCCACTGCAGTTGTCAATTATGAGGAAACAGCTGTAAATGGCTACCGCGAAACGTTACCAACCTTTTATACGGTACTGTGTAAACCAAAATTGGTTTGAGGGGTTTTAAGAATGAGTTTTAAAAATAATAAGTCATAGTAAATGGTATTTACTGTTAAAATAAAAAAACAATTACACCATTCTACAGTGCCATAATATAGCGAAATTCTACTACATTTTAGACTAATATCGTCTGCATTCCGGTCCTTCTGTTGGGCTTGGGGTTCTACAAAATCCAAGAAGAGGGCAGCCAAAATCAACTACGCTGAGCCCAAAGCTAGCGCACAGGGTAACAAAAAAGCCATGCCGCCGACCATATATTAGTGTCAGCACAAAGGTTCAAATGTAGAAATAATTCAATTCTTGAATAAAAATTAACACATACAAGTCAAAGCACAAACTTTCAGAACGATCATCCTTTTCGCCTTAATGGAAGCTTCGTTTCGGCTGACAATATTGGAAAATAAAACTCTTTTAAAACTTGCACGATACCTGCATACGTTCTTACATTAAGAATTACAAAAATATTTGCATAAGGGATAAACAAGCTTGATAATATAGCGAAATTTGCCCCTTAAGAGAGTTCATTAATAACTGATAACTACGGTGAACTTTAATTATTTCCTGGAAAATGAACACTTGCCCAGAAGTGCTAAACGGTGGGTATTCGAATTTAATAAAACGCTAATTTTCCTTTATTCTTTTCCTCAAATGCCAATATAATATACTAAACAGAAACTACATATATCAGTGATAAGCAGAAATTTTTGTTTTAAAAAATCTATGAACATACGCCCTTAATACACGCGGGAAATTTAGCGTTATGTGGAGAATAGTTTGAAATACAGCAGAAGTTTTACAAAGCTAATTATAGCATTTTCGGAGAGCATACGAAAGTAAAGGAAACCGTTGGGGAAGACAGTGTTATCTCTTTATCTCCGATAAGATGTTACAATCACCTCGCCTGACTTGAGAATTTGGCAAAGTTGCAAGGTGTTCTCCAACGCAGTAGCGAGATAATTTTATCGGCATCCTTGAGTGTACCCGTTTTTGTTGACGTAAATCGTTCTGTATACTGCGCAACTCAGTAAACAAAAGGCTTTCCCCGTAAACTGACTGTATGCAAGGCTGGACAAAAGTGTGGAATATCTTTGACCTCGTTACCACGGAAAAAGTGCCTACTATTATATGCACTATATTAACGCTGCTCGTGGTAACTATGTTGAGAATTATTCAAGTCACATCTAACAAGGTTTGCTTAAGCGCTCTGACCTGTAGTTAGCAAACAATGAAAAACGGCCTGTGCGTATTACCACGGTAGATTACAGCTATCTGGATGGTTATGCAATGTGTGTTTCGCCCTTGACATTTCAACTTTCGCTTCGCACCTTCCCAACATTTAAAGAAATCAATGGCCAGTATAAAGTGTGTCCCACACGCTCCAAGTGCCCAATTTTAACTCAAAGAGTTACGCATAATGCAGAAAATTTCTATTTTAAAACAGGTTTCCTTAAATTTTGGCTGTACATTTTTTTAACCTGGGTGCATTTCATTATGTTTTAATGCTTTGTAATCACTACACTTTAAGCCGTGAGAGTTTAGCCGTTTGCTAGTTCATGGTAGAAAAACGAGATTTAAAATGTGTAACGTTATGAAATGTCTTTGATCTTGAATGTTTTGAACACCTGGGCCCGGATTAATATGTGCTAAAATTTGAAAAATATTTAATACAAAGTAAAACAAACACATAAGTTGCAGGTATATCAAACATTGCAATTGCGGTGCACTACAATGTAATCTCCGGACTGCTAATCACAGAACAATGAAGTTTGTGGAGGGACATATCACTAACAGACACACAATCAAGTTCACCTATGCTTTGGCCTTCCAAAACTTGAACGATTTTGCAAACGGTTTCGTAGCCACGTGTTTCTCAAACATCTCGTTAAAATATTTTTATAAAAACTTCTACTTTCGAACCTGAGATAATCTTTAGCTGCATTTCAACTGCTGTATTTCTTTAAATGAATTACTTTTCAATATAGTTACTTTTTATTGCAATACATTTCTCACATCTTTTAATTAACATTTCAACCCCCCTCCCCCCTCAAAAAATAGAAGTCTTGCATGCAAAAACTTCTCTCGTTGCCACAGCACAGTTCCAAAAATGCCTGACAACAGATGACTCGTTGCTGCTTTTGGACTGAGGAAAGAAGGCTAGGCACCCATCTTGCACTAACCTTATTCATGTTCAAATGTTCCTGAATAATTCGCGAAGAAGGCCCAACCTTGCTGCTATTTCTGTAACTATGAGCCGCCGGTCTTGCATAATTTTTTCTTCCACAAGAGCGATGTTTTCAGAGTGAGCAAGGACCGACCTGTAAGCTCTTGGTCTTCAATGATTTCTCGGCACATTCTTTTACGGTAGAATGAGGGGGGTACTTCCCCATATACACGTCCAATCCCTGTTTAATTTCATTTGGAGTAAGTCCTTCTTTTGTGAAGAACTTGATAACAGCTCGAAACTCCATTTTGAGCATGTCACAATCTTCTACACATAGCCTTATTTTGTGAAAGCGATAATCCTTATTGGCGAGACCGGAAACTTATAAACCTACCCTCGTGTGCCTCAGGATCATAATAGTTTTCTACTGGAACAACCTGCAACCAATTTAAGGTGATTACCTTAAATTATTTCAACATAACACTGGAGAATCTTCCCTCTGTACCTTTCTCATTAAATGCGTACGCCTCTCCATTTTTACCTCGCTCTCCTAAATTTTGATTTGATTTTTAACATAAAGTTTAGCAACTCACGCTTCCAACTAACGATAATCGCTATGGATGAAAAAGATCTTAGATTCTGGCGTGCCATTAGATTTTTTGAGGGAAATTTGACATTCTTCCCTGTACACAGAACAGTATAGTGATGTTCAAATACTGAAAAAACAAGTACGAACCTTAAATACTTGAATCGTTTATCTGTAGTGAATCAGAAATTTATTAAAGTGTTTGGAACAGCTGAGAGAATATGTTGAAAAGCACTTGGGCATTTTAAATGTAGCTAATGCGTTAATACAAAAACAGATTCTTTTATTCCGTAAGCTTCTAACTACCTGACTAAAGAGCTGAACCAAATAGATGTATGTGAGACACCTTACACAAAACTAAGTTTTAAGATGATTGATAGCCGTTGGTGTACCAGCAATGTTGCCTAATGCAAATGGGAGTGCGTTGATAATATAGCTTAATCAGGACCATCAGTTTCGCCACATCTCACAAACATTTCTGACGTGAGTCCCGAGGTAGGGCAACGCTCTGCTAATGAAAGCCTGCCAGTATGACGTGAGTAACGTTAACCTCGCCCTGCCACATACAGTATGTTCAATTTCTTAGTTTACATTCGGCAATCTTAAGGAAATCTGAAATACGATATACACAATACTTGCAGAAACTTCGAAATAGAATCAGAAAGTTGAGCTTGGGAGGTTTTTCCATTTCTTGGTTTGAAATGTACCTTGCGTTCCAAGCAAAAAAGCATTCAGAGGGCATTTTCTGAGGTAATATTCTTGCTTGCTTTCTTTATTACTCGTATTTTCATTCCGTTTCTATTTATTACATTAATACGCAATAATAGATCAAATAGAAATTAATATCACTAATGTTTTTTTTTTTCTTTAAAGATCTTCGATTAAAAAAAAAAGTAAAGAGCGCCATTTCTGCTTGTATTGTAAATATAACTACGGAACTGGATCTTGAGGATCTGAGACGCCTATAGCCCTTCTTCTTTACTATGCAGGCTATTGAATAAATAATAACCATTACATTTATACAAGCATAATTTCTCGAGCTTAAAATTTAACGCTAAAATTCTTTGTTCGCTTTATCCATAATGTACGCATAGTCCTAATTTCGTTGTAATCACTTGCGCGTAGGTGACACGCGACAAACAATATGATGTTCTGAAATTCTTTCGTTTCAACAAATCTTCAGCTAATGCCTATGAAGAGACCCGAGGCTCTAGTTTGTACTCTAGGAAGTAAACACTAACACGGCTACAGTCATTTAAGAGAGAATCGTCGAACACTTTCAGAAATCCTTAAATTTTACTCAGTGCCACCCACACGATGGTAACTGAAAAGTTGTACATGAGACGTGTTTGTGACCGGTGGGTTCCATGACTGATGACTCCGAGATCAAGATGATTACAGGACCAAAGGTAATCATTGCTGATAAAACTACGCTACATCATTTCGTTGTTACTGAGAGCAAACAGCAAAGCTCTGGTAGAAACTTCCATTATCACACACACACAAAACATGGATGCTGGGGAAGTTATGGTCATCTCAATTTTCGATATTCAAGGTATGGTACCTGCACACACAACTGTAACCGGGCAATACTACAGAGATGTCCTGAAAACTCTGCAACAAGCTGGATGCTGCATCATGATAGTGCACGGTCGCTGATCGCAAATATTGTTACTGAATATCTCACAAAAATCCATGTGAAACGTGTCCCTCACCCTCCCCATAGTCCAGATTTGACTTTTTCTACAAACTGAAGAAAACCTTATTGGGAGCATTTTTAACCATCAGAAACAATGGTGAAGGCTGCGGACCTGTCAAAAATGGCTTCCAGCTTGTCTTTGAAGACTGGCAGAAACGCTGGGACAGGTGCACTGCATCCAACGGGGCGACTTTAAAAAAGATTATCAAAATTATGAGTATGAGTAAAAATATGCTGTATAAGGATTATGTGGTGTCGAATCCTTCAAACTTGAGGCAGTATTTTGCCGCAAAAAATCAGAGCAAATTAATCAAAAGTCAATTTTGTTTACAGCTTGTTCTAACATGGGTAGAAATTAGGATAGAAAACTTGTAGGTCGACAAAAATTTGTCTTTGAATGGGAATAACTCGCCATCGCACAGGTAGCCTGCTTTTCATCGTATACGTAACACTTATGTAACAAGAAGCGGTTTTACATTTGCCCTTGTGAGGCAGGCGGTTTGGGGCCGATAATTAATCAGCACAAAAAGGTGTTCAAATTTAGGTGCTTTTCTTTCTTTATTAAAAAACGGAAATATAAGCCTGTTTTAATTAATTCTTATTTCATTGTGAAAAGTATATATGGTCTTAATGGAGATTAACAATGTCGAACACGGAAGGGGAAATAAGTCAAATGTTTCCTATCGAGGAATAAAATACTTTCAAATGAAAAACAAACCTAAAATAAAGTCTAATAAATAAGAATAATGAGACAATTTAACATACAATTTCATCAGAAATTGGGGAAAAAAGAATCTGTTTTATGAGCGTGTCTGGTAAACACGAATTATAGACCACACCTAGAACGGGGTAAAGGGAGGAAATGCGGGCGCTGAGATTTTACCTTATCTAAAAAACTACATGATTATTACTATTGTTACTGAGTGCAATTAGTGAGATCAGTTATATACCCTGTATTCTTTAAGGAAATTCGTTTATCACACTTTGTAGCCAACTTACTTGTGCTATCGAAAGTTATGGCCGAGAGGACAAGGCTGTTCACTAGACTGTGCGATAGATGACAGGTAACTAAAGCCGCTAAGATAACAGCGCTTGACAATGCAATCCTAAATTGGGAAATATAATATAAGGGTTGCCCAAATGAAACTAATGGTAAGGCTTTTGTAGTAGCGCCGTTGCTTCAATACATCTGCTCAAATAGCACCACACGTTAGGAAAAGTTGGCACTGTTTGAAGAGGTGCGAGGAGATTTGGAAAAGGATTTACAATAGTAGTTTGTACTTTATTCGATATGCACATGAAAGCTCTGAAATACTCCCCGCCGTTGCAATCTTCCTGGTAACTTCTTTACTAGTGTCGCGAAATCATTATTTCGAACAACCATTCGTGGACAGCTGCCTGAATTTCCTCTTGTTGCGCAATATTTTATTACGAAGCGAGTCCTTCATGTTCTTGAATAAGGCATTATCAAATGCAGAAAGATGTGTATGCGGCACAACAATGAACCCCAGTGATCCCCTTTCGACACTCTGAATCCGCATCTGTAAGAGTGTCACAGTACACCTCGCTGTTGACAGTCGTTTCTTGAGGAAGTCAGTCTAATAGCAAAATGTGTGAAGTGTCCCGCAGATGGAGCAGCACGAAATTTCTTTAACTGGGGACACCCGGATGTTTCCATTGCATAGATTGGTCTTTCTTCTCCGGTGCGTGGAAGTGACACCGCGATTCGTCACTAGTCACCAGCGTCTCCCCCCCCCAAAAAAAAACCCCTTCTCATGTTCTGGAAGGCCTATGATGTTGACGGACGGTCAGTACCACATTCTCGTGTGAAAATTCCCTGCCGCAGGCGAACCCATTGACCCAGATGTAAAAGGTATTTTGTCAAGTAATGTCTTGATCATATATCGCATTTAAACGTGTATGAATTTCTGCAGTTTTGACGCCTTTCCTTACATAAAACCATACAGCCCATTTTTGTCCAAGGTAGTCGCCTTCCATTTTTTTCCACGTTTTCCTCTACTTTACAACAAACGAACACTGTCCTGTCGCCACATAATCTGCTGACAACCACCGTCTAGTGTCGCCGTCATGTCCATAGTCAACTATCAGTCCATAGTCTTACGACCGCCACGGGTGGCCGAGGTCGTTAAGGCGCGGACTCATGAGCGGGTAGTCTGGGGTTCGAAACCCGCCAAGACCGTCCTCCCTTACTGGAGTTTTTCCAGGTTTTCCTCAGTCCTCATAACTGGCAAATGCCGGGGAGGTACCCTAAACTTAGGCTTGGAAGTTTTCTTCCTTAAAAAAATATCCTTCCCAATATATCATTTCATCTCATATATCATCGGTGTCCACCGCCTGTGGTGCCTCAGTAGTAAAAACGGGAGTTAAACACCATTAAAAAAAATAGTCTTACGAAAGAATGTGCCCATAGATTTTGCGCTATTAATTAATTTTCCAACGTTCCTCGCAGTATTCTGTTTTCATGTGCAAACATGCGCTGAATTACTACTTGTAAATTAGTCCAAACATGCCCAGCGAGCACTTGTGCAATTTTTGAAGGCAGGAGGAGTTAATAGAGTCGAAATTTGTCAAATAAAAACGGTATGGGAATGAATGTGCGTTTCACAGACTTATAATTATTATTTCCTGTAGGTCCGTGTATTTCAACCAATAAAAATCAAAGATTTCATTTTGGTATTCCTTATAGCTCTTGTATGTAGTATTTCGAGAAACACTCTATATAAGGCACACGGGAGACAATTCACACAAATACCAAAAGGAGAAAAATAACATGAACAGTTTATAAATGTAACGAAAGTACAGAAGTCATCCCCCCAGACTTGCCATGCACTGTCTAAGTCTACTTATGTCCCTACTAGGAATGAATTTGTTCAATACTCAATATAGTAAATAGAGTGTAAAATGAACCATACAGAATTATACAATTTACTCCGTTTATATATTTAAAACAAAATCTTTTTCTCCTATTGTTAAGAGGAGCCAAGGTATCCGAATCTGCTGAATACACCGACTTCATACTCAACTACTGATAACGCTGGTTTCAAAAGAGAAGGGAAAATATTCAATCTATCATACTATAAAATGTATGTATTAATTATAAATATTTTACTAATATTTATCTCAACTAATTACCGAATTCCTTATTGATCCAATATCCAGAACACTCTGGTTATCAGGATATTGGATTCGTTCACATACTAGGGTGAGTCAAACTTACAGAAATTACTAATATTGTGCCACTGCCCTGCTATTTGATACTGTTACCAATGTATTAAAAATGGTGTAATGGTGGCAGCACAGTTCATACCAGCAAAATGTGGCTACATCAGTTTAAGGATTTCTTTTTTAAATAGTGTTTAATGACCGTTTTAACTACTGAGGCATCACAGGCGGTGAATACTGGTGATATATGATGAGATGAAATGGTAAACTGAGAAAGGATTTTCTTTAAGCAAGGAAGCTTCCAGGTTTAAGTTCAGGCTCTCCCGCATTCTAGGTGGAAATCGAACCCCGGACCTCCAGCTCAAAGTCCGCGCCTTTAAGACCTTGGCCACCCTTGGCGGTAGTTTAAAGATGGCCACCGTCACTTGCACCAAAAAAAATCGCATTATGAGCAGTGAAAGTGTGAAACCGATTGAAATTCATTAACGAATGAAGGTTTAATGTTTTTCACAAGTCTAGAAATCTGGAAATAATACGAGTTTAGTGGCAAACACTTAAATAAGTAAAACCAGGAGGTGCACGAGTGACTATGTACACAAATAAAATACTTTTTGTTAGAGGAATCGATGAACATTTTAAAGTGCTGGAGAGGATCCATTTTGAATGCCAAGGAAACTTTGTGAAAGAAAAAAAAAAAGTTATTTAGTTGTGTACCACTTGTTCAACAAGTTATAATGAAAACATTTGGGGTTTTCAGATGAGTTGCCGTCGTAATCAAAACCGCCATCTCTAATAATTTTTCGAGCATTTCATTTTTTAAACTTGTTTACTGATTCAACCGTTTTATTTATTTATTTTCCCCCCTCTTTCCTTTAACTTATATTTCTTTACATATTTCCTCAGAAATTCGGTATTTCATTCGCAACTGCTTCTGTTGGAAGTTTTTTCCATTTCCTTCCCAAACATTTAATTTTCAAAACTATCCTTTTCTCTACACATGGACATATCTCTGTTTCACCGCCTATTTCTATTCTGCACCATGCAAATTCTTCTCTTTCAGCTTTATCACAACATTCTACATATTTTCTTCATGAAATTTGCATACTGCCAAGGGCGAACGAGATCGTTAGGGCACGGGGCGGGAAATACGGGGTTCCATTTCCGATAGGACCATTCTCCATGACAGATTTTTTCTAGGTTTTACTTAGAACTCATAAATGGCAAATGCCGAGTATGGCAAGAGGGTTTTGGAGGAGGATATTGATAGATAGACCTTGTGATCAATGATGAATGAGAAAAAAATCGTAAATGTCTGTAAGACACTCACAACAGGATTGAATAGTGAGAAGTATATAGACTATGTAATGAAAGAAGAGGGAAAGAAAGGCATGGTTACGATTAGGTGTACGGAGGTTAAGAATTTAAGGGAAAAAGTTCCTCAGAGCATATGCCCAACATGTGGAGAGGAATGGGATGGAATTCACATTTTGATAGAATGTAGCGAAACTGATGAGTGCAGGAAAAGATTAAGGAGCCATTTACAATGGAAAAAAAAAAAGTTTAACGTAAACAAAAAACCAAATGCTATGCACTGTAATGGAACCTTTTACAATGAATCACGTAAACATAAAAAGAAACATACTATTAGAGGTAAACATAGAAGCTTGCAAGGTTCTGCATCTGCGTGTGAGGAAAACGTAAGTAATAAGCAATCAGAACCCATTGCTGCTATGTTGACAAAATGGCGTCGATGGACAAAAGATTAATTATCTTATATCAAACATATCCTTGCTTGTATGAAAAGAAAAACAGATCGCCTAAGGATGCAGTTTTGAAAGCAAACGTGTGTCCTTTAATCTCAAGTGAATAAAACTGTGGAGGTAAACGCTATCGCTATCGCTATCTGCTCAGAAGCAGTCATTTTCAATTAGCTGTTATTATTTGATCTTCACTTGCTCCCCACCCCATCCCCACCCAAACCTTACGTTTGCGTCTTTCATTGTGAATGTCTACATACTACACGCGTTATGTTTTATTATGTTTACGTTAAATTTTCAAAGTGAAAAGGTTAATAGAGCTACAATGGTCATGAAAAAATTGACAATCGCGCTCAGGTAAATTCCTTAGGAATTTTTATTTAATTTTAACACATATTAAAAGCTGGATAAAGTGGGTGGGGCGATTAGCTTGTAGTTAAGAAATGTTGAAAACTCTAGCTGGTTTAAGCATTAAAATTGATTGGAATTTATTTTAATATTTAGTGCGATGTTGAAATAATATGTGATCACTAATCACTGGCCCCCCTCGATATTTGTTGAAAACTAATTATGAACTGGAAACAGGGGTTTAGAATGAACATAAATAATATATTTCTTTTGTTCTTTGAACGGTAATATATAATTTTGGACAGTTTGTAATTTGTTGAGATAATGCTGATATATTCATTGAAGCTGTGGTGGCCACACCTAAGAATGACCTTGTGGAGGCCACTTTGTATTTTGCTTAGCATTTCAATAAATTTCATTTAACCGCTTTCTTAACAAATAAATAGTGAAGCGGAAAATATTAGATTTAAGGCCCTAAACAATCATCGGTAGCAGTGTTTAACTATATTAATTTAATAAGTTCATTTTCATATGTTTTATATTAGGTCAAACTATAATGTTAATATTAAGCCCCAAATATTTAATGGTTATATTTATTTAGCTATTATTAGAAGCTCATTTACGTATGTTATTACATCAGATAAAGGCTATGATATTTAATTTAAAGCTTCAAACATTAATTGATTATATTTTAATCATATAAATTTAATATAAGTTCATTTGCACATATTTTTGTGTTAAGTAAAGGCTTTGATTTTCAATTCAAATAACAAATATTCGTTGGTACTATGTTTTAAATCATATAAATCCAGTAAGTTCATTTGTATAGATTTAGTGTACGAGATAAGGGCCATTACAATGTGTCTTAATGTTTGTTTGTTGGCCTTTATGACAATACTCAATAATATAAGGTTCAAAGGACCACATACACACATAGCCAAGAGTATGAGTAGATTAACTACAAATAAAGAAAATTGGAATATTAAGAGAATCGACCAATGGCAAACGTAACAACATTAATGTGTACCACGAATGAAACACGAGACAAGACGCTTTGTTGAGATTCAATAGAAATTAACTATTCGTTCAGTTATACTTATGTTGAAAATAATTCATGGTAATGAACAGTATTATTACAATCCATTGTAATACAGAAGGTTCACATTTCAAAATATTAAGTTAGTTGTGTTTCGTATTCCGTGGGGAGAGGATGTGCTTTGTATTTCGTGAGAAGTGGTTCTAATTCCGTAAAGAGAAGTTGCATTTAATATTACATAAGGAGAAGTTGCGATTTATATTTCGTGGGAAGAAATTACAAACTACCAGTCATGGTGAATACTAAAGAGTCACGAGTTCAAATTAATATCCGTAGAGGAATGTATAATATGATTTACACCAGAACAAAGATTTAAAAAAAGACATAGGCGTCTTAAAGATCTATTAGTAATAAAAACAGAATTTGTATCGAATAAAATCAAACCGATTGTTGTCGGTATTAACAACCACGATAGGGCCATTGTCACTAAAACACATATATTGGAAGAGAAATATAAATTCCATCACGTCTGTCTCGTCTAGTAATATTCTCAGAATTCGTTTTATCAAAAAGTGCACAGTTTTGTTTTAATGACAAGACAAAAACTTCGTAGATTGCTATCCAATGTGTTTTGATATACTTAAATACACACTCCTTTCACCCAAGAAGTATCAATTTGAAAAAATCCAGCTAAAATAACAAACTATGAGCTAGTCGTGCATATCCTGCTGGCAGTAGTGAACGTCCACGACACACACGCATCACGCACATAATAGCGCCGCAACAGACAAGACAGCGAGTGTCCGTACATAAATACTCTCACTTATCAACGATGAAATACAATGATTTGCAACATTTTTCAACAGCATGGACCAGGTCTGTCTGATAATCCGTATCGGGGGAATAAATTTAGTTGGATGGTTAATTTTATTTACTGTTGGAAAAGTGCACACATTTTTAAGAGCTGTAAATAAACCTAACATTACAAGTAAACAGCTTTAGCTGGGACCCTTTATGATTTGGTTTATTTTATTTAAGGACGCTCTTTAAGAGCATTAGCGTCCCATTCAATTCAAGGCGTGAAACGGCCGGCAAACTTTGCTTACAGGCTGTTCTTTCAGACATGAGGTTCTTTTAGTGCTGTAAATCTATTATAAGGTAGACAATTTTAGTTCTCTTCCGAAAGAAGATATATTTTTGATTTTTACGCCCTAAAAATCCATCGACCCTGACTGGGTTTGAACCCGCGACTTCGGATCTACGAGGCACCAGGAGCCTGTTAGGGTTGGATTGCCGTTTTCGCTTTTCATTATTATCCAAGAAAGAAATAAAGAGCATACTACACTATCTGAACCCCAAGTAATACTAAATGTCACCAATGCGAGGTCAAAAATAAAGTAAAAATTATAACCCCTACCTGCAGAAACAAGTAACAGTCTGCTCGACGTCTAGTACCAGGTTAGTGTTGATAGTTGCATATCTCACTGCTTTACGGCTGTTCATAAAAGTGAACATGCTGTGTCTTTCTGGCACTCAAACCTGCGAGCTGTACTTTCCGCTACCTCCCATATTCGTGCTGCAATACGTTGTGGAACGCGGCGTAAAGGTTTTACCGAGTAATCTCGTTACAGATGTGATCAGTTTAGGGTTTAACCAATGGAACGCGGTGGTGGAGAAGCCTAACAACTGGGTGTTTTAAGTCGCACACGAAACTCCGCAACAGAAATACTCGCTTGATTCATGTCACCATCCGCATGGAATACAATTTGGAAGAGTTCGTTAACATGAGAGGAAAAATGCTGGGGTAAGAGAAGACATATCGCTGTTTAACACCTTGACTTATGCCCAGATATAAACAGTTTACGAATAGCGCGATTTAACTATCGCGAAAACCTGTTACGTGTAACACCCATTCCAAAAGCAGGCACAAATAGAAGTCGTGCAGATTTTTAAATCTTTCCAAACCAATATAATTTCAAATTGTATGTATATACACACACATATTTTTAATTGTTTATATTTTCTTCCCCGTTGCAAGTGAGAACCAGATAAGCTAGATGACAAATGAAACCTATGAATAGGATATCAGATCGAAGAAATGTTGAACAGATGCTAAACCTTCTCGATAATGGCTAGATGTATATTATGTGCCAAATGGCACTTTTTAAAAATACTAAAAATGGTAGGAATATTTTATATATGGCCTAAACGTAACAAACGGCTGGAACAAAAACTTTACTAGGGCAGAAATGCGTACGGTGAAGGAATCGAAACTAGCTACTATTGGAGGCCTGGACAGTTCTTTTTATGAATTTTAAGGAGAAAATATATAGTGCAAGTACGAGGAGCAGTAGAATGATATGTTGTGAATTAAGTCCTTCCGCAGTACCACCCATCGGAATTCGCTAAAAAGTATGAACACAATTTTTAACACAAAATATCTACTTGCTTTATTAATTTTGTGAAATGATAAGTTAAATATTGGTAGCAGGACCAGCCTTTATGTTTTCAGTAACATATTAAAATCTTAGTGTTTCACTAGAGCAATCGAAATTACAAATTATCTATCTTCAATTATATTATGCGACCGTTGATTGTCTTGTGACAATAAGGTACTCACAGAGTTCTAATTAATAAAATCAGGTAGCTGGAAGAAGGCCCTTTTCCGGAGAATTAAAAAAAAAAAATCTTTACGCAAAGTTTAATGTTACTATTTAACTCTACGAATTGTCATACTTCTTTAAAATAAGTTTTGCATAATTCATAGCGCTTTGTATCACAGTTTGGTTTCTTAGATTTGAACTAACTGTTATGATAACGGCTATTAATGTTGCGTTTCTTTCAGTTACTTTCCCAAAACAACTAACTTAAAAATCACTAGGATTTCTCTTGTTCGTGGCTGTTCATGAACAATGTGACCAACGTAAAAGCTAATGACAACCTGAAGCTGAAGATAATATGTTGGTTAAACGTCATTACTGCAAATGGAACAAAGAATTAACTTAAATATGCTTCTCACATTCAATAGAATAATAGATGGATGACTCATTAACCAATGACCGGAATTACGCCATATAGAAGGCAGAAATATCAAAAATGTTGCATCTCTCAAATACTGTAACCTTTAGGAGTCAATCCCCTTCAGCATATAATAAGTCTAGCAATCTGCAATACAACCCATTTCCTAAAATCTCCATAAAAGCGAACTGAATTCAAAATTGAGAAATGGGAGCGAAATACACGAACCCGAACATTGAACCATTTCATTATTCAGTAAAAACTCCTGCAACAGATCTTACTCTTACGGGTGTTTCTCGTGTTCCAAAGTGAAGGAAGCTTGTTTCCCAAATTGGAGCAGGAAAATCAGGAGACACTTCTAAGAAACTTTCAAGACATGGCAACAATGAGTGTTACGATATTAGTTTATAATTGTACAACATTAAAAACGAGTTTCGTGGCTATTTTTTTTTTTTTTTGTGTGTTACAAATAGAATAAATTAACATTAATGTCGATTTTTCTAATTAATTATTCTTTTATTAACTGTATGGCATCATTGTGTCAATGAAGATTATTTAGTTCATTTGTCTGAAAATAATGAATTGTAGCTAATTCAGAGAAAATATATCACTTATCACACGAAATACAACAAATTCATTGAGTGAATAGTAAAAATATTAAGGATATTTCAACAAAAAAAAAAATAGTGTTGGCATATATTTCAGAAAGGTATCAAATTCTGGTGGGTAAATTAACTTTATTAATTTTTCATTAATTCCGTAATAAAGTATTCTGCAATGAAAATGATAGTTTTCTTCAACACTAAAAAATATTAAGCATAAAGTAATATTATGTGAAAAAATATGTATGGTGCATTTTTATTATAGCAAAAATATTTTTTGATGTGCTTCAATAAAAAGATCTCTATTAAAAGAATTAATCTAAATTTATTATTAATCTATAATCCTAACAATTAAATTGTTTTTTTATTTTAGTTTTTTTTTATTTGATGAAGCATGCTCCAAAGTTATAATGTGAGTGAAGTGGGGATTATACTATACTCCGAATAATTTGATGTGATGGTTAAAAAGTACAACTCATTTTTAACCCGAAATTTGAGAAGCTATTTTCTCAAAACAGTGTTTTAGAGTACAGGCACTTATTCCAGTTGTCAATTAAGAGGTATTAACAACCTTGTTTTCGCAGAAGTTTTGTTTATCTTGCTAATGGAGGTAGTTCTTACAGCAATTTCTATAAAAACAGAATATTTGAGGACATGCCTCTCCTCTCTTCCAGTATCAAGCGAATGTCTGACAGCGTTGTCATGTCTTTTGCATGCGGTGTTTAATGCAACATTTTTATTTTGCTACAATAATTGGTAGCTTTAGGACTCGGCAATAATCAGGTGCCTTGTCTTGAACAACTGGGTTGCTCTTGTCTTAAGATTTTGATTCCGAGATAATGCTCAACAATTTCTGCATTTATTGAGCCATGATATTCTGCAAGAGCCTTGGCCATGTTTTAATGACTCACAAATAAAGCATACTGCATAAACCATGATCTTCCACCGCAGGGAATAACAAATCTCTCGCCTTTGCTGCTCGATGTTGATGTGAAAAAACTGTCAATATCATCCGACAGATCCATCATACAACATTTCATTGAGATAAACGTCATTTTAGCCTTGCGCTCAAAAACCCTTGATCTCTTCCCGATATTATATCGCCATGCAATGACGTCAATGAATTCAGCTCTGCCACATTTCTATGCTAAGGTAACACATTCAAGTCCGAATGAAACTAAAAACCAACTCCCTGTTTTATTTACTTGCATTAAGAAACGCATCTCCGTCTTTTCAACATTTCTACTGTGCATGATGCACCAGTTTTAACAAGTCGGTCCTGATGGTGTAGTGGTAACATACTTGCCTCCTAAACCCAAGATCGCGGGCTCGATCCCGTCTAGGATCGATGAATTTTCCAGGTGTAAAAATCCTAAGTATGGCTTCCTTCTGAAAGGAAGTAAAGCCGTGGGTCCCGTGGCACGAAAAAGAACCTCAATCCTGAAAGAAGAAACCTCTGAGCAAAATTTGTGGGCCGTTTCACGCCCTGATTTGAATGGGACGCTGATGACCTGAGATGTTAAAGAGCGTTCGTAAATAAAATCAATCAATCATTTCTAACAAGTGATTTTTCCTTCCCAGAACCGCTCCATACATGTCAGCCGGTCGGTCAGTTCAAGCTGGTATCACTGAACGAGAGTCAGAAGTCTGTAGCTATGATTATTGCGTAAGTTATTACTCATTGCTAACACTTAATATGTACCTTTACTCGTCATTATCAAGCAAGAAGATGCTGAAACTGCCTTCCTTCATTTGCCATACATTTCTGGTATCGGCTTATGAAATTAACCATTACCTCTCCCGTTCCCTCTGAGAAACGAAGAAATGTCTTCACGAATGTTATTTTCCAGTCCATCTGTATGTAGATTTGTCCTGTACACTTAATGCCCTCCAGAGGCAAAATAGCAGTCATTCGGGGGACCAGGGGAGCCATATACTATTAGTGATGACTCTAAAGTCGAATATTTCATGAATTGCATGCAGACATGCGCTGTAGGTGGCATTGCAGAGTCCTGTCGGAAAGTCGCGAACCTACCTTCCCTCACAGAAAAAGGGTTGCAAAATATTCTGCACATACCATCACTATTAACTGGTTCTTAAAAAAATGCCCATTATTCTCACACTATCTTTTGATCATGCAGAGGTTCCTTGTGAAATAAGTTAGGTTTTTCCCACTTAGGTAAAACCAAGATTCGTCAGTAAAGAAAATGAGATTAAAGTCAATTTCTCCGTCAAGCGCACTATTCAAAATTCATTCACAAAATCTACTCCTGGATGCAGGGTCGCCCGGTATAAGTTCTCGCCCTTGTAACGTTATAGGGTTTCACTTCAACAGTTTTGTAGCCGTTCGAACAGAGGAATAGAAAAGTCTTGTTTGCTGATATAAGACGCCAAAGTGAATTTTAGAGGAACGTCCAGAGCATGTCTAATGTTATCGAACTTTTCTCTGTAACACACGTGGCTATGTATGCTTTTTATCAAGAATATTTCCAGTTTTACCAAGGTTTAATACGAGGGTTGATCAACAAAGATTGAGACTGATTTTTTCCTGTAGCTTCCGTGATAGTTTCGTATCTGTAACATAAATATTTGAAAAGAGCGGGTTTTTATGTATAATGTTTGTAGGCGGCAGCACTCTCGTATTGGTAGGTTGGTAGTAATGCTCTATTTTGTAGACCCTACGTGCATTTAGCATACCAGACAATGGAGGTGACGCGAGAGGAGCAGTACAGCGCAATCAAATTCTGTTTTCGTTTAAACCATACAGCCACCGAAACTTATGAAAAGCTGAAGCAAGCGTACAGTGAAGATGCACTACCTCGTGCAACAGCGTTTAGGTGGTTCAAGGACTTCAAAGAAGGCCGACTTGTCAGTGTTAAGCAAGATGGGCCTGGTGTTTCGGCTTCTGCTGTGACTGAAGTCAACATCAACACAGCTGCTGGGATTGTCCGAGAGGATCGGCGTATAACATTACGTAACCTCAGTGAAGTGTTAAGAATTTCATATGGCAGTGTGTTTACAATTATGCACGACCATCTCCATATGACCCGAGTTTGTGCTCGTTGGGTGCCACGTCTGTTGACTCCCGAACAAAAGGCTGTGCGAATGGAGACAAGCCGTGAGGTGCTGCGTCTCTTTGCTGATGAAGGGGATGCGTTTTTTAAATCGATTATCATCGGTGATGAGTCACGGCTGCAGCATTATGATCCTGAAGGAAAACAAGCCAGCACAGTGTGGAAATCGCCAGGTTCTCCGACACCAAAAAAGGCAAAAGTTATTCCATCTGCAGGGAAAGTGATGGTGATCACATTTTTTGACTGTAATGGAATGATTTACCAGCATGCAGTTCCCCCTCACACTACTGTTACAGCAGCATACTACACGTCAGTATTGGCTACACTGAGGAAGCACATTGCAAAGAAACGACCAGAGCTTTCTCGGACTGGGTGGCGACTTCATCATGATTTGCGCCTCACGTCGCAAATCAAGTCATGCAGTTTCTGGCTCGATTCAACATTACCTGTGTACCACATCCACCTTATAGCCCCGATCTTGCACCCTGTGACCTTTTTTTTATTCCCATCACTAAAGGCAAAGCTTAGGGGTATTCGATTTGAGAACTATGAAGCAGTGCTCAAGAAAAGTGAGGCGATTCTCAAGGACCTGACAAAGAATGGTCTGCAGCATGTGTTCAAGGACTGGCAGAGACGCTATGAAAAGTGCATTGAAGTAGGAGGGGACTACTTTGAAAAAGATCACGTAAACATTGAATTGGAGTAATAAACATCTGTGAAAAAAAATCAGTCTCAGTCTTTGTTGATCAGCCGTCGTATAAGGGAATCTCGCTTGAAACAATCTCCGTACACCAAGAGCCGATTCTGTACGCAATTACAAAGCATAAATAAATATTCTTACAGGAATAGAATATCTGACTTGAGCCATAATGAAGTAATTAAGACATTGTACACGTGAATACTTAATACACTGTCATACAACACACAAGAACAAGTCAAACTCGTACTGACCAATACTAGGGCGCCCCGGCCGACTTTAAGCGTGGGAACGAGACGAGAAATGCAGAACTCGGTCAACTGCGCCAACTGCACATGGAGCGTCCCGCGAAGGAACAATCACCCACTATAACGCTCGTATGCCATTCTACACAAGTCACGAATGAAATTCGTCGATGCGATCAAATGGTAGTTACATGTGTTTTGTTGGGGTTTTATGGCTCTATGGGTTAGTGATATTTGAACATTTCTTAATTAAAGTAATTTCTAAACCAGTAACATCAGCAGCTAATTGGTTGAGAATGTTGATAAAATGCCCTAATTTTTACACAGTATTTTATATTTTGAACAATTTTTACAGCTAGCTTTCTAATCTTCGAGCCTTAAGTTATGACATTTTCCATTTTTGTGGCAGGGAGCCTTTGAGATGAAGAGCCAGCAAGATTCACGTCTGAATTTTGTTCGCGAGTTTCTTCGCCACCTAGCTACCCCAAACAAGAACGAAATATTCAGACACATTTCCACGTTTTAACACTGTTAAATAGCAACTGAAAGATGTATTCAGTATACTATCAGACTTAGCAATGGCACATTTTTGCATCAACAGGGATCGAATAACCATTTTCCACTGTCTTATACAATTTACTCCGGGAATGGGGAAACGAGGAAGGTTTGCACACTCGTGGAACAACGGTTATTAAATCCTATATATAAATAATACCTTAATTTAATATTTCTTTTGTTGTATCTTTGTTTACGACACTTCACTTTACTCCATCTTAAGCCAATGTAGTTTATTTGAATCTCTGACAACCTAAAGCACATGTTTTGAATTAAAAAGTGTTGTAGTCACAAACTATAAACACCCCCACATGAGACCAAGATCGTTAAGGCACGAACTCGTGAGCAGAAGGTCGAAGGTTGGATTCCCATTACGATTGTCTTCCAAGATTGAGGTTTTATTCAGGTTTTCCTCAGTCCTCAAATGGTAAATGCCCAGGAAGATACCCTATACCTAGGCCCGGAATGCTTCCTTCTTTAAAAAAATCCTTTCCCAAATAATAATTTCATATCGTGTATCAACAGTGTCCACCGCCTGTGATGCCTCAGCAGTAAAAAAAAACTATTTTAAAAATGTAAACATCTATTATTTACTTTCATTTCAAATGTAACTGTAGAAGGCGGTGGTCTGCATACATTTTGTAGAATTAATGTCCTTACTTAGAAGTTTAAAACTACTGACCTTGCTATCTCAAATTACTCGTGTAAGACCTCTTTACAGTGACTGAAAATATTCCAGTGTTATTCATTAACGCCCTGTATGCGAAGACAATAAGGAGTGCGAGGATTATACCGACTACCTCTTCCTGTCACCTTACAAAATGGGATGTAAAGTTCAAGCTACCGACACAAAATGTACACAACATGCTGCTAATGAGTTTTATTCAATTAAAGCACGGTTACCGCTCAAACTGTCCTCCATTATTCTCCAGGCGCAACAGGCTTCTTTGAATTACCAACAAAGGAACAGAGAGATCTCGTTACTGAATCCTCAAATTCAATGCCATGGAGTAATGGAGGTGGGTGCCCAAAAACATTGAGCCCTAATTGCACAAAAGGGCGGCTCTTTAGGGAAAACCTTCCTTGTTCTACGATAACTTTTTTCCCTATAAACTACTTGTCCTTTTAATCATGCAACATAGAAACCGCTTTAAATAATCTTAAATTCCAAAGATACCAGAAGCTTTGTTAGATCTACAGCTAGCGCTTTTCATTCTTTTCACATATCTTACAATGTAGATAAGCTGAAAAGCTCTTTAGTGCAGCAAAATAATCAAGCAATCATCTTTGATTAAGGCCTGATTTTATAACAAATTGCTTTGCTTAAAATGCCTACAACGAGGAAAAAATATATGGAGAAAGGTTAGTCGAAATATGAAATATATACCGTTTTAAAACTCTATAACTTTTCAAAATTCAATTTTAGTAAAATGCTTTAAACAGTGTTGCTAAGTTTGATGAGGACAGCCAGGGAAAAAAAAAAAAAAACATCGTTCCATTTTAAATTCTGAAATTATCTTCCCGAACCCGCATAATAGGGCCCGTTAAAGTGTTACCTAAGAACCCCTCTTCGGTTTAGAAAAAGTTAGTATTTTGATTCATTTAAGAGATATTAGCTTCTAGCTTTATACGGGTCTCCCTGTATATTCTTCTAGGAATGTGTCTAAAGATATATATTTTCAAAAATGAAACATAGGAATTTTACAGAAAAAGTGGCGGCAATGATGTTTCAATAATAATTCTTTTAAAATATTGGAGTTATTATATTAGGTCATTTAAACCAATGTCCTCAACATGCCAAAAGACCGACATCGAAAAAGAAATGTGTCATTCTGAAGACAAATGTACTTCATTCAGCAAAACAGCCTACAACTAGGAGCGCGTGTTTTGTTATTTCTGCCCTTACACCCACAGAAACCTTTCTAAGAAAGAATAATAGAGGGCAATAAAAAGTTACATTTTCTATACAGTATACAAAAGCAATGTGAAAACAACTACATGCCATAAAATACACAATAAAAGAATATTACACTTTTTATTGCGTCAACACTATAAATACCTATAGATATCCCTGGGCCTAAACCATGAATAACACAAATCCAGAACTCGGTATATTTGGAAAGAGTTCGGACAAAATATATTTTGTATAATCAGCAGTGATTAAAATCTATAAATATATAGATTGTAATTTACCGTTAATAATGATACTTCATTATTGGGAGGGAATGGTATTTGGTGTTATTCAAACAGGAACAGTTAACTGAAAAAAGATAGGTTGTATTTTTGTAGTTTTTACATGAAAATCACTACAATCCTGACGTATCAAAATTTTGTCACATACTATACATATATATTTTTTTCAAGGCAGCAGATGTGGTGACAGAATCGAAAGATTATTTTAGCAATTCCGAAAGCGATGAAGTGCAGTGGAGTAAATAAATATACGTGAACTCAAATTAAGACACTAACAATATCCATAATAATTCTTTTTCTTCGTTGAAGAAACCAATGACGATATGAATTGTCCCTTTTATCTATTAGTTAGGTTGCACTTTTCGCTCAACTACCTTTAAGAATGTGGCAAACAGTCTCCTTTTATCGGCACATTTTCATCCTACTTCTTTAAGAGCTCCGGTCCACTTCAACACCCATGCCCATGCCCGCACCCCTTTTGGGTGGCTCTGGTGGCATTTGCGTATGCAGAATGGATGAGATCAGCTATACATTACTTCATTGGGTAAGGCACTTCTTGCTTATTCCATTCCCTTCTCTGGTTCTTTAATTACTTTAGCTTGCACGCCTTGCCTGTTAAGTATTAAGGATAGTTTAAGATTTATAGTCATCCTGCTATTTTCGGATACAATCGGTTTGTCATGGTGTAAGGTCAGACGCTGTAACTGTCGAGTCCCATCTACACATGAACTGCACTTAATTCGATTCCTTCAAACATCCACTGGCGAAATTATGTTATTTTCAGTCCATCATTATTTTATATTGATTGTATACATCTTGCAGAGCGAAATTTCACTTAAAATAGAGTGTCAAATAGAGAAATATTATATGCTTTTTTACCTTTAGGATTACGGTTTGTTTAGGTAACAACATTTATACCGAAAAATGAGCATGTGATCATTCCATTATTTGTGGCAAGGCATGGGTGAAAACTATAAGGATGTATATAAAATATAAACCGTGTCCTCATTTCATCATGCAATAGGAGACTGGTTGACCTTCAAAAGACACCTGACATAGGTAATTGAGCTTTCTCATCGTGTTTATTACTCCAACTGTTTTATTTGCATTAGCGAAGGACGTGTGTTAAAACTTTCTACTGTGCATTTGCATCCCTAGAGTGAAATAAACGCTAGAACAAAGAATATTTATTTATGCTGGTTACGTGCAAAAGAAATTGCACAAGTACTGTAACAGAGATTTTCCAGGAGTAGCACATCCAATTGAGATTGGTGAACAAAGTTCGAACTATATGGGTTTTTCATTGACAAGAAGATGAGACAAAAGCCCGGGTAGAAGTTTGATGAAATAATCTGTAGATTAGAAACTTTTCTTTTACAATGATTAGCCCAGTAAATTGGTATATCTGACGGGAGTGCGTGTAAAGCCACTCTGCTGCTGCATTTTCATTCATATATAATTACTGCTATACCTAAATGAAGTTCGTAGAGGTGCTGAAACAAGATATCCGAGAAGCAGATTACAATATTTGTGAGAATGTATCGAAATCTTTACAAAAAGGTTCAGGCACTTCAAACAACAGTAAAATATTAATGATATAAATAACGTCTTCGTTTTGCAGTCTTCCCATCTGCAAAATAAATTTCCAATTGCGTTGCGAAATGATATTCCTTATCTCTATCTTATGTAGGTTTCAAGGTATCTTTATTTCAATTATTTTTATTTATTATATATTTTATCTGTTGACTTTAAAGACGCCCCATATACAATATGTATATATTAAAATATTTTTGTGTAGATTAAAGGTATTATTAGAAAGGTAAATTTTAAAAATTTGCATCAATGAAAAGGACATGGATTTTTATTTTTTCATTGATTTTTCAGGATAACGTATATTAATTGTTTTGAAAAGTATTTTATATGAAAATTGATAAGTTAAACTGTTTAATAAGTATTTGTTGACATTTCCTAGAATTTTCATTAAAACGCTGAGAAAATCTATAGACATGATGCAGTTTAATTGTTAAAGTTTATGTAGTAGGTATTGAATATATTTTCCTAGCATGTAAGTCATTTATTTCATATGTCTAGACGTCTTATTTCTTTCTACTTTCCTCAGCAACAAATTGGGATATCCTAAGCCTCTTTCTAGTCAACATACAGCCAAACTTCAAAAAGCGCGGTTTTCCATTTTTTTCGGACATCTGGGGAACTGTTGGGGTGATACGCAGCCTAATCGATGCAATGGTCTTAAACATAATTAATTCGCTGAAAACAGACATACCTGCTACAGAAAGTTCATAATTCAATATTAAATTAAGGAGCGCACTAAAATATTACCAAGCAGACACTTTTAAATTATTTAAAAGTTTCTCAGAGAACAATCTGAAAGGTCACTACTAAGTCCCAATCATTTCCGTTTCAGAAATTATTTCTTTAATATTTGTATGGGATATTTAATGCATTCTTTATAACGTTACTACTGGTTAGTTAACTATCCATTAGGTTCTATCTACACAATGCCACCGGGTTGTTTAAATACAATGAATTAATCATAAGAACTTTTCAAAAGTACATCTTCATATTTTTGTAAAGGTTAAATATTCTCAGGCAATCGAAATTCTGCTGTGTATACCAAGGGCCAAACAAATAAATGGCACGATAATATAAAATTAGAATAAACAAACACTATTGTTAGTAACCTAACCTCAAAACATACAAAATTCCCTGAGTAATTAAGATTCTGTTATGTCTAGCAGTTAAATTAAATCGAATGCAACGATTAAGTGTGTGTAGTTTTTTTTTTCAATGTCCGCTATCAATATACATTACTTCAATAAATTTCAAGAGCGTAAAATTTGTACCGCTTTGGTAGCAAGCTTGGTTTCCAGATTTCAGATAAGCGCCTGCATGGAAAAGCAGAAAAGTAAAAACAGCCAATTTCTGTGCTGGACGCTTAAGATAAAGTAAATTCTCGTTTAGCAGGCACATGAACCTTCATGCTTAAGTTCCTGCTTTTTCGGTTTTGAATAAGTGTGAACCGGAGTCTAAAATACAAGAATTCAAAGACTCTTTACTCCTTCCCCGGCTAATGCTGCAACACGCACTGCTTATGAGTGCGAATTGAAAGCAGAGCTTATCCACACAACTACACTCTGTAACAAGGAGTTTGTATATGAGAAAAAATGTTTCAATGCTACAATACTGGCTGTATGCCAATAAAGTTGTAATTTTAATATTTGCATTGTTGTAAAGCTCTCGCTCTGAAGAACAAAACACAAGATCATTTAATTTGACCCCCCCCCCCCCGACTGCTGTTAACTCACAACGATATTTTAATTCCTTAAACGATTTTGCTTATTCTGTTTCTGGGTCTAAATCTCGTGAGTACGGCAACAATTGAACAAATTGTGAACAAGTAAAACTCTCCATTGATGGAAAGCATTTGGCATTCTTCGGAGCACTTTCACCCCTTGTGCTTTACCTTATTGTTTGAACTGCTCTGGCGTGTGATGGTTAATCCATGTTTCATCACTAATGAATGCAACGCAGCAGAAACTCTGTTGAATTACGTTAAGAAATGCCCAAGTAGTTCTGAGAAATGTTCATTCAGATGCGCTCATAGTTAACTCTTAACAGAGGCGGCATCCGTCGCACTGCGTGTGTTTTCATATGTAAATTTTCATGCAAGATGTCCCAAACACGATTTACTGAAGTATTTGCAATATCAGCGATCTTATGACGCTGCGAATATTTTCGATGTTTTTCTCCATCGTTGCGGTTATTCAACCCCCTAAAAGTTCCTCATTGAAAGTGCAAAAACGACCTCATTTAAATTCAATTACCTATTTCTTCACTACTGACGAGTCTTTCAAAGAGAAATTCTACATCATAATAATATCGGTTAGCGTTAAACCTTTTAAAACGAAGTATTTCTAGAATTGCGCTACGTTTGATTTTATCCATTGTCCCCCTTCCCTCTTTTTAAAACCCATCACCTTGTTTAGTTTGCTGGACGTGTTTGAACTTTCATTACATGTCATCTAACGCTAAATCACAATATTTGGGAAATATGCTTCCTATTTGACACCTGGTGTCAAGTCTGCCTTATACTCTTCTATAAACCGCCGTGGTCTAGTGGTAGCAATGGTATTTACTATGTGGTGAACCCAGGTTCGATTCCCGACTGTATCAGTTCCCTGACAAGGTTTTTTTTTTAAGTTTTTCCAAGTTATTACGGTGAATGCCTGGGTTCATTCAGCCAAAGCAGTGAACTAAGGTATTACCTGGACTGAAACGACAAATAATTTTGTTCGGGAACCTATTTTTATTTTTTACATATGGAATTGTTTAATGTACCATGAATCTACGACGGGGACCCATGACTTACAGTACCGCCTGGAGGTCTTTCGTTTGAGATTTTATACGTCCTGAAAAAAATCATCGACTTCGACCGGGTTTGAACCCGAAAACCTTGGGGTTACAGAGGACGTACACCACCAAGGCCACTTGTGGCATTTAGGAGGGGAGATTTATTCTATATAAAGTACGCAACTGAAATAAAATGCATTCTTTATTTTTTGTGCTCTACACAACTGTTTATTCATTTGCCGGAAGCTTTCAGAATATTTCACAAATTAGCAAGGGATACAGAAATTAAAAAAATGCACAAAGCTGCACCGTGACTCATGAATGCGCAGTGATTCAGCTTTTCAGACAATGGCGCCGCAATTGATAACTTCTGGCTTGGTTTGCATTGTGCAGTGCAGTTTCAGTAAGCATGTACATGTGTGGAACTTGGTTCTCAGCCAGCTCGAAACCATTCAGGGTCCACTGTTTGGCACAAAAGCGCAAAGCAAGATTTAACACCCAAAAGTGTTCCGTACCAGATACACAGTGCCCTAACAACAGGTCAACTCCTAGTCTTTGTTTTCGCAAATGTTCGCAAAGGCAAGATTCTTGGTAAACAATAAAAATAAAGGAAGCCGCAGTAGTGAACTTTCCTTGTATTACGTGCCAGTGTCAGTGGAAAGGGAGGCAAACATCGTTTTCAGCAAATGCTATAGATTTCTCCAACGTGCTTGGATTCCTGCAGAATTGTGAATTTCCTAGTCATCGTAAAATTGTACTCTCAGATTTGTTTACATTTAATTCCCTCGTCCCTCAAAGCGCATCAAGTTAGCAGCAAACGCAACTGGATACTAATGAAAGTTTACAGAAGTGTTTCACAAAATGCACGTGTAGTGAATTTTGGACATCCTATATATTATCGTTTGCGCAAACCATCTATAATTTAACTGACATCTCTATTCAGGGAATTCTTATGTTTAATGACATACCGCATTTTACCGAAGCAAGGCGTGAAAGACGCTAGCCACTAGGTTCTGCTAAAAAGCAACTATAGAAAAACGAGAATCACTGGTCTACACACGCGCGCACACAATAAATAAATAAATTAATTAATTAACTTGGATATACGTAATATCAATGCCCTGAATTCAAATGTGCTTTCAGTTTTACTCTTTCAGGCTAGGTTTTTAAACAAAATCACATCAAATGTAATAATGGATTTACATTTTTGATAAAATATTATCAAGTTTTAAGACATATAGCTAAGATAAAACTGTTTTGTAGGTTTCGTTTTAACTTAAATATTAATGAATATATTGAAAAAAAAAACGGAGATATGTGCCAATAATGCAATGCATTTCCAAACCTTTTATCTATTAGGGAGATGAAAACTTCATTTTTTAGGAAGTTGTGATGTGTTCTTCACTAGTGTCCCTTTTCAAAGACCAACAGTAATCAGCCATCATTTACACATCCCAATGGTCTTGATAGTGGTTTCCATTGTTTTAATGTTTTTATGAAACCACTCGCCTTGTTTTTCACTCATTGCATCAAGATTCACAGGGAAGTAAAATAATCTGCTTTAACACTCATTCTACACCTTAGGATTTCCATAATGTTATAACGTTTCCTCCAACAACTTCTTTAAAGCTCTCTTGTTGCCAACAAGCTTTTCCATCACTTACTTGTATCCCAAGCATGCTGATTTCTCTAACTCGGACATCAACTGAGGAAAGGTCTGATCCTGCATAAGCTCACGAATCTGGGGTCCATTGAAAATACATGCTGCTATCTTAGCTTAGTTTTCTTTGGGAACTTTGCAGCAAGAAAGTTGAAACAATCACTAGCCTTATTCAAAGCAATAACAAATTGTTTCATCAGGCCTAATTTAATATGGAGTGGTGAAAGGAGGACATTAGAAGTAGAAACCAATGGTTCATACTTTTCATTTTTTCTCTCCAAGAACTAAATTATCCTTTGTGGCCAATTTTCCCCGATTTAGCCCTACTGCTCCATTCACACATGAACAATTTATTATCTTGTTCAAATCTCTCAGAATATTTATTTTATACATCAGTTCAATGAACAAACAATAAAAACTGTTATTTCCTAAAATACCGATTTCTGAAAAACGGTAGCTTGATGGGAAAACTAAGGCTGGTTTGAAAAAGTTCATGTGGTAAGGAATCAGAAAATATGAACAGTTTTCTTTCAGCAAAATTTGTGTAGACTAGTGTTATCAGTTGGTCCTAAAGGGGTAATAGTATTTGCTTTATTGCAGTCTGATCACTTAAGTGACTAATAGTTTACTGTATAAAAGAACTATTAAATACTCTGAAGAAAAATCAACTTTTTGCCTTTATAGGGAAACTGAAGAAATTACTATAACTATTTACCACTTCAAAGAGCAAAATCAATTTATAATATAGTAGAAATATTTATTACAATCAGTACTCTTTGTTTACAATTACCTTTGCTCCATACAGGTATGTAATATGAACGAATCTATTCACTACCCACTATAATAAATAAAAAGTAAAAGTATACAAATTATACAATCAGTCTATCACCGTAAACTATCAATTATAAATCTGTCTACTACATTTTATCCCTATTTAATTGATTTTCTTATTGATCCAATATACACAACAATGTGGCTATCAGGATATTGGACTCATTCATGTAATTAAAATCATCAACTCTAATAACATTTTCCCCAAATTTCATTTCTATAACTTGTTTATTGATCCCTTCAACTCTTTTCTTCCTCACTTACCTTAAATAACTTCCTATTTCTGAAAAGGTTGATATATTCCTAATAACCTCGTTTCTTTACATCTTAATAAACTCTGCCAGATAGTATCTTCTCTCCATGTAATGGATATATTTCTTCCTTCCACTCCTTTCAACTTGACCCATTCAAATCCTTCTCTATAATCCTTATTATGTGTATGTATATAAACTTAAGAATTTTTTATTATTAAAGCCACCAAATATTTCTTGTGTTTCAATATCATTAGCCCTTAACTTGGTTCTTTGTTTTATCCTTTATATGGTATATTTGTTTATACAGAAAACTGGGATCCTTAGATTACAAATTAAGAATAAAAATATTTAATTGTATTTTTAACTTTCTCACCAGAATATACACCATAGCTATTTTGGCTGGCTACCTACACAAAACTAATATAAAAATACACCTCATGCAAGAAAGAACTATTTCTAAAGCTCACCAATGGAATAAAAAAAAGTTCAGATTACTCAATTTAGCTCACAAGCAATGCATAAGTACTGATTTCAACCATTTCTATGTTTTGCAACTTTATATAGGCTGCATTACAAGGTGTATGTGTGAGAGAACAATGAATGATTGCACATTGCTGATAGCTATGTGGAGCTTGCAATGATTCAGAAAAATTGCTTGGCAAACAATCAATCTTGGCCTTTCACAAACACTCTACAGTCAGAACCACCTCAGTAAGTATAAGTGGACAATGTATTCTTTCTTTCCTTATTAAATGACCTGCTTATACAATTCAAAACGGTTGCAAAACTAATTTCTGGCACATGCTTTACTTTGTAATGGTGCCATTACATTCTCTGGCAAGAGAACAAAACATCAATATTCAGCTGGATGGTACAAGAACATTACTGATTAATGAATGACAACAGTACAGAAAGAATGCCTATTGGTAACAACTCTTAAAATACTGTAAGTGGTGAATCAATGGAGGCAAAATACGAAGAAAAGATACTAAAGGTGAAAACTTGACACACAAATTTAACTCTTAGCTGACAGTTTGCTTACATAAGTGGTTCAGAGTCAAATGTCAGCCTGACCCCAAGTCTTAGCTCAACAAAATGGGATGGAAAGAATATGGAAGATTCTCAATTAAAACCAGCTATTTGGATCACTGAAATTGTTTGAGGAAATTTAAATTATTATATTTTACCAATGAGAACTGTGTCTAATGCTAAATATTTTTAGCCTAGCCCTACAATAGTGAACACTGGTTAAATCATTAAAGATTTTGTCTTTTGCTACCTTAAAGAAGCATTTATCTTTTCTCCACTAATAGCATTGTTGAAAAATGGTCAAAATACAGATTTGTTTGTTTGCAATACTATAAGTTCCTTGATAAAAGTGGGTTGCAGTATTTGGGCATTTGAAATTTTCTCCTTTAAAGTAAACACAAATGGTTTAATGTTATTAGTCTGCCATTTTCTCCCCCTCCCTTCTTTTCAAGATTTCTTTCTGTATCCATCCTAAGACTGTGCTTTGTTTAAATTAAATTGGCAAAATTTCTTCAGGTTCTATGTTAGAAAACAATAATATTCTGGTCATATCAGCCAAACACACTGAATATCAATCAAATCATTGCATTACACTTTGCACACTATATATAAAGATCACATTTTCACAAAGTCGAACTTGTAGCAATCATAAATTGCATGGAAGTGCTTTACAGTTCCTGAGCCTATGAGTAAGACAAAATGAGTACATGATGCCTTAAAACCTTTGAATATAGAAGAAAGAAACATATCGTTTACCTATAAAACAGAAACAGATAACATATTGCCATTCTTGGATATTAAAATAATGAAGCATCAAGGGAATTTGGAATATACAGAAAGAATACACACACAGATAATCACATCAAAGCTGACAGTTTTAACCCCACAGCACACAAACATGAAGTTATCAACAGTTTAACACACTGGCTAGTTAACCTACAAATTAACAAAGAAGAATATTTTAATGAATACAAACAAAAAGAAGAAACAGCGGTTAAAAATGGTTTTAAAAAAGAAATAGTACACAAAAGGTACAGAAATTCAAGAGACAAAAACATATCAAAGAAACCACAACACTTTCAGCAAAAAATAAGTTAATTTTTAAAAAAATTCACCTATCATCCATGGGCTACGAAAAAATGTCACAATATTCTTAAAGATTTTAATATCAGGTTGGCACCAATTAATAAATTTAATGTTAAAAACCTACTGATAGACAATGTTAATGACAGTATTCCACAAGAGGAAAAAGCAGGTATATACAAAATAAATTGTGCAGAATGTGAAAAAATCTACACTGGAAAAACAAAGTGAGACATAGGCACATGGTTAAAGGAACATTTCAGGAACATAAAGTACAAGCAAATAGAGAAATCAAACGGTACTATCATTTTTGGATGGAAAATCACGACATAGTGAATAAAGCAAAATTATTAAAATCAGTACAAGGACCTACAAAACTACCAACTTGATAGAAAATCTACATCTACAAATACAAAGACAGTCTAATGAACTTCGACACTGCAGGGATGAAAACATAAACTACAAGTTCATCACACTGCCACCAGAGCAGGATACACATTCCCACAGTTTAGTGAATTATCTGACAGTTGAATTTTAGTCTAGCTGATGATGAGAACGAAATGTTTTAGAAACCGGTTCTATATATTATGACAAGTAAGTGAAGCATTAGAGTGTGTAATTAAACTAAATCATACAATAATATCAAAATAAGAATTGTTTTCCTGCATTCAGTTTTAATCTCTTTATCAAGTAAGAAGTCCTTTACAATTTAAAACAAAGTAGTGTGTCATTCCCTTAAGATGATTTTCCTTAATGACAAAGTAAATATTATTTGTTCATATTTATTATTGCTAACAGTCAATTTATTTACAGGAATAAAATATAACCCTCCTAAATGTCCCATCTTTCATATCTATTGTTCAAATATTTCTTTTATTATTAATGATCAAGATTTACCTACATTCCATGACGCTCTTGTACAATTATGTTATTCAAAACATAGAACAAGTCAAGATGTACATAGTTGTGTTACATTACTTAATGATCTATTTACGCTTGCTTAATAATCTATGTCTTACAAAATTATTTAAGCTCCAGTATAGATATCAAAATAGCAGTACACATTTTTATAGTGTCAATGCTGCAGTAATATTTTGCCATATTTGACTATTATACATTTGTAGTCTGTGAATCCATCAAATGAATAACAGTTCTTGCTATATGGATAATCTATAAGGGCAAATTTGAATCTTTCCTTATTATCAGATGATAATATGAGAGTAATTGGGAGAGCATTATATACATGTATTCTAATGGATTCATAATAAACTGCTTTTTGACATTCAGATAAATGTGCAACTGGTACTATGCAGATTACACTTTTGCCTAGTGATTATGCAGTATTTGCAATGAGCTGATCTTGTTTTTTAATGTAAAAGTTTATAACAGAGAGTATACACTCATAAGGTAGTGTTAAAATTTTTAATTTTCAAAATGATATCCACTTGATTTTCTATTATTTACAATGCAAGTTATTCTATTGCTTTCTTTTTTAATATAAAAATATGTTTATATCAATCTTTTTATCATCTGCATATAAAACTGTTTGATGCTGTAAATAAGATGGCAGATCATTAAGAAAAATTATAAACAGAAATAGTTCCAAAATCATTTCCTTTGGTTAATACAATTTCTAGCAAGTTTAGCTTTTCATTTCCCATTCTCAGCAAATTTATTATAACAATTACATATAGCTCTGCAAATGCAGAGTGAAATTCAAATATTTCAAATAAAATATAACTTGTTTGGTAATATTTCATGCAATACAGTATTTAGGTTTCACTTAAATAATTATAATTGCTTAACACATTGATTTGGATTGATAACTCTCAACAATAGTAGTAACAACTTTTTCTATGACTAATTGTTGGAAGTCCTTTCCCTGAGTCCAACACTCATCTTGACATGTTAAATGTATTAATTTTACTATTCACGCAATACATTTTAATCGCCTTATATGCAACTGACACAAAAAATTTTATGGTATAATTACAAGTATTTGCATAATTTAAATTATATGTTGATATAATTACATTTTTAAGGTGACTAATATATAATGATTCATCAATATTGAAATTTTTAAAAATGTTTGAGGTTTATAGTCAAGACAGTATTCTTGCGCTACATAAGATGTAAAAACATGCACAGTCACAAGCTTATTTGTTGAGAGTTGGCTTAAGCCACAAAAAAAACTGCAAGTTAAAATTAATGTAAAAAGCCATTTTTAAACCTCTTAAAAATCTGTAATCATTGCTAATGCTACTATATAATTCTGTATTTGTATCTAAATGTTCAAATAAAAAGATTCAGTTATGCATCTTTTTTTTACAAATAAATTGCACTTGGCATTCTGACGTACTCTTTTGGTATATGCAATAACATGGCCTTAAATGAGAAATTTTTACATGTTATTGCTACTAAATTGTCGGGATAAACATTTGCAGAAGCTTTCACAGGATGTAACAGTCAACAAGGGATTTCAATAAATGAAATGTCTAAGCACCAAAGAATACTCGGTGCTCCTGAAACCAGTTTCTAGCTGTAGGAAAACAAGTCACTATTCTTATGAAATAAAAACCAGTGCTATTAATAATGACTAAGCCATTACTAAAATCCTAACCTCCACAAAAACAATTCTGATTATTTACATGCCTTTGACATTATAGTATGTTATACTTTACTATACTTTTCCAATAAGCTGTTCTCGTTGAAAAGTTTAAGCTTTAACGCATGTAATGCAGCCGAAATTGATTATGTCAGCTAATTTCCCCTGTGCAGCTATGAAGGGTTATCAAGTAAAATCCAAATACAAAGTGCTAACACTAAAGGGTATCGTTTGATCGATTGAAACACAAATCATACGTTGACAGCTAAAGGTTTTATTATGAAAGGATTTTTCGAATTAAGCTGGGTCAGTTTCTACTTGGTTTAATGTAATTTCTTTCGGCAGTATGCTATACTTGTCCATAAAACATAAGGGTAAAAAAATCGATAGTAATAAAATGGCAGGTATGGAAGGATCCATGTCCACCACAGGGGCAAGTACGAAAGAAAAAAGCAACCCTCATTTAGGAAGCACAATGATTAATATGCCAATGTCAATGAAATGACAATGGCCTTGGCCTTATCATTAATTTATTATTGAGTCTAAGGTCAGTTTGTTGGTATCCCGAATTCAATTGTAATTTAAATGCAGATCATGAACTGTACTCACCCCATAAACCAATCCACGGTATCGCGGAGATATTCAGGTAGCCTATCCAGCTTGGAAGATTTTTCAAATATCTGTGTCAATAAATTATCCTTCAATAATTTCGATCAGAACTTCCACTTGAACCCACACAGAAATCAAACATGGCGACTTTAATGTACTATCAGTTTTCCCATGATGCACCAATAAAAAACAAAAAACAGGGTGGCCATCTGTACGGCACCCATTAAACTAAAGTCTAAGGGTCAATGGATTCAAAATCTTTAGTCCAAGTTAAAAGTTAACACATTGCCTACACAAAAATCTTTGTTAAAATTTACTGAATTTACTGAATAATTCCCTATAAGATCACATAATCAATTAAATCAATGGAGTGTGAACTTTTAACACAAGTGTATCTTTCTAGTCACTAACAATTACTTACTGCCACAATTACAATAAGCTAAGCAGTCCAGCACCATTCCTGTAACAATGACACTAAACACTAACCATTGTTAATAGCTTTATATGTATTTAAAGTTAACCACTTTATTCTTTTGTTCCAACAGAATTAGTATTTTTTTTATTTGTTCATTTTAATGAACGTCGCAATGAAATAATCTTAATGTAATATCAGATAACTGTGTCGTTAACAATGTATTACCTCTCCTACAGCAAAATGGAAAAGGCCCTAATTTTTTGTATGAACGGAAATGAAACATGTTGGACACCGAAACATGTAACGAAAATATTATAGGGTACAAACGATAGGTATATAAAAAATGAGATATTCTTTTATATAGATATGGTAACTTTTAAGTCGAACCACATACACAAATTTGGATATCCTTGGTTTTAAAAACTATGTTATGCTCAAAAAAAGATAACCAGACATTGGTATTATTTGTATTACATTATTCTCCGAAACTTTATTACTATGCAAGAATAAAATTTTGAAAATACATAACTCTGTTTATAGATAATATCCCTTTAGCAGTCTTATTTCCATATATCTTTGAGATGACCCCTTAATTACCTAACCATTCATTCGATAGAGCAACTAAAAGCTAGTTACCGATTACGATCGCAAAGTGCCGTAAAGTACTGGCCATAAAAATATTTCTTGACGATTTATGATATAAAACAATTGAATAAAAATCTTCTTGGGTGTTTTAGGAAAGGAAATACTGAAACTGCTTCTGTTTGTTGTTCATACATTTTTGGAACCTCTGTAAAAATTTCACCCATTATTAGTCAATGTTCTTATTGAGAAATTGAGGCAATCTCCTATAGGGGGATGGGTTTGTTTCCTATATTTTCCCGTTTTAAATTACTTCAATGACAAAAAATCACTCGACCACAAATTCTAAGTACCGAAAATACTAGCCTACATTAACAATTCCTTTATTTAAAAATGATTTTTTTTTTCTTCTTCTTCTTCACAAACGCTTCTAGCGGTGCGCTTGCCCTCAGCGTATTACTACCGCCGTGTGATGAACCACTCTTATTTTATTTGCCGAATTACGTATTTCTTTATGGTTTATTCCACACATTCCCTCAGTATATATCCGTTCTTTTGTTTTTCTAGTATTTTGGTATTGTAATTTTTTAAAACTATTTCTTTACCTGTACAGTAATAACTTTATTATATGGCCTTAGAAATTTTCTGATACCATGTAGTTATAACCACTTACAACGCAACATCTGTTATTAAAGTTGACTGAACATTACATTGCCATTATAATTTTGGCAGAGGTTTAACTCACAGAGCCAAAATTACAATGATTCTTTGAATTTCTTAAGTAGCACATTATAAAAAATAAATAGAATTTTTAAATGGGCCTTAAGGTGGTAATGTGTCTATTGCAACATTTAGCACAATAGTAAGAGTTCACAGCCTTGGTGGTTACTTTAGGGATTCAATATTCAGATTGCCTTTTACAGTTCTGTAAAACTCATTAAAAATTTTAATTCTACTCTTATATCCCATTTATCGAGAGGTGTTAGCCTATTTCCACATCAAGAAAGACTATCTTGCCATTTAGCCAATGGACAGTGGTGCTCCTTTTCTTTTGGTCTGTAATTTAATAATATTTTGGGAAGTCGTCATTTGTCATTCTGTATATGTGTATGTGTGTATAACAATTATGTTTCAAATGGTTAATATCAGGACTTAAAATGAGGCACATTGGTCAGGGGGTCAGAAATGCTCAGTGCTCTTGGCAATTGTCACATACCTCATTGTTTTTTAGGCATGTTAACTTTATTTTGATTAAACATTCAAGCACAAATCTTTTTGAAACGCAGATAATAAATTTGTTAGATGGGAGTGAGGTTGTTTCCCTAAAGAAAGCTATCAATCCAATGAGTAAATGAAAACTGCAGCAAGAACTTGCTGTTATTGAAGAATACTTCAGTTTTCTTCTAGCAATAAACAGGAAAACAGGAACCTCTAGTGCAGTCCTAATAGATGAACCAAATGTCCAGAAGGCTAAAGGTAAATTGATTGCAGCTCCAAAAAGTGAAATAGGGAAAACAATTAAAAAAAAAGACAAATGAAGTTTTCTACCAAAATATGGCACTGTTCTCTTACAAAGTTGATAAGCTCTTGGAAGATGCTGCCTTTAATTTGCACAAATGTCTCAAAATATAAATAAGCATCTATTACGTCATTTAATGTAGAAAGATCACTTTTGAAATATAATATGAATCTATTTGATAGCAAATGTTTCTTGACAACTGATAACTAAAATAAAATCCTTGTGAGATATTGTGCACTTAATACATAATAAAATGTGCTGATGAAAAATTAAAAAAAAAAATATTTTTAATTTTTCTCCCACTTGTTTTCTATGATTAAAGTGTATTAGTATCATTGCAGATATCTGTTTTTCTGTGAGTATATGTTGCGTAATTTAAACATTCTGCATAAGTTGATATACAATTAGTTTGGTGACACTTATACTTCACTTACTTGGTTTCAAATTGGACATGTTTTGGGAACATTTAATAATATTTTGGGAACATTCACTCCCACCATTAGCAGAAGACAAACTGGTAGAAGTTCTGAGGACAGTTGGAGAAATTTATTAAACATATTCAACATTGGTGTTTCAAAGTGCATGATGCAATTTTAATTTTTAATTATGTAAATTGTTTCCCATATTGTTAGTTCCAAAGGGCTACAAGTGCTTTCAATAATTTGATTTTGTATAAATTTTGAGGTTTTTGGACCAAAAGTGGGTGGTCACTGTCAATTTCTCTATCTGTTTTAAATGGACATTTCTGGTAGGGTTTCCAAATTTCTTTTCATTTTTCCATTGTAAACCTGATCACAGTCTTTGCAATGATTTCTTGTCAGAATGTATAGGATATTTTCAGGAAGCTTTCAGTAAATTTTTATTACTTTGGACGTTTTAAGAGTCAAATTTATTCTGTTTTTTAATTTTTTATTTTTTCATTGAAAGTATTGGAGGGGATGTGACTTTTTTTAATTGTATATATTCTTTTATTTTTAATAGCAAACTGATTTATTTGACATCTTTAATGCTTTTAAACTTCTTAATTATTTTATTCACTATTCACTAATTTTGTGTGGAAATTGTTTTGCAGTGCTGTGTTGATGATGCATAGGTATTCCTCTTTGTATTCTATTATAATAGTGGAACATACACCACTCTCTATGTGAGGTATACTGGAGTAGCTACTATTTTTAATGTAATGGTCACTATGGATACGTTTCCTATATATTCCAAAGAATAATCTGTTATTGTTTTTTATAATCTTCAAATCAAGAGAATGAACCCATTCTTTTTATTTTGCAAATAACAAATGTCAGTTATAAACTTAAAAATCAGCAGTTGCAGCCCACTTTCAGCCAAAAAAACTGCAAAATTGGTACAAAAACAAAAATATTGAAACACTTTTGGAACCCTTTGAAACCAATGGCATGAGAAAAAATTTACATAATCAAAAAGTTCATAGTCATGAACTTCTAAACGTCGACATTGTATATGTTCAATAAATTTCTCTGCCTGCCTTCAAGTTATACTTTTATAATACCAGTGATCTTCTACCCTGATGGGAGTGAATGTTCCTAAAATATGTCCAATTAAAAAGCAAGTTAAGTGAATCATAAGTGTTACAAACTCTTTATCACATTATATATTTTACTACTTTACTGTTAATAGCTTCAAGAGTATAAGTTCATATTCTTTTGCATATTCCTTGCCTAGAGTTGTATAAAGTTCCCAGCTTTATTAGTCGGTCCTGGTGGTGTAGTGATTACCATACTTGCCTCCTAAACCCAAGATCGCGGATTCGAACCCGGCTAGGACCGATGGATTTTTTTGGGCGTAAAAATCCTAAGTATGGCTTCCTTCGGAAGGGAAGTAAAGCCGTGGATCCCATGTTGTACATTTACGGCACGAAAAAGAACCTCAAGTCTGAAAGAGAGGCCTCTGAGCAAAATTTGTTGGCCATTTCACGCCCTGAGTTGAATGGGATGCTGATGACCTGAGCTGTTAAAGAGCGTCCATAAATCAATCAATCAAAAACCCAGCTTTATTAATCTTGCATGATTAAGAGTTTAATAAGTAACACATTTTGCCAATGAAATGTGTGTACTATAAATTATATGAAGGTGTAGTTAGTTGTATATTACTTGTAATTTTAATTAATAATTCATTAAAATCCTATTCCATAAAAGGCTGTTGTTTTATTTTCTGAATTCTGGTAAGCAAAAGATTATTAATCTACCAGCCCTGTATATATATTTTTTCAGGTAGTCGCACTTAATACTTGACATAGAAATGCATTCTGCAGAACCAATCATGGAAGCAGCCCCATAATGCTTTCTTCACAACTGGTAACAACTACTCCTCATATGATGCAACAGTCTCTTAACTTAACTTTGGGAAATAAAAAAAGTCGCTGATAAACAAACCCATGATGCATAATTTGCATTCCCATTCTTGAAGAAACTGCAGTGCTCTCTTTGTATAACTATTGTGAAGAAAATGGGGAGGAAAATTAGTTGGCAATGATTATTTTTCTGTTTTTTGTCACTAGATGGAATAGAAGGCATCCCTTCTCATGCCTCCAGATACTGGTGCAAACCCCTGTTTCCATCAGCTTTCCATAGGTTAATGTCTCATAACTTCAAACAAATTCCTCCAATTTCTCTGTGGGGGTAATTACACACATGCCACAATCCATCTTACCATCTTCCTGTTATATTGGTCATGTCTAACTTTGACCTACCCAACTGTGCAGCCACAATAAAAAACTGTTCACCATCTTTCAGTCCTCTGGTATTATCTAACATAGGAGGAAGATCTGCCAACTATCTTTGATTCCAGGTCATATTGGAAGATGAACTTTCATTGTGTGTAATTATGTTGTGGACATTTCAAGAGTTTTGATAATCAAAATTTTAGCTATTTCCTACCACTATTCTATTTATAGTTCCATTTGTTATTGTGAGCTGTAAGCAACCAATGGCAACAAAATTTCCACATACAAAGATAATTGAGCAGAATTTCTATATATATGTGCAAATGAACCTTCAAAGACATCACTATCTCCCTGTGGGCCAATAGTGAGTAATCATTCTTTACTATGGCTTCGACATGAGAGATGTTTTATCTGTGAGTACAGATGTTGGATGTCCTATGGGCTTCCTGTCTTTCAGTGTTGTTCTTCCAGTTAACTCTAAATCAATCATAAAATTCAGTACATAAAGAAGAAAAGTCAATAAACTTTCTAGGCATTCTCGTTGGTTAAGGTTTCACTTAAAATAATACAAAAATCACGGCATGAAAGTGTCCTCAAGTCCCCCCTCCCATCTTAGAAAAGCACCCAACAAGTGCACAATAACAATTAATATTTTGCAGCAGCCCAAAGAATAGAAACCATGTGCTAACTACTTGTAGTCTTGCTACTCTAAACACACTCTTTCCAGTAGTGCCAATAGAAAGCTTATACCCCTCATACTTCTTTCTATCAAAAAATAAATAGTTACTAGCATAGTATTTTCTCCTATAATGTGCATAAATTGAACAATTAAAGGTAGATGCACAAAAAGTATGTATTATGGGCAAAATGCTGACAGTGACACATATACCAATTTCCTCTGCAATTATGTTAGTGCATTACTTTCCAAGAATAAATGCTGAAACTCTTTTATGTTCTTTATTTAAAATATAAAAAACCTTAAACATTCTTTTAGATAAAAAAATGTATATTAAAAACTTTGGTAACCTAGTTCACAGTGGCACAGTTCAGTAAGATGCCCATCTATTCCCACTCCATGGACAGAATTTGAAGTTCACATTTTGTTACAATCAGGCTAAGAGGCTCCAGTTTCTATTCAGTTTTTTTCTTATCAACTCAAATTGTTAAATGATCTTGGGTCTAGACTCATATTAATAAGTAATATAGTTTTTAATGATCATTGGTTGCTTTTCCTTAACACTAAAACTGTGAGCAGCTGTTTTGATCATTTTCAATATTTTAAACTGCTATTGTTGCCATAAATTTTATTTGATCATGAATTTATGACTTTTTCTAAGTTGTTTATAGATCATTTAAGAACTCTAACTTTTATTCATACCAAATTAGTTATTGACTTACCTGGAGTTTACACTTAAAACTACCAAGCGGTCATATTGATTGCCCTGTTTTATAATAATAAATTCTTGTTTTAACTCAACTGTTATAAGAGAGTCATGGCAATGTATTGTAAGACTTCTTCATCTTTGTCTTCTTCTTTATCTTCCTCTTCTCCTTCTTCTTCTTCTTCTTCTTCTTCTTCTTCTTCTTCCTCCTCTTCTTCTTCATTACCACCACCACCACCACCACCACCACCATGATGAAACACTTCTCTACATATCAGTTCTTCTAAAATTGAGACATACCTGTTTAAATTTGGTAAAGAGTTGGTTTTTGGTGACACTTATAAATCATTCCCTTGGTTTATTTACTTAATATGTTTTGAAAGCACTCGCTTCCATCTTCAGCAGAAGATTATTTACCAAAGGAAATATTGTACTGAATGTATAAACTACTTTTAATGTAGTGTTTTGTTTTTGGTTGGATCGGAGCTTGGTCCCCTGGATATTCTAGTAAGTAGCTGCTGATGAACTGGGTACTGGGAGCTAAGCCAAGCAAATTGGAATAAATTTTGATTGGAGTCAGTGCCTTCTGGAACTGCCGAAGGCACTGTTCCTAATTGTTACATTTAAAAGTAATGTATTTTTTTTTTATGTGTGTTTATTTTATTAAAAAAATCTGTATGTTAATGCATGAGAAATAAATACTACTAATACCAAAGGAAAAGAAACAAAAATTGTTCTTCTTTGTGGCTCATGGTATTCAGATGTTGCAATGTAGAATAATGGAAAATTATTTCTGGGGATAATTAGTTTCTGGGATAAAATAAAATTTGCAAATTACATCTTAAGAAAATATTCTGTTTGTTCTGGAAAATGTTTTCCATATTATCCTTGACTTAGCTGCCACAAATTCATAAATTATTTTCAAGGCAATAACAGGAAGATGGATAAGTGGCAAAAATTTTATACTGTAACTCACAGAAGAACTACCAACAGGATATATGGAGACTATAAATCAATCAAGGAAGATAGAGGAAGATGAAGAAGATGAATAGAATTTGGAACAATCCAAAACATGTTTAATCACAGATAGCAGTGCCAAACAAAGAAATGTCAAACCAAGACAAATACAAATTGCAATAAATGCACAAAACATATTTGTGGGCCCTGCACAAAAGAAAAGAAAAGGGGGGAAAAATGTAAATAGAGCATTCATATCATATTATAATGCTGAATTATTTTATTTTGTGTTTTTTGTTAGCCTTATTTAATCCTGCTGTTCTTGTAAACTTAAAAGAAATTAGGAACAGTGAAGTTTGCTAAATATACACATAAGTTGGTATTAGGTGAAACAAAACTTCATTAACTGGTTAATTCATCGGAACAGGTTTCAAGAGCGTTTGCTCTCATCATCAGCGTAGGCTACTTCTGAAAAGAAAATTGAAACTCTTGGGAACCATATGGAAAAATAAGTCAGAGCTTCCACATTAAATGACAAACACACAAGTGCACAGTTCTTCATTTTACTTTACAGATGAAACTACTTGGATCAATTATGTTCCAAAAAGAAATAAAAAAGGCTGTGTTTATAACACCATGATGAGAAAATAAGCAACAGGGAGGATAATAAACCACAAAGATTATAATGCAAGGAGCTGTAGATACACTTGGTCAAGTAACAAGTATCTATACCTGCAAAAGAAAAAACAAATCATTGGCCAATGATTATTTTGTACAACTTACTTGACCGTTCTGCTTACAATGCACTTCCTTTGACCCAAATTGGGATGCAAGAAAATTGACAAGAAGGAGAATATTCTTTGGAGAACTTAGGAAATCTCTGGTAAAGGAACACATTGGTTCAAGATTGCACCTACCAAGAACTGAAGAATCATTGAGAATTGTGAAGAATATTCAACAACCTAAAATCATAGCAACAGTTTCAAAGCCTACAACTTCAGGAAAGTCTGTAAACTGTGCAGGTTGTAAATTCTGTCCATCAAGCAATGAAAACAAAACTAATATCATGTGTGGAAATTGTAAAATACATTGATATTTGTAAAAATCATGTGACATACTTGTACTTATATCCAAAGCATAAACATTGAGAAGCAGTGATTTTGTAAAATTTAGTTTGTTCATATAATTGAGGTCATTTTATGATTGAGAGACATTGGCTTTACTTACTTGTTTAAATTTAGTACATGTTTCACAGACCATTGTTGGCATCCTCAGCTAATTGTCAACTGCTGGATAATGCACTATACTTTGAGGATGCATAAAGCATAACAAATAATCCAGTATTCAACATAGCTGAAGATGTGGACAATGGTCTGTGAATCATGTACTAAATTTAAACAAGTAAGTGGAGCCAATAAGAGTGTGTAGTTTGACTCAATCATACAATGATCTTAATTATATGATTACCTTCATTGTACAAGTTCCAATTAGCATTTCAAGTTTAGTGTGTTCATTTATGTGTTCTCATATAACATGAGCAAAAGTACAATAATGTAAAAACCTGAAGCAAATAAATGTTCCACATATTAAAAATATCAACAATAAAAGCTATAAAAGAGTAATAATGAAAATGGAACAAGTTTGTAAATAAATGCAAATATTAAAAATTATGTTATATGCCACTCATTTATATATTTTGAATATGGCTTTGCATGTTTTGTACCAATTACAGTTTGACCTGAACACTATATCTATATAGTAAATTGAAGCAGTCCAGCAGGATTAAATATAATGGAAAATGGCTTAGGACATTATAAACATATTTCGAACAGCATATCAATAAAGGTATATTATTGTACTTCCTATGTGTTCATTATTAAATATGTTGTAAAGTGATACATTAACATTTCAATTAGTATAGAGTTATAATTTGTAAAATTGTGTTTAATATCTACTTAAAATTAATGGTTTAAATGACCACATTGGCTGTTCTAAGTGTGTAACTGGTTTCAGGAATTTTTGAGTTAAGAATACAGGAATTGTAAAAGTGTTAACTGTTAATGGATAAATGCAAAAAAGAACTTTGTTTGGAAATATCACAATTACTAACTTCAGGTAAGAGCAAAAACCACAACTGTATAAATCAGCCATTTATTAGACATGGGAATAAATATGATTTTGAGCTTTATTAAATGTAAACAAAATCAAAGTCTGTATAAACAGTTTTAGTATATAACTGAAAACATTTTTACACAAAAATCATAACCACACTTTATACTGGTACAAATAAATTAATAAAAATGATTACTTCATTCTAGTACCCTATTAATATGAATTTATTTACTGTAAAATTCATTCTCTAATTAGGCTATAATAGAAATTCTTTATAAAATTTACCAGTATATTGGAAGAGACTTTGTGATTGCAATATGGCTTTATACATAACACTCATAATAGATATTAAGAAATATCCCCATTCACTTAAAAATTATATACTGTAAAACTTTCAACTGATGATGGAATTTTAGCAGCTTTGTACTGCATTCTATACTTATCAAATTTTTAAACATCATATAACCCAGGGCTCTGAAACCTTTTTGTCAAGAAGCTATTTTCAAAAATTTTTTTTTTAAATTTGTTTTTATGATCTAAAGTTTATGCAAAGTAAACACTTTGAACACCTTAAAAAATGCAATCCCTTAATAGAAGAGAGCAAAAGTGAATTTATGGTTTCTAACAACAGTGTTTATCCAGTCAAAATTAATACAATCAATATCAGAGGAAACAATGTGCATTTTTAATCTTCATTTTGTAAAAATCAGAGCACACTCTATTAACTTTTGGACCTTTATAAGCAACAAAGGGAATTTCTTAACAAAAATTTTTAAGACTTCTTTCATTTCCTGCTATCATAAATTAAGTAAATCTTGTTTGCCAATGGAGTGTTTCTCAAAATGTAGCCTATGGGCAACTCTAAGGCCTCCTGCGAAATATCAGATAGTTTGTGGGTTAAAGGGATGATAGTAAACAAAAATGAGAAACAAATGTTGTCATTATTTTTGTAGCAAAATGCTATAAAAATAAGTTTCCAATAAAAAATGTTTTTAGTATAAACATTGGTTATTGAAAAATTTGTGGCTTATTTTCAATGTTATGAAGAATGACAGCCTTAGCATTAGAGGAGTGAAGATACTAAGGACTGCCTCTAATCTAGTGGATAGCATACCTGACTGCAGCCTGAGAGATCTGAGGTTCTACTCCCAATACCAATTTGGAATTTTTTTGAGTTAGGGAAATCTATAACAGGGTCACTCAGCTATGTAAGGACAAGTGGGGAGCTGCCTGATGAAGAGACAGCATCTGTTCAATCTTGGCAGCCATGTGATGATAACTGTTCAGGTGCTGGTACCCTCCTGCAGTACTGTCATCTGTCAATGAGATCACAAGACAAAAGGCAGAAGACACAACAATATCTATGGCCAGCCTTGACCCTTTCAGTTGCACCAAGGAAGGAGGGAAGGCACTAAAATATATTACTGTTCAGAATGGTTTACTAAAGCATGATTGATAATAGCATTGTAAATATGCCAAAACATGAGGAGAAAGAACAATATTATGTTGCTTCTAATTGGACCGTATGAACATTAGTGGCTTCTCATAAGCATGATAGATTATTTCAGCTTATAAAAAGAAAAGAACTCAAAGGATGCATAACAAGTAATGTTGAAAAAATATAGGTTTCATTGGCAAGTAGATTCTTTGCTTCCTAATTTCTTTGTGTTGTATGTTTTAAAACCTTATTCTATCAACTATTTCACCTTTCAACTTTTCATAGTATTTTCATCAAAATAATTTAAATGCTGAGTTCTAAAAAAAATAATACAATTTTCTGGATTGCTTGCTAGTTGGGAAAAAAAATAAATCCATTTTGGCATCAAGTACAATGATTTGTTTGTAGTAAATTCCTCTTTTATGTGCAGCATATATTTTAATAATATTTTCCACATTTTTAATAATCTACATTTGAATCTGCAACAGTATAATATTGCTATTTACTCAAAGTTTGAGCTCTGTTGCATACACCTTGGTCATATGTAATTTCACCATTTGCTTGATAATATCTGTATCTTTTTCCAACACTTTTCTATAAATGTTAAACACCTTCATAAATAAAGTTAAAATGCACACTTAAAAAGCAAATTTTCAATGCAGATTAAATAAAAAATAAGATGTTCAAGTATTAACTTGCAATTAAAATTATCTCCAGAATTGAAACCATTTATGCATCTATTTTTTGGCCTCAGATGCAGTCTAAAAAGTTGCTATCATTTCAAATAAAATACTGTTTTGAAACAAGGTTTTAATTTCTTTCTAGTGAAGAAAAAAGTCTTTAAATGTACACTCTGATTCTGCCTTTGTTGAATTAGAAGTTCATATTCTTCACAAATGAAATGACATATGAATGATTAATAATATTTATACCCACTCAAATGTCTCTCTTAAATGTTTTCGAGATGAAACATTTACTTTTGGTATACAGCAGGTCAGATTTTGTGAAACAAATGTATATGCCTACTTTAAAATGTGTAACAGATTGTATGCTATACAAAAATGAATGAGCAATAAATTTTCATAAAACATTATAAGAAACTATTTATTTCCAAATTTCAGTTTTCAAAATAACTGAGCATAAAACATTAACTATAATGGGGAGGGGGAAAAAATGCATATCCCTTAAAAGTCCTCTAAGTAAATTTTTGTCTTTTGATCTTGGCCCTGATATTTTGACATATCTTCAACTACATTCCAAGACAAAACATAAGTATAGAATTAAGATCAAAATACATTTTTAAAGGTGTTCAAAAAGGTCTAAAAGCTTTCATTAACCCCAGATCATTATTTTAGGCAAAAGATATTCTCTAAAAGTTATTTTTTTAACATAAGGAATACCACTAAATATAAAATTCCAATCACAGTAATTTTGTTTCCCATTATTCTTTGTGATTTTTAACATTTTTGTTATTACACTACAAACAAGTAGAGTAGTAAAATGTATGACGGAAGACATAATCATTCTGTTCCATCCATATCTAGGCCATGGACTTAAAGAAGTAATTTTTATATCCATTGTCCTTCTTTTAAGGATGCTTCCAGTTCTGGCAGGAGCAATTTCAAGGAGCCATGTCCTGTAGAACTGTAACACTGATGTGCATTTTATAAAAAAGCACCCCTGAATGCTGACAGTATTATTTTAAACTATTACAGTGCCTGAGATGGGATGAAAGGGCAATGTTAGCAGCCTTGACTTATAGTATATTTTTCTTTGAAGATCTGGGAAAACATTTGTCACTTTAATCCTAAGCACAATGAATCATTATGATGTGCCAAATTTATCACATGAACAAGTTGTGTGTGTGTGTGTGTGTGTGTATACTATGAGCTCTATAAAGACCATGTAAATAATTAAAACCTGATAATGAGCTATGAAACAAAATATGCATAGGTGTGTGTGTGCATGCACATGCTTCATGTGTTTAATCAATTTCCAAGGCTCTATTTAAAAATGTATATTTAAGGAAACAGATATCAAATGAACTTACAGGTAAGCTCAAGATAAATTTAAGAAAAGAATAGGACCGTTGTGCAGCAATGAAACATTTTAAAAATTTTAATTACTGAAGGTTATATTACTATCTGCATTCTTGTGAATATTTCAATAACATAAATTTTCAGAAACTAGTTTCACAGTCACCAAAACTGTATCAAAAAATAAAATTTTAGGAGAGTTTACTTCTATTTCAAAGTAAAATAACTAAGGCATCATTTTTTACCATATATATATATGGCCCATTTTAAAAGTTTTGAAGCCTTAGTGTAGATATCTGGGTATGCATTTAATTTGCATTTGCATTTTCATCTATTGACTATTTTTTAAACAAAGCATTTGGTTAACTAAATTATGTTAAAAATGTTTTTATTTAAAAGGGCCCATTTTTTTTGTTTTTTTTGTTTTTTTTTGTTTTTTTGTTTTTGTAAGGGAGAGAAAACTGTTCTGGTAATTATTCTCCTGGTTGTTCTTTTGGGCACCTTTATAGGGTTTACCATTAAGTAAAGAGAAGAGAATAAAGTAACAATTAATGCAAAGATTATTAACACCAGTCAGCCTGATGACCTTGCCCATTGAAAATAGGTAGTTAGTGAACTGACTGTTATAGGTTCAAGTGCTGCCTTGACTATAGGCAGAGTTAAATATTTTTATCCATCATCTACAATTGTGCCATCTTAATAGTGGTGACGATAAAAAAAACATGTTCAAATTTGCAAAATGTTTCTTCCTGCACAGTAAGGTAGTTTCAATGGAAACTTTGCTTTTTATTGATGCTAATAAACCAAATAAAGCCACAAAAATGAAATAGGAAAATTCAAAGAATACGGGTACAAAAGAAAAAAAGGATGTTACAGAATATGTCTTTTCTATCTAATGGCCTCATTTAATGTTGTTTTTTAAACTCATTTCTTATAATAATTTATTAATATCTTCACATTTTCACACTACTCCACTTACTTGTTGCTTTGACTGCACTGGTCTTCTAACAATAGCTGTAGATTGTGAATGTACTATAGTACTATAGGGGTATCTTATTTTGATTTAAAGTAAAACACTAAAAATCATGTCGTCACATTAAAACTCCAAGTTTCACAAACACACTTATAAAAGTAATTTTGGTACATGTTTCGTGAGGAATGTACGATAAGATTAACAAAAGTTTCACTGTGTGGATTCCGACATTCCGTAAACATACTATAGGGGTATGTCTGTAGTGTGTACAGACTGGGAATCGAATCCAGGGCCTCCAGGATTAGTAGTCACAAATGTTACCTCTAGACCATGGAGGCAGTCATAATGTTTGTGTGATGTTCACTGGTTGTTTATTATTCTGAGACACTCCAAAACACTTCAGATATACAGTACATTATAATTTGTACATTTTAATTGATTTATATTTAAGTGCATTATATAATTTTGAATGATATACATTATGCATTTGTATTCATTTTGATATAATTTTTATAATTCTGCCATATGTTACAGTATGCACTGAACATATTAAAAATAAACAGGATTATTAAAATATTAGTATAAAATATAAAACCTAGATGGAGTTATGGCACTACAGTCAGTAGTAAATTGGAAAAAAATGATAAAGATCCCAGTTCAATTCTACTTATGACTTGCAATGTTTTTCTCTCTGTTTAATGCAAAGTTTTAACAAGGATGCATGCATTCTCCCCATCTCAGGCAATAACTATTATCCACTTAACATTAAACCCACAAAAGACCTCAGCATTGCTATACTTAGAATATGTTTAAAACTAGGATTTAATAATACTGAACATCATGATGAGGTCATAATGTTAGTATATTTTATTAAGTATAAAAATATTTTTCCATAATTACTTTTAAACCTATATGTGGAAATATGGATACAGCTGCAAAGGCAATATTGCCAAAAAGCATTACACTACAGAAAATTAAATATGGCTTTTCTCTCTTAAAAAAAAAAAAACAGAAACAAAATTATAATTTGTCACTGTTACTCCAAACTTCTCATAGTTGCAAAAGCATCAGCTACAATTTGTTAGGTTTTGAGAAACTAGCACTAATTAACTTTCTCACTTAAACTCTTTAACTATACTCATTTTCTTGTCATTCTTCTGTGATATCCGAGGCGCAGTTTTTTATGTAATAAAATACAAAATATGCAGTAAATATGTTAATGTTAGAATAAAAATATCCCATTTTTAATAGAAGAATTTAATTTACATTATTTATTTAAAATGTAACTGTTTAATTGACAGAATGTTTCCAAAGTTATGCATACCTTGATGTTTCAATATATAAAATTGTTAAAAATTTGAGTCTTCTTTTCAATATAGCTTGCAATTTAGCAGAGACTTCCCCACCAATTTTTCTTTGCACAGCACTTAGCTAAACTGCATTTCTATTATATTCATTGATTTATGGAGAGGGATTCTTGAAGTTTCTAGTTTTCTGGATGTTTTTATAATTTGACCATAGTTACTTTCAAAGAATGTAACTGACAAATCTATTCTTAATCACCAAATTTCCTGATATATTTGTACACACACTTTGTAGTCTCTAAAGTAAATGTTTCTATCACAAGCTGTATATTTTCACTTCAGTGCAGTATTTATCAGCTTCTACTTATAATCCAAGGAATTTAAGGTAATTTCCCTCCACCTCCCAAGACAAACTTTTTCTATGGTATAACTATTCTGTTGATTTCTGTTGAGTAGGACACTAAAGTCCCCTTATAGCCATACTTTGCTCAGTCTGATTGAGATCTCTAGAGTAAATCAAATATGAATGTTCATCTGGAACTAATCTGTGATAAGATTCAAGATGAAAAGATTCAAAGCATCTGTGGTCTCATCACCTGTATGCCTACAAGCAGCATTATCTGGACTGCTGTGATTTTTTCAACATAATTTCATCATAGTAGATGTTGAACTAGGTTTTAATCTATGTACTGGCACAGGTGTTGCAGGTGTGGAATCCAACTTTTTGATACAACATTCTTCTTCTCAGGACATGGAAAATCAGCTGTTTGCTGACATCCTATCCAAAAATGTAAGCCCAATCATTCCATGTTTTATTTGATAAACCTTTCTCATAATATTCAGCATTTGTGCAATGATAAATTCCAACGACAGTTCTCTGCATACTACTCAGCAATGATAGGGGGTGAGGAAGAGGTGGTTAAATTTGCATGTGTCCTTTGGCTTGCAGCAACTGAGCATATGGCAGTAATGCTGAACCCATAAAAAATGGATCAACATGCTATGATTCAATTTTTGACAGTCTCTTGAATGGAAAGTGTCCCTAACTAAGACTCTTTCCTGGTTTTCTTCAGTCTTAATCAATGGCAAATGCCAGGGAGGTACCTGAACTTACACCGTGGATGCTTCCTTACCAAATCTCTTTCCTAAATTATCTCTTGCATCATCAGTGCCCACTGCCTGTGATACTACAGTAGTAAAAATAGGCATTAAAACTATTAAAAAGTAAAGGAATAACCACTATATTATTGAAATTTTGATTGAACTATTTAAGTTCTCATAGAGCATTTCTGAACTATGATTCACGTCTTTAATTTATATGCTGACAAAAAAGCAAATGGTGCTAAGGCAAAACATTCTGCAAGACTTTAACTACAAATGTAACTTGTGTTACAGTAGCATCTATTATAATTGAGTTTTCTATGCAATGTTGGAAGTATGAAGCATGATCAACTGAAACCTGATTAGAAGCATTTATTAATATGAATTACAAACTAAACACATACAGAAGCAGGAATATTTAAGTAATAAAAATTAAGTATTGTCTTAGGAGAAATAGTCAACTTGGGCATTCAGACATGAATCCCACTGCTTCACCAAGCATTGGATAGTGCCAGAAAAGAAAGATCATGGTTACTGAGTGAACCAGTTCTGTCTTATAGCTGTATGTAACTTTAAATTCATCATCAATGGAAGTATTTGCCCTTCAGAAATTTATTGAGAGATTCACACAAATGAAAAGCCACAAAATGATGATGATAGGAGAAAGCTGAAGGCTACTGTACACATGAGATACTTGTCACTACTTCTATGGACTGGCACAGGAGTTGTAGATGTGAAATCCATTGCAGACTTTTCGATACAACAATTTCTTCTCAGGACATGGAAAATCAGCTGTTTGCTGATCCTATCCAAAAATGCATGCCCAATCATTCAATTTCATGTTTGATAAGCCTTTCTCATAATATACAATATTCATACAATGATTATTTCCATTACTTTGCTGTCAAAATTTGAATCACAGCATGTTGATCCATTTTTGATGAGTTCAGCAATGCTGCCATATTTTCTCAGCAGCTGCACAGCTGAAGGACACATGCCAAATTAGCCACCTATGCTGGTATGATGGTCTTGCCTCTTTCCCCACCCCCCTAACCATTGCTGATTGGTATGCAGAGTTAAGCAAGTAATATGAACTGATCAAGTTTCAGTTAATCATGCTTCAAATTAAACAAGTTATTTCTTAACATTTTAAAAAATTGAGTCTTACAGAAAAAGGAGTTAAATTCACAATGGAGAGAGAATGCAATAAACAGTTACCTTTCTTGGATATTAAAATAATTAAAAAAGAAAATCACCTAAACTTTGGCATATACAGAAAACCTACATATACGGATAATTACATTAAATATAACAGTTTTAATCCAGTTCCCCACAAACATGCAGTTTTAAATAGTCTTGCACACAGACTGGTTAATGTTCCAATGAACAAAGAGGAATATGAACTGGAAATGAATAATATAATGGACATAGCTATAGAAAATGGCTTGAAACAAGAAGTTGTGCACAAGAAAATAGACAGAGCAAAGAATAAAAAGAAAATTAGAGACACCACTACACTTACTCCCATCAAAGAGAAAAACAGAACATACAAAAAATTCACATACCACCCATCAGCATTTCATAAATTTCAAAAGATTTTAAAAGATACAACATTGATTTGGCTCCAAAAAATAATTATTCCATTAAAAATATCCTTAACTCAAGACAAAAAGAAGATAACCTACAAGAAGAAGATAAATCAGGAATATATCAGATGAACTGTAATGATTGTGAAAAAATGTATGTTGGAAAGACCAAAAGAAACATAAAAACAAGAGCTAAAGAACACGTTAGGAATATAAACCAAAAACAAGAAGAAAAATCGGCGGCAGATTGGCACTTTTGGAAAGAACAACATAACATTAATAAAAACCCCAAATTACTTAAAAATATTAAAGGAAAAACTGAACTTACAGTCTGGGAAAACATCTATATTTGGAAGAATAAAGAGAAAATTTTTAATTTCGAAATCCCGCCAAGTGATGTACTAATACAAAAGCTCCACCAGAGATGAATCGACCTACCACAAACAACGAGACCGGCAGTCAACCAGGAACTGATGATAGGAGCAATGGCTCCCAAAACTAGTCTTCCATTTTATTGAATTTTAGTGGTGTGTATTACAATTTGACTCAATTTTTTAAAATGTTAATATTTGACATCACTGTTACAAAAGTTCACTATATTTTATACAAGTTATTTCTTGACAGCAAAAACAGCTAACAAAATGTACATATACTTATTGTTTAGTAAAAATTTAATTTCATTGCTTTTTAAAATTTTTTATGTTTGGGATAGAAATTCCTTAGAAAACTGAGTCTCCATGTCAACAATGTTTCAGTGTTTTATGCACTAGTAAATGTTATGTACTATGCCTATACAGTTTTATTTACTATGATATGAAATATATAACATCTATCAAAATATGCAATAACAGACAAGCAATAACAATATTGTTCCTATTTGCAAAAATAAAGAATAAAATTACATAAAAATCTGAACCTTAGTCACAAAACAATTATAAATAACTTTTTATGCAAAAATGCACATTTTGAACTAATAATTTTTCACCTACATGATGCATTTTGCAGTTTTGAGGTTGTAAATAATAGTGACGATAACTAACAATGTCATGGAGATGATACAATTGTACACCACCTAAATGAAACAAGCTTTAGTGAAACACAAGGAAGGTTTAATAAATAAGAAACAAGACTTCTCATGCATGTGACGTTTCTTTATTTCATCCAGATTTCATACCAGGTCAAAGAAGGTAGAGCACTACTCCCTCTTATGGGCAATAGATTGCATCTTATATCAATCATATTGTTCCAGTATTAGTTGTAAGATGGCAGGTCTGACTAAAACATAGTAAAAAACTGGGGTGTGTAGTAAGAGCAGATTTCTGTAACTAGAGGGCACAACCCTGGCTGAAATTCATCACTAACTTCTTGAGATGTACCATGTCTTTGAAACATGTTCAGATTTGGAGCATTACATTTCATAACTATAGCACAGATGTTCAAAATGAGCAGTGATCTTATTCACCAAGCACATTCACCAAAGATGACACTTGACAGTCTGATTTGCACTTGACTTAGTGATATTGCTGATGAACTCAACTGGCACTAACCATAATGTCTCAAGTACAGACAAGTATGTGCATATTGGATACTGCTACAACTCACGAATTCACACATATTCACTAGGATACAGTTATCTCTCATGCATTTGATGCAATATCACAAAGAGAGGGCGCATTATCACTGTCAATGAAACATATGCATCATTAACATGGTCCACTGTCATGTTTTAGATGTTATTTACAGAGTTTTCCCTTGTTCTGAAAAAGTAGTCATCAATGACTACAGACTTATTGGTATCATCATTTCATTCATTGTATCCAAAGATCTTTTGCTATTTCTGGATGTTTAACATAAAAAAAGTCTTGCAACACTGAAGATGAAGCAAGCATGAGCTCCATAACTTCAAAGAAATTAAATATAATCCCCCAAACAAAAAAGATCATAGCTACAATATTCTGGGTTCATAAGGGTTTGCTTCTTTTTGAATTCATCATGTTATTGTAATATACTGAGCTATATTTGGAAGCAATTAGTTGAAAATTATTAGGTGTGCTGCAAAGACTTATCATGTTGCAGTGTAACACCAAGCTACCTGTTGCCAATTGCACTTGTGAGATGTGGGAGTTAGTGAACTACTTTTGTTACATGTATGACTTGGTAATGATCATCTCTTTTGATCACTGAAGTAGCACATGGGTAAGCTTCAGGCATTGACATAGATTTTTCCTAGAGGTTTTAGTACACAGTGTAACAAATATTTACAAATGTGTGGTTATTATATGGAAAAATAATGTGTAACATAGGCATACTAATGAGTATGTGTGCTGTATTATTTGAAAAATTATGCAATGAGAAGCCTTGTTACCTGTTTTCTGAATCACGTTTGTGTTAATGGATATTTTTACTAATATTAGTATTAAATTTAAGACCAACTTTGTGTCACAACTAATAAATTCTTAATTAGCTGGTGAGTTGATTTAATACTCTTATTCTCCACTCACCATTAAATTATTCAGAACATGTTCCACAGGCCATTGACTGCATCATTTGCTATGAGTTGACTGTTGTATTTATTGATGGTTGGATGGATTTGGTAAGGTTCTAGTGGATTTTTTATGAACTTTTAAACATTTTAAAACAGGTTATAACATTGACAACAAGAAAAGAAACAACCATTCACGGAAAATTTACTTATCATCCTTGGGCCATGAAAAGATTCTAGAAAATATTCAGCGAGTTCCATATTACTTTGTCCCTAGCGAACAATTTCAGCCTAAATAATCTCCTCAACTCCAGTGATAATGACAGAATCCTGAAAAGAAACCAGGAATCTATAAAAGTAACTGTTTCAAATGCAACAAAGTACACATTAGCAAAACAAAAAGAATTATTGAAATTAGGTTCAAAGAACACTGGAGAAACATCATGTACGATCAAATAGTGGTTGTACATCACTTTTGAAGAGATATACATGAATGGAAATCAAATTACTGAAATATGTAGATAGACCTTAGGAGCTGGGAATATGGGAAAACATTTTTATAAAAAATATGAGAATAAGGATAAGGATGAGGATAACTTTGAGATCTAAACAGAAGACAAATTTATTCAAAAGTTTATAAAATGATGCAGGTAATGGTCTGTGAAATGCTCCAAGTAATTTAATGGTAAGTGGAACATAAGAGTACCAATTAAATTGACTTACTAGTTAAATAAGAATATAGTAATAACATGTTTCATGAATGAAAAAATGGCATTGTTTCTTATTGCACAAACTCTGAAATTCATTATATAAAAGAACAAAATATTCCTCCATTAAATTCATACTTAAAAGAAAATAAAAGTATGCTTAGAAAATAATGAAAAATCAAAGAAAAAAATACCTGTAAATACAGAGTACTTTTAAAAGTCATAAAAATGCTTAAAGAGTTTCAAAGAGACTAATAACATTTCAATTGTCATTTCTGCATTGTACAGTAATTTAACTTCTGAAAGTTCATGAGGCAACATAATAGCCTTCCTCTGTATCTTAATATTTTACACATTTCAGCTCTTTGAGTTGTGCTTTATATGCGATCGATAATAAAAAATGAGCTTGCAGGTGGGACATGTTGGTTGCTACTTTAAAAGTAAAAAAATAGGCACCTAAGTCTCAAAGGTTTTAAGTTTAAGAAAATAAAAGCATACAAGGAACTATTTGCATCTTAACAATAAGCAAAATTTCATATCAGTCAAATATCACACCTACATCCTCTATTTTTGATCAGATACAGTTTAATGATGAAAGTAATTCTTAAATTAGTGGTAACAATCCAGTAGAGGCAGTTTTATAGTGTTACATAAAGCTGTAATGTGATGATACTCAACATATGAGGGTCACACCAAAAGTAATAAGCAGAAGAATCAGTAGATAGCACCATATCTTATTTTGGGGTATCCTTGAGTAGTTATATCATATATCATTTGACCAAAAGAATTCCTATATAATAGCTGCTGATATATCATCAGCTTTTTGTTACTCAGTTTTTTTGCTAAAGAGGAAATTCCCATTACTCAAATTTACAAGAGACTTCTGCTTGTGTAAGCATGTGCATATACTTGTCCAACTAAAGATTAAAGGAAACATAAACAAAGTCATGTGATGCTTTACATCACAACTTCCTCCTTGGTCTATTTGATATGTCTAATAACTAAATAGTCCTTGGCTAAATAACAAAATAAAGTTACAATAAAATATAGAAAATATAAAGCATTAAAAGTGAGTGTTTTGTTTACCAAATTAAATAACCTTATTATTCACATTTATGTTAAGTAAACTTCATGAACTTACTGGGGCGTGCATGTGCGATGAAGAAGTGACAATCAGGAAGAACCAAAATGTTTGTGTTTATGCTTGGAAGGGAACAGTGGAGCAGTGACTGCTGCATGTGTAAAAATGTGAATGAAGTGTTTTGTGTGGTGCCAGCTGAGAAGTGGCATAATGTGATGCAGAAAGAACAAAGTCTGTGGACTTTAGGAGGCAGTGGAAAATTTGTTATTAACTTGGGAGAGAATTTCAAAGATACGTGGGACAATGAAACTTTTGAACTGGAGAGAGTTGAGGCATTGTCGAGCTCAGATCGATGGACTACTGAAGCGCATTATTTGAGTGCTATTAATTTTCCCTTTCATATATGTCAATTGTATTATTCTATAATAGTTAAACTGAAATGTGACACTCATTTATTTTCATTACATAAATAGAGCTAATAATAATTGCCACAATGTAGATTGCATTGGCTTTACTTTCCTTCCAAAGGAAGCTATATCAATGATTTTGACACCTGAAAAATCTATTGACCCTGGCCAGAATTGAACCCATGATCTTGGGTCTGTGAGGTAAGTGTAGTTACCACTATTCCATTGTCATAGATTTTGGCATATAAAGAACCTCAAGCCTGAAAGAAGAGGACTATGAACAAAATTTATTGGATGTTTGATGCCTGAATTGAATGGGACACTTATAACATGTGATGTTAAAGGGCAAAACCTGGTTTTGCCACTTTGGGCCTAAAGAGAATGGTAGGACATGGAATGGCACCATTTTTCTGATATGTATTTAAGCTGATTTTTCTGTTACCTGGGCTAAATGTGTATGCTGCTTATTATGCCCAGACATTGTACAAGCTCCTTTGTGCATTGTGTGACAAATGTCCTGAAAATAAGATCATCCTCCAGCATGACGATGCTCTGCCCTATTTTGCTCACTTCACATTAGAAACAATTGAAAAAATGGAATGAGAAGTACTTCGAACCCCTTCTACAGCCCTGATCTGGCATCCTTGAACTACCATCTATTTGGATTGTTGAAGGTTCAGATGAAAGGCTAACATTATGGAACAATGAAGGCTATTTAGAAAGCAGTGTGTCAATATTTTCAGTGTGCTAGAATATTCAATTTTCTGGAATGGTGTAAACAATTTATCCAAAGAAATGGGCATTTTATGGGAAAAGTAAACAAAGTCTATAGTTTAAAGATGGTGTACTTTTCAAAAAGACAATAGGATAATTTACAAACAACTATTGCCCATTATTTTTAGTATGACCCTCTCTTACATCATTACATATTAATATCTATAATATTTCTGCTTCCTCCACTCTCTCAGTGAATATATTAGCTCCACATATATCAGTTTTTCTCCTCAGAAAAAATTAGCTTAATATCTACCACTCTGAAATATTACTTCTATTTTCAATATTAGCTGCTCCAATGCTACTAAGTTTCTCACTTATTTCTGTATAAAATTAATTGATTTTAATGCCAACACGTGGTTAGTTCAACCTTACTCTATGGATCTGTGCAGGGAACCTAAGAATGTTACTTTACTCCTAATTATGTCTTGAGATTGCAGATGGTAATGTAGAAATGAAACATATGGAGTTCTAAAATAGAGTCAAATGATGTAAAATAAAATATCACATAAGCCTTCAGGTTCCAAACTCAGGATCCTCAGAGCAAGAGTAAGAAAATTTTTCATTTCTATTATTCACTTGCCCAAACTCAGAGAAAAAAAATTACACATTTTAAACAATTTAGTAATAATGCACCAAACAAATAAATGTACATACATGCAGACACTTGCAAATGCATGTGCACATATATGCATGCACACTCAAATGCACATTTTTTGCACACTACACACACGTATACCTCCCTGCTCTCTCCATCTCAATCTTAGTGCTAAGACAAACATTCCAAAACAACAGAAACACTCATTATATGACAAATACAAAAATACATAAAACATACTGGCTGATCAATTAAGGCTTTTTGCTGAAATACTTTGTTTTCAAGTTAGGTCTGCAAAGATGAAATGAGCAAATTTGTGAAATACTTGCTCAAGTTTGCATTTCTTATCACACTGTTCTTACATTCTAAAGAGCTTTACAGGCATTGTTATTCCTGCTCTTCCTTCCTTTATTAAAATAATTACAATGCTCCAATTGTAGATGTAGTCTCTATTGCCGAAGCTCTTAATTCCTTACACCCAGAATGCTCATGCTACTATTTTTTTCTTATTATTCTCGGTAAAATGAATACAAAATCCTGAGTAAGGAGTTTGTGAATAAGAATCCTCCTGCTTTCAAAGGTCATATTTATTCATTAATGGTATACTACACTTTCTTACAAATAGGATCCCCCTTTATTTTTGATAATAAATTACTAAAATATTAGGGTTTACTTCACTAGTTCTTTCTGAGTCTAATGCTGACTAACATGGAGCATAGCTAGGATATAGTTAGCTTATAAATCAACATGGCAGTCAGTATTATTTATATAATTAAAACAATTGTCAAGTTGATACAGATTAAGTTGAATGAATTAATTAATAAATTTATTCGTTACTCAATATAACAAATATAAAGTATCAAATTATACAATTTAAATTACTCAGTTTAAATATATAATTAAAACATCTTTCTCTCCTACTAGAAATACAGTCAGGGTCTTCTGATGGCACTGCCTCCACTCCTATTTATTCATACCAGTGGAACTCCTCCAGTTCAGATTTCCAGAAAAGAAGGCCCCCCCCCCCCCAACATCCAACCTGTCACCTCATACAATGTTATATTTATTTGTTACAAATATTTCTGCTAACATTTTGTCTAGTCAAAGATCTGATTATCTTATTGATATAACACTGTGGTTATCAGGATATATATCTAACCCAACATCTCAAATTTTCTGCACATTTCACTTCTTCTTCTTCTTCTTCTTCTTCTTCTTCTTCTTCTTCTCCTCCTCCTCCTCCTCCTCCTCCTCCTCCTCCTCCTCCTCCTCCTCCTCCTCCTCCTCCTCCTCCTCCTCCTCCTCCTCCTCCTCCTCCTCCTCCTCCTCCTCCTCCTCCTCCTCCTCCTCCTCCTCCTCCTCCTCCTCCTCCTCCTCCTCCTCCTCCTCCTCCTCCTCCTCCTCCTCCTCCTCCTTCTTCTTCTTCTTCTTCCTCCTCCTCCTCCTCCTCCTCCTCCTCCTCCTCCTCCTCCTCCTCCTCCTCCTTCTTCTTCTTCTTCTTCTTCTTCTTCTTCTTCTTCGTCCTCCTCCTCCTCCTCCTCCTCCTCCTCCTCCTCCTCCTTCTTCTTCTTCTTCTTCTTCTTCTTCTTCACTTTCTCTAAATAACATCCTATTTCTTTACATTTTTCCTCCAAATTTAAATTCACTGTCTTATTCCCAACTGCTTCCATCAGTAGATCACTTCATTTCTCAAGAGATTTCTCTCTCAATAATCTGGTTTCTTTACATTCTAACACTATGCCAGGTATAATCCTTCCCTCCATATATTGGACAAATCTTCATATTGATCCCTTTTCTTCTCCTTTCAACTTGACAACCCCTTATCTGATCCTTGCAAATCTACCTCACATAATTTTTTTCATGTATCTATAGGAGCATAAAGTCACTAAATATTTCTTGCCGTTCAAAAACTTCAATCCTTAACTTAATTTTTTCCCTAAAACCTTCCAATTTTAATTCCCTATGCTTCCATGTTTATCCTACACCAATCCTTTCCAAAATTCACTTAACTATACAGAACTAGGTCTCTCTTTATTTAATTCACAATTAAATATTGTGTTGACATATTTTGTTCTTCTAGCCTGATTATCCTCAACCAATACTTTAATGTCCTCTACACTATTTTCATTTTCTGTTTGAGCTAACCCACTGGATGAAGTAAACTCAAAATATTATTGAGAATGACATTTACCCAAACCTCAAACATTCCTCAAGCCTTAATGCTAAATACTATTTTTGCCTCAAGTATAATCATAAACTCTCTACAACCATTTAACTTACATTGCTGGTAGTTTCTCCAGTGATAAGGGTAGATTAGTGTCATTTCTTTTGTATTTAGAAAACAGTTAATTCACATCATTTAACATCATTCAAAGGTCATTTATGCTGCTTCTGGCAGCAACAAATTACAAAAATATTATTGAATGCTGAACCTTCCATAAACATCTGCATTATCAAGCTCTACCTTTTCTTGCTAATTATTAGATAAGCTCAATCATTCTGTCTGAGTATTCTGACAAGAATATTCTAGCGGTTGTGCTATCTTCTCCCATATCTATGGCCACCAATCATCAAATGTAAAGCTGATAAATCAGAGCATAAGCATTTCTTTGATAGTCAAGCATAATTCAACATAGTTGCATATGCCAATCACATAGATGAGAGCGGATCTTGCATGTTTTATCAGAGAAATAACACTTAATACTGAAGTATTGTATCTTCCAGATAAACACTGATTTCAAAATGACTGCAAAGATTTTTTTTTTTGCTCAGATTACTGGTCTGTATGATGATGTTTTATATGTAAATATAATTTAAAATGAGTAATGAATATTATTCCTATAAGTTTTTTTAACATACCTACTTGGTGGGAAAAATGGGGTCCAATTCGTGAGTAAATAGAATATTTCTATGAGGAAATTTCATATGCCAATTGTTTAACTGCTTATATTATTTTCTCTTTCTCAGACAAATACTCTTTGAACTATGAACAGTGAATATGCAGTCTATTGTGACAATATGAAAATTGTTACATTACATTAACCAAGAGGCTACCTGCTCATTACTCAGGATTTTGCTTGTATCATATTTTGTTTTAATATTAACAACAAAAAAAGTGAAAATCTGTTTGCAGATTGATGCTGTTTACTCAAGACAAGCATGTATTTAATATTATCAGTGTAATCTTATCTTTCATATCATTGGGTCACAAAACTCTCTTTATAGTTCTAATGGGTTTGTGGACTGCAAAGATGAAGAACAGGGTTGATCTAAAACATTTTCAGTTCAGCCAATAACACCCAATGATGAAGATCAGAGCCACTGCATACCCCTCAATTCTCTAAGAACTATGAGCTTCTATAATTGGTACTTAGCACATGATGATAACTTCACAGTAGTCAATATCAGTATATTGTAACATTAGATCAAAATCCCTTTTTGATTACTAATTCACCTAAATCACTAACAACATGTTATGTATGTACTCATCAAGATGAGTGTCTGGTGCTAGCCATGACCAAAGTTGGAAATGACTGTAGGTAACTCATTTAAAATTACAACTTCCATAATACCTTTAAACAGTCGAAAGGATTAAAGTTTCAGTTCACCTTGTGCCTAAAATGTTCAAACAAAGCCTACACTCCACTTATATTCTTCAAAAAACCAATTGTGTAAATTCAAAAGCATTAGGTTCACTGATAAAAAGTATGCCATTGCTATCCATGTGCAAAAGGACATCTTCATACACTTATGAGTCCATCCTCTTCTCTAAATGAAATATACATTCTTCCCAGAACTATTATACAAAAAGTTAAAAATTTTTTTCATTTGCCTGGCACTTTGATTCCTTTTTTCTTTCTTTGTTTTCTAGTTTGTGTAGCTCTTGTTTTTATGTCAAATGCAAAAAGGGCAGTACTTTCTCTTCAGGCATCTGAAGTTTAAGCCCTTGGTCAGTATTTTATATAGGCTCGACAGTTAACTTAGTAAGAATCCAACACTCTTATCATCACAACTTCTTCACAGAGAAAGTCCAATGTTGTGATGGTGAATTTGAGTCACACCGCTCTACAGTCAGACCCTTTGTCTTGTGATCTCTAGAGTCAATGCACAAGCTGAATCGACTGTGCTTTATTAATCCACCTTTCTCCACTTGATGCCATTTCTGCAACAAAGAATGTAAAAACAAGTCAATACTAATGTTTATTGATTCAAGAAAAAAAGACAACCAAAAACTGGTATTAGAATATAATTGTAAAATATCTAGAATTCCTTAGTACAAGAGGAAAAAATGAGTTGAAATGAATGAATGTTGCAAAGTGTTACTGTTGACAAAAATTCACATTGATAAGAAACCTTCATGATTGGGTAAGCAGCTTGCTTGAAATTTCATTCCACTATATTTTTAATTCTTGGGGATTAATTTACAAACTATTTAGCCTTTAAAAACCCATCTTCAGGAACATCCTCAGTTAACCAAATTAAGAAGAAGTTTAATGAAACTATAAATAAACAAATTTTACTAATAGAGAAATATTAGTGCAGCCACTGGTCCATCTGCTTTATCTGATGGTGTCAGTATAGCAATTTTAAAGCTAAAATGTAAATTGACTTGCACAGTGAAGCTAATCATATAATTGATATCATTATATGATTTAAAGTATATATATATGAAAAATGAATGAATAGTGTTTTACGCCCGTTTTTGCTACAGAGGCACCACAGGCGATGGACACTGATGATATATGAGATGAACACTGATGATATATGAGATGAAATGATATATTGGGATGGGATTTATTTTTATGGAAGGAATTGTTCCAGGCCCAAGTTTAGGGTACCTCCCCGGCATTTGCCATTTATGAGGACTGAGGAAAACCTGGAAAAAACCTCAGTCAGGAAGGACGGTCCTGGCGGTATTCGAACCCAGACCTCCCGCTCACGAGTCCGAGACTCAACGATCTCGGCCACCCGTGGCGGTCTCTCTCTCTCTCTCTCTCTCTCTCTCTCTCTCTCTCTCTCTCTCTCTCTCTCTCTCTCTCTCTCACACACACACACACACACACACACACACACACACACACACACACACACACACACACACACACACACACACACACACACACACACACACACACACACACACACACACACACACACACACACACACACACACACACACACACACACACACACACACACACACACACACACACACACACACACACACACACACACACACACACACACACACACACACACACACACACACACACACACACACACACACACACACACACACACACACACACACACACACACACACACACACACACACACACACACACACACACACACACACACACACACACACACACACACACACACACACACACACACACACACACACACACACACACACACACACACACACACACACACACACACACACACACACACACACACACACACACACACACACACACACACACACACACACACACACACACACACACACACACACACACACACACACACACACACACACACACACACACACACACACACACACACACACACACACACACACACACACACACACACACACACACACACACACACACACACACACACACACACACACACACACACACACACACACACACACACACACACACACACACACACACACACACACACACACACACACACACACACACACACACACACACACACACACACACACACACACACACACACACACACACACACACACACACACACACACACACACACACACACACACACACACACACACACACACACACACACACACACACACACACACACACACACACACACACACACACACACACACACACACACACACACACACACACACACACACACACACACACACACACACACACACACACACACACACACACACACAGAGGTTATTAATGAACTACACCAAAATAATTTCAGAGAGTGTAGAGATGTCATATATGAATAATTTGAAATATGCAATGTTATGATTTCTCTGTTCAAATTTCAAAGCTATGGCTGTAAGTGTCTAAAGTGCCAGTATAACACTTATAATAGATACTGCTCAAAAGCATAAAGCATTGTAACAAAGGGAGGTTTCTGAACATATAACTTTGGCACAATGGTTATGACGTTAGCTTTCCAGTAAGAGATGGTTTTGTTTTCGAATTCCAGTCTCACCCATAATTATTTTTTTTATAGGGCCTGATTATACAGCTTTTAGCCTATGTTTTAAGTTGGTGTTTCAATTTATGCACTTAAATTTTAACATATTAATTCATATAAACCACTCTTGTAGTTGTTATTGTACTTACTAATTAGAATTGTGTCCTAAGTATGTGTTAGGTAAATTAGGTTTTAGGCATCGTGTTAGTAGTAAGCTTATTAGCCATTGTATGTTTATAATACATTCATTGTTGAAAAAGAGAATAAAACTTGAAAGTATTAAGTAAATTTCATTCACAATTCTTTAGTATTGCAGCATTTATATTAAATAAAAAAAGTTCACAGCATAACAAGAATAGAACTGGCGGCCTGCAGAACATCAGTTTTTATATGCATTACACCACACAAGCAGTCAAACAGCTTCCTCTGGGGTAGGCTACATCAAGAGAGACTAGATTTGAATCTAGTTTACATTGTAACAACATATGAATTTGAATTTATTTCCAATTAATAATATAACAAGTTTACTCCTTTACAACAACAGTTATCTTTTACAATCGCTCAATCATGCAAATACAAACTATAAGGGACCTCCATCTATTTTAGATGTACCCCTCACAATTACAATATTTACTATATTCCGTGATATACTATCTTTACCTTTAAACATAACAACTAGAAACAGTGCCTTCGGCAATTTCAGAAGGCACTGGCTCCATTCAAAATTTATTTTAAATTGATTGGCTCAGCCTCCCAGTCCCCGGTCCATCAGCTTGAATTTAGTTGAAATGTCTTGGCTACATAATGCAAGAAGGCAGTTAATTGATGTCCATTGTTACATTGTCAAATGATTGGTTTGAGATTTGAGGAATTTTTAATCTTGAAAACTCTGATAATGAGCTGCAGAAAATCAACATTTCTATGCTCACAAGGCAGTTTTAAAGATATTCTAAACTAAATTCTTCACCCATTTTGGCTTTAACACTGATTTATCAGGATCTAATACCAAAATGTTTAACACCATAAAACTGCATTATGTTTAATTTTGGACCATACATTGCCTATCTCAAATTGCTTGTATATGACATCTCTACACTCTCTGAAATTATTTCGTGTAGTTCATTAATACCCTGTTTATATATTGCAGTTTTTCCTTCAAGGACTTATTAGCTACTGCAGACTTTTGGCATTATGCAGCAACCATTGCATCCCATACCTCCATCATATGACATCACTGGTTGAGTGCAATATTGAAGAAGAGGGAATGATTAGCACACCACATTCCACAAATCGCCACAATGTGGTGGTTTGATCAGAGGTTGCTACCTTTTCATTAGCTAGCTTCCCAATTATCATGAGGCTAGGTGGACCCCATTGCAGACCTCCCTAACTTAGAGAAATTTCTGCTCAGGTATTGGGGATCAAACCTGGGACTTTCCAGCCATTAGTCAGCAATACTAACTACCAGACCAAGGAGGTGGTCATATATTGAATGTGAAAAATTAAATCACTCATTTTGAAAAATAAAACTAAATTTTAAGAACAAAATGTTAGAACATTCAATGTAAAACACTAAAAATAGCTTGTGACTAATCCAATATTTGGGGCAACAGAGCGTCCTTCACAGGCATGAGTTTCAGATAAACTGAGAATATTAGGCACCTTATTAAGTATTCTTATCTGCATTGTCCTTATGTCAAGCTATGCAATGAAATTAAGATATAAAAACTGGCCAGGACAGGTTCATATGTGGCACAACAGGTGTAAACCACTAATGGCATGTTTGGTAAGTGAGTGGCAGTGGTAAAACATATTCAATTTCAATAGCAACAAGATAAAAGTTCATAATAAAAATTAAATCACTATTAAAATATCAAATTAGGCCAGCTGGGGTACATGCTTTATGCATGAGAATACCAGCCAACTCTCTACATCTCAGATTACTTTCTGAAGCATTTTAGGGGAAGGAAAAGTAATAATTAAATTATATAATTCATCATGTCCTTTGTCATGGACATAACATGCTAAGTAATTAAGGGTGATTAGATTTTAACAAATTGCCTGTGGTTACCCATGTGGCATGAAACAGTAGTAGAATATAAATCAATATAAAAAGTATTATAGAACTTACAAGGTAACATATAGATAACACTGTTAATGGCACTGTTACACAGACAATGCACTCTTGAAATCTCTCACCATATTAGGACTAGCAGCTGATTAGCAGGGAATGATAAGTGCACAGAAACTAGATATTTTACCATTTTACTCACTATAAGTGTACAAAACAATAATGCGGATAAAAAATAACTGTGAAATAAGTAATCAGATACATAGCCATTACACAAGAGGTAACAATAAACACCATGTACAACCATATTCATTAGAACTATGCAAAATCAAGTCAACAACTGCAGCTTATGGGCTTTATAATAAACTTCCAAAGAGCATGAAAAATATTCAAAATACAAAATCAATTAAAAACTAATTGAAAAAGAATTGTATGTCAGGGGAATATTTAAATTACATAAATGTAAAAAAAGTAAATTTAATATAATTTTAAATTTTCATATGAAAAATCATGAAATCATGATTAGAATGCAAAAGGAGATGAGAGAAACAAAAATGTAATAATTTACTTGCAAACAACAACTGTAAGTGGCATTTGATCATTATTAAATCATTATGATTCTCAAACTATCAGAGTTGTTTTATTTTCACTATGATCAGTATGTAAAAATAAGGTATTGATTTTATAAATGGACAAATTTACTTAAAACTCCTTAGGCTAAGTCAGCCACAAATTGGACAATAAATTGCAATTATTGATATGTCCAAAAACAGAGAGCAACTGAATGAATTGAAAATAAATAAATATCGGAAATCAGTTGGAACATTTTTGTAAGGAACAGGTGAGAGTGGAAAATACCCCTGAGGTTAAATGGTGTTCTGCAGATGAGACAGATTACAGCCTTGGCAAATCCAGCCATAGCAATGTGACAATAAGGTGTTGTGATATTCCTTTGGTAGGATTAGTGTTTTCGATACCAGGAATATAGGTGATAATAAAATTAGTGTGTTTCTTATCAGCTGTCTTCAATATGCTTTGAAAACAGTATATATACACATCTATATATGGGGGATGTCATAAGTCATGGAAAGTGTTTATTTTCTTGCAAACAAGGGAAAATATCAAAATTGTAAGATATTCGATTGAAAGTGTATGGAATGTACTCTCTAATGAAGCCACCAGATAGTGTATGTGAGCAGAACTGCATATCTCAGCATGCCCTGAAGTTCTGTCAGGGAGCAACAGTAGTCAGGAATGAAAGTTCATGAAGAATGAACAAATTGCATGTTCATATGCCCTTGCCTACATTCCATCAATTGCAATGATGCAATTCAACATGACATCCTCTTCTTTCTGAAATCTGCCAGAGTGATGCGACATGTTTTGTGAGTACCTCAATTAATATGGCCCCACTTTGCACACATTTTTCTCATGTTCAGATCCTCCAGTAAAATGGGGTGCACTGTTTTTTCAGAGTTCCTGTTTGCTCTTCCAATTTCATAACTGTCCTGCACCTATCATCCAGTAAGCACTGTTCCCCTACCATTTCCCTTATAAACTTATTTGTGGACACAAAAAGCCCAATGCATGGCAGATCAGCAGTCAACATTCTGCTTCTTTTGAAGGCTCTGTCCTGTCCACCTTGCCACTTTTCATTAGGGTAGGGTATACACACCTGGTGCTTCCTACAGCAGAGAAATGCTATTTTCACATATACATGTTATTCATTCTTCATGACCTCCATTCCTGACCACTGTTGCTCACCAATGAACTTTGGGGCTTGCTGTGACATACAGCTCTAATCACAAACACCATCTGGTGGCTTCATTCCAAACTACATTTCATACACTTTCAATCACATAGCTTAGATTTTTTGTGTTGTCCCTTGTTCATGAGAAAAAAAATAGTTGCCATGACTTACGTTTAATCCCTCATACATATACAAACTACTGATATAATATTCATTTTTATAGATTTTCTTCTCTGTGGTACAATAATAATCTATAAGAATAAAAATTAAAGGAATATGTTGACATTGTACAAAAATTAATAATTAAATATTTTTGTTTATTATGGTTCATAATATCTAATTTATTACTTAATCCGATTTAACAATATCTCTATTACACAAGTGTTGTAATTATATGAATTGATATGTTAAGATTTAAGTGTATACATTTAACCATCAACTTAAAATGTATGCTAAAAGCTGTATTATTAGGAATTAGTCAGGGGAAAAAAAAAAGTGATGAATGAGATTTGAACTGAAAAACAAATGACCTCTTACTTAAAGCTAATGTCGCCAGAGTGATACATTCTGAAACCTCCCTTCATTATTATATGTTATGATTTGGAGGGGCAGCTTCATTCCAATGGCATACAGGTACTTTAGTAATTTATATAGCCACAGCTTCAAAATTTGAACAGACAGGCCATACATTTTCTATCTCAAATTACCTGACTAAGACAACTCCATGCTCTCTGAAATTATTTCAATGTAGTTCATCAACACTTTGTATATATATATATATAGTATCAACTCATAAGAACCAGGTCTAAGGCCTGTTCTGAGTAATTATCCACATTTATATTAGGATCATTGCATGATTGAGTTGAACTAACAACTTTATGCTGCATATTTATGTAGCACCAGTTTTACAAACCCTTCATTCTCATTGTCAGCCCCTAGTCGAACCCTTAATTTGCATCATCAGCCCCTAGTCAATTAGGGGCTGACAACGTGAATGAAGGGTACATGAAACCAGCTAGGGGCTGATGATGCGAATGAAGAGTTCATGAAACTGGTCCTACATATATAAATAAGTGAAGTTAAAGAGTGTTAGTTCAACTCAATCACATAATGATCTTAATATATCATTAGCTTCACTGTGCAAGGTTGCAATTAACAATTTTAGTTACACCATTTATGTCTCTAACAGAATGATATAACTCAAAATATCCAGTTTTCTGTTATTTTTTTAAATACTCCCTATATCAATTGTATCTATATGTAAAATAACTGGAATAGGATTTGTACTTACCTGGCTCTCTGAGTTATCACAGAATCTCATCACTAAAGGTGATCCTATCTTGTGTTCTGATAAGGCTAGGCATACATCATGATGCTTGATGCGACTATCATTTGTGAACCACCACTCCTGAAAGCACCAACAGTATCATTACATACAAGCTGCAAACTACATACAATCCATCTTTTACAATGGAGGAAAACTAAATGTCATGCTGCAATTAATAACTCAAGGTGAAAATTTTCACAATGCATTTTAAAAGCAAATAAAGAATTTTATAGTGAGCATAAAGTATCAGTGGTTAAATAACCTGATCACCCTGAGTCACTTTCTAACTTTATGAACAAGCAATGTTGTCTTATCTTCTCAATTATAGCAAAGCCCATGGTTTCAATACAAGATCACATAAGGAAGCAGCATTCAACAGCATGACATATAGACTAATAAATATACCACTGAACAAAGAAGAATATAAAAATGAATATCTACACACAACAGAACCTGCTAAATCCAATGGGTTCAGCAAATAGATGATTAACCACAAAACAAAAAGATTCCAAAAACAAAAAGAATTAAACAAATCACAATTTTGAGTGATTTATAATGGGAAAAAACATTTAAAAGGTTCACTTAGCACTCATCAGCCAATTAGAAATTTCAAAAAATTTTCAAGCACTACAACAGCAATATTAATTCAATTTGGAATCGAACACAGTGAAACATGCACTAATAATCTCTGTGAGTCGGAATATTAGAACGCTCTTTCTGGTTTCAGTTAAATGAGATTTTACTCAGGACATATGTTTTGTGGACATTTTTTCCACATCATCAGCTGTTCACGACTAATGGATCATTCGTAGAACTTGGGTATGTAGGAATCTGGGTGGACTCTTGAGGTCTTGTGATGAACTTATATGAAGCGTTGTCTGCTTTTGGGATATCAAAATTCATAAGGTTACACTCATGCTTTTTATATAAATCCTTTCCTGTTTATTTAGTTCTTTTGGTTGTTGAACAGTTTTTAATAACTTGATACCTTTTTCTATTTCATGGTTTTCATTCCAGAAGTGTGCTGCCACAGCTGATTTATCTATCTGTTTGTAACGGATGTTTCTCCAATGTTCCTTCATTAGGCATTAGGTTGAAGGAACATTGGAGAAACATCCGCTACAAACAAATAGATAAATCATCTGTGGCAGCACATTTCTGGAATGAAAACCATGAAATAGAAGAAGGCATCAAGTTATTAAAAACTGTTCAACAACCAAAAGAATTAATCATATGGAAAAGGATTTATAGGAAAACCTTACAAATTTCCACATCCTGGAAGCAGAAAGCTCTTTATTCAATTTATCATAAGACCACCAGAGCTAACCTAGATACCTATCTACCCAGCTTCTATGAATAATTCAACAGTCGTTTAACAGCTGAGGATATGCACAATTGTTTCACGAATCATGTCCTGAGTAAATCTCATGTAAGTGAAACCGTAAAGGCTGTTCTAAATATTTTGACTCAGAAGATTATCAATGCTATCTTAGCTCCTATTTGTTAAATTTTAAATCAATTGTCCCAAACTAAGTGCTTAAATGAAGTTGTACAAATAACATGCTGTACCTACAGACAGAAGACATTAATGAAAAAGCTTATTTTAAGTAATTATATTTATTGACTCTTTCTTGAAAATATATATATTTTCTCTTTTGATATTTGATGTAAATAATGCAGAATTCATAATATAGGCATACAAATGCTGGACAAAAATCTACTTAGACCTGCTTCAAAATTATCTGGTTATCAAAGAGACAATTATTATAAATGCTTTATAATATATTATTATTTTTTCCAAGAACTTTCAAAATTACTCTTAAAAGTATCCAGGTAAAAATCTGTATTGACAAACAATGACAATTAACTATGGTGATATTTCATTATTGCATAGAATTTACACAACACATCCAATAAGTAACAGTTATATATTTTTTCTCAACCAGTTTGTCTTGGAAAAATACAATATTTTGTGTAGTATCTTTGAACTGTAACATCCATTTCATGTAGTTTATCCTCCTTTGCTAGGTAGAGTTACCTTTCAAAGTGAAGGCTCTTAGTATTTTGGTCATGTTCACAATAAACAAAGAGTAATCAATGAATTTATTTTGATGAAAAATGACACCTTCAACATTTGCAGGTTTTTCTGTAATCTGTATGAGGAGATGCTGCTGAATGAAAGCTACCAGGCATTGGATGAAAAGATTGTCATCAGCAGAAGAAGTCAATGCAGTCTTCAGCTGCCTACTGCAGTAACATCTGCAATGGAGGAACATACTGACATCCTTATTCAGGATTGTTGGTAAATTCCTACAAATAGTCAAAAAAGGTGGAATTATAATGCTGAATATCTGTAATTAATTAAGGAACAAACACTGGGAGTGAGTTTATGGCCAAAATGGGTCAAAAAAATAACAATCCCCTTTTTGCCAGAAATGATACCATGAACCATTGGGTGTCCACAGAGGGTCAACATTTGCATGTTTCCCCCTTCCTTCTGGCTCTACACCATTTAAAGAGCTCTGCGTGTCCTTTTTCAGCCTGTCATATTCCCTTGGTACAGAAGTGTGGAATGAGATACACAACTGTACTGTCTGATGGAGATGCAAAGACTCACCAGAACCTAAAGGAAGTTGCAGTTATATGGTGCTGATGTGGAAATAATGTGGAAATAAGGAAGGAAGATGTGTCAATCATGTAGCAAAGAGGACTACAGCTTTCTTTAAGCTAAAGAAAGATACTACTGATATTAGATTGGGTGGTCTTGACCGGTAGTAAGTTGAAGTTGGAAACTATAAAATACTAACCAGCTATTACACACAGGCCATCCAGAAATATATGCTGTGAAAAATGCCCTATATGTCACACTTTACTATTACAGACAACATATCAGAAGTTGGAACATCAGAAGTGTCCAGACTCTTGGATTCTATAATGGGAGCACAGCTCTTGGTAAGATTCTGCAGAGTCATTGCAAGATGTCTATTCAGTTTAATGATAGTATGGTTAGGAGAATTCTCTCCATCTACCAGAGACTAGCTTGTACTGAACAATTGGTATGCTGTGTTCATAGAGGGATGCAAATTCAAATGAAAGTTAAGTGAATAAATTGTACTTACAAAGTTGTGCACAATGGAGAGGTAATATATTCTACACTAATGTATTCAAGATGTTATAGTAAGTGGAGTTAGTGTGAGCATGTTGAATACATTAGTGTTGAATATATCAAATGAAAGTATTCACTTACTAATTTGGAAAAATTCTCCAACAGAAAGTTTTATGTCTAGAAATATTCTAGTGGCTAGAAATTGGGGTATTAAATGGTGTTTGTGCTTTTAATATGGGCTGTTCAGCTTCTCTGGAACTCAGATCTGTGGTAAAGGGTGAGGAATGTTTGGCAGCTGCTTCAGAGATCAGTAAGATCCAGGATATGACTGGACTCTAGGAGAGCAGGATGTCAGCTGCCAGATGTATATAGGGACCTGCATTGATGTTCATCAAGTTAGAGAACACTTACACAAAACTTGGGGAGGAAAATAGTTTCTCTGCTTATAGAAAGTTAGTGCTTACTACTCGCTCTTTCAAAATACTGTGTGTCTGAAAAGTTGCATGCCAAAGGAGTTAATTAAGTTTTATTTTACAGGTGAAATAGTGCAATATAAGAAGAATGGAGACATCTGAAAAACATGAAGAACTGGTACTTCTTTTTGGAGATCACCATAGATCATCTCAAGAAGCTGCAGACAAATTTCATTGCCAGCATCCTGATATTCCCAAGCCTTCCCATCAAACTGTGCCGAGATTGTTGCATAAATTTAAAATAATGTACAAGGTACTCGATGCCAAATACAATGGTTGACCAAACACAGCCACCAATGAAGAAGTTGAGCTGATGTGATAGCCAAACTTACTGTAAGCCATACCAGATCACTCTGCTACCTGACCAGGCAGAGTAGCATCAATAAAGATTCTGTAAACCACATATTGAAGTGACTACATTTCCATTCCTACAAACTGCAGCATAGACAGACAATGTATAGTAATGTTCCTATGGGGAGACTTGAGTACTGTAACCAGATCAATCAAGAAACTCATAAAAATTCACATTTCCTTCTAAATGTCATGTTCACAGATAATGTTTGTTTTTTGATGGCCATGCCATACACAGAATGCAAGATACTAGTCCCTACAGAACCCGCCCTGGATACATTCTTCCAATGATCCAAGTGCTCTATGTATTATGGTGCAGTATCCTATTCTCCACCTTGTGGTCCTATATTTCTTTGATGACCATGTAAACCAATACACCTTTGGTGAACTGCTTGATACTATTGTATTAAATGTTTTAAAAGACCTGCCACTTAATAACCAGGTAAGGATGTGTTTTCAGCTTGAAGGAGCAATAACATATTATGTGCTGATGATTTGCCAAACATTAAACAAAATATTTGGTTAATGTTAAATTGGACCAGGTAGCCATTGGACATCTGTTGGCCTTTAAATTCCCTGGATCACACACCATATTTTCTCTCTGGTGCTAGGTGAAACAGGAGGTGTTTCAGACACTGCCTGAAAATGTGGATGTTTTAAAGGAAAGAATTACCAATGCCCTACACAATTTGGATCATGTAAAACATTGTCTTTGAGTGAACAGTGCATATTTTGAACATCAAAGATAAGCTTGGCATGAGATTTGGCATGCAACTTTTAAGGCACATGGTATATACCATATACACTTCAATAGATTCTAGACTTGAAGGAATTAGGCCAATGGAGTATGCCCACCTGGTTGCCTCCTGTATTGTGACAGAGGTAGATGCCAACTGTGGAGTCAACAAGATGACCTAGAGTGTCGAGGCACATGCTTCCCTGTCTCATTGTACTTGTTGTGACATCACTCTCTGGCATTTTGAGTTGCTTTAATTGAGGGTAAACATTATCCAGGTACCATTTGAATGGCTTGCAATGCAATCTTTCCTTTAGGGCTAGCCGATCATCAATACTGCAAAAAACAAACATATATGCTGTGTTTCACGTTCACATGAAGGATTCAGCAAAACATGGGATAACACTAGCTATATTCAAATTTTGATGTCCTTTTTGATCTATAATAAAGAAATTTTTATTAGAAATGGGATATTTTCAATATGATTCCACAGGATCAAACATAAATAACTTTAGATATTGGTCTGCAAATTATATGCTAACAAGAGTATTTAATCTTCTTCAGTGGCAGTTAGACCATGTTGTGCTAAATTCTTTATTTATAATTTGAAGTATTTTGATCAGAAAAATGGTGATCAAAGCTCCATGGAACCAGCATGGACTTTAAAAGTAAAGATAAATTAAAAATAAAAGCATTAATTTATATAAAAATTAAGAAATATAAGGAAAATATAATGGCAATAGCTAAAACAATAATAATCAAAGGAAAATAAATGAAATTGTAATCAGTCATAATTCTGTGAAAAAACAAGTAAATACGACTATTAATTTCTAAGGTACCAAAATTACTATTACTTTCTGAATATTCACATATATAGCATATGCACTGAAAATTAGTAACAGTTGCAATTCATAAAATTGCAAACTACTGCATTTTACTCCTCAATATTTTAATAATTATATTTAATTAAAGTGAGCAGCATTGTACTAAGTGATTAGACTGCTTGCCTCCCACCAAGGCAGCCCAAGTTTGATTCCAGCAGTCTTAAGTGGGATTTGGCACATGAAGGCAGCATCTGAGAGGTTTCTCTCCAGGTTTTCCAGCTAACCCAGCCATTAATTTAGACATTGTTCCATTGTCATCCTCATACATCTTCACCTTCATCACTGGCTAGTGTAATGTAATCCACCAGTCCTTAGTGGGCAAATTGTAAATAAACTACACTTATGTTTTCTGCCAATATAGTGCAGAGCTCCAATGATTGGCTGGTAAATAAGTTGGCATTAGGGGGGGATAATAATAATAATAACAACAACAACAACAACAACAACAATAATAATAATAATAATAATAACAACAACAACAACAACAACAACAATAATAATAATAATAATAATAATAATAATAATAATAATAATAATAATAATAATAATAATAATAATAAACATCACCAACATCAACATTACGATATTTAGTTAGGTCAAAATATAAAAAATAGACTTCATTAAAATTACAGGATATTATATGTATGTACTTCTTTAAATATTATTGAGGATTCTCAAAAAGATGTTAACTTATTGAATTCTAAATTTAAGTTCAATGGTCTTTCAATTTAATTTAATTTAAATTTGTTTTTCAGTCTAATTTGCTAAACTTTTCTAGTAGTATAGTGGTATACTATTGTAAAAATGTTATTGTTTAATATGGCTACTTTTATTAACGAATTTTGCCTTTATAGATATTATTTTAAAACAAAAAATAATCTACAACTGTTGCACCAAAATAAAAATATGGAAGAGTGAGAGAAAGAGAAGGAGAGGGATTGGGGATAGAGAGGAACAAACTATCAGTTTGTTACATTATTTGTGTTACTTGTCCCTTAACTTAACTTTGATGTTCGGGATTTTTAGGGATTACAGGCAGGAGCGTACCCCTAATGTTCAACCTCATGCAACATTAACTGAAAAGAATAAAGTAAAAGTGAGGTATCTACTGGCGGTTGCAACAACACTAACAAATAATAATAATAATAATAATAATAATAATAATAATAATGATGATGATGATGATGATGACGATGACAATAATAATAATAATAATAATAATAATAATAATAATAACAATACATAAATAAATAAATCATTACAGCCTCAATTATCTCATTTGCTCTAAAGTACATTAATCCTTTACAATAAAACTGCCTGCCTTCAAACATAAGTAAATGAAACTTAATAGCAAATAATTTTTGTTATTACAGTGATATACATTTCTGCAAAACAGATGAAATTTTCAATAGTAAATCTTTCAGATGACAGGAAGGCAAAAATGGGATGCCATTAAATTCCTTTCGAGATGTATGATTTGATAAGTCTAAATGTTTTCTAAAAAATTCCTGAATTTAATTTTTGATGGCATAATATCTCTGCACTCAGCCTGTCACACAGCTGTAGATGATTTCTCTACTACCTGCTACGATAACATTGGCCTCTAAGACCATGGGACCATGGGATGGAACATCGTGTAAATTAAACTACATATTGCATTCCGGGGAACTATTTGGATGCTTATTACCTTAAATTTAGCTAATTATATAAATTAAAGATGGGATGCAAAAACTTTCACTTTCACTCATTAAACCTTTTTTAATTATTTTAAATTTCACCTTAAACCACAATAATTATGCATCAGGAGATTTGTTTTCAAGATGAGATATGTGTCACTAAAATTTGTTTCCTATTATAACCAGGACACTTACTTGCCAAAAGGAATATGCTTTGCCAGTGGCACTGCTGCATAGTAATATTCCTTATACTCATCCATCCAAACCTCTGCAGCACGGCGAGTATTGCGAGCAAACACATTGCCACTTCCACCTGGAAATGTGTATGGGTGTCGTTTTCTGAAAACGTGGCCTACCCTACTGCAGGGGATTATCTCTAGACTGCCTCCACATTGCCATACTCGGAATGAGATTTCTACAACCATAAAGAATAATGTTTAGCAATCATATGTTCTTATAACAAGTTTGCTATGTAAATTAATGTTTTCCAAAAATGAAGTGCCTACATTTTCATAGTGTGTGTGTGTATGTACGCTCATGTGTGCACATAATAAATATATATACGCACATGCACACTAATAGGTTTAACATATTTGTTTAATTTTGAAGCTATTTACAGTGAAAGTATTATGTATTAATTTATATAATGTGGGTAAATTTCTTACACACTTCACTTGCTGTATTTAAGTTAGGACATGTTCCCGGAACCATGGTTCCCATTCTCAGCTGTTGACCCCACGGTTCCCATCTTCAGCTGTTCACCCCATGGTTTTCGAAACATGTCCTAACTTAAATATAGTAAGTGAACTGTGTAAGAAATTTACCCGCATTATATAAATTAATAGATAATAGGTTGTTAATATACTACACCAAAATAATTTCAGAGAGTGTAGAGATGTCATATATAAGCAACTTGAGATGCAAAGTATGGTCCACAACTAAACATAACGCACTTTTATGGTGCTAAACATTTTGGTATCAGGTTGTGATAAGTCGGTGTTAAAGTCAAGCCAGATGAAAAATTGGTTTAGAATGTCTTTAGATTTGCCTTATGAGCATAGATATATCCATTTTCTGCAGCTCATTATCAGCATTTTCAAGATTTAGTGCCATAAAAATCCCTAAAATCTGAAACTAATCATTTGACAATGTGACACTGAACATCTATTATCAGTTTTCTTGCATTATATAGCCAAGACAGACTAAATAAATGTAAACATAACCTACTCTAGAGGGAGCTCTTTAACTGCTTGTGTGGCTTAAGGCATAATGCAAAAGATCATGCTCCACAGGCCGTGGATTCAATTCTTGTCATGCTGTTAATTTTTTTTTAATATGAAGTGCTGCAATATGCATACTAAAGATTTATGATAATTTAATAAATGCTTTCAAGTTTTATTTCTTTCTCAACAATGAATGTATTACCAACATACAATAACTAATAAACTTACTACTAACTAAGCCCAAAACTTAATTTACCTAACACTACTGAGGAAAAGGTTAAGATAATAACAACTACAAGGGTTGTAATTATAAGAATTGATATGTTAGGGTTTAAGTATATAATATCAACTTAAAACATAAGCTAAAAGCTCTATTATTAGGACCTAGTCCGGAAAAAAAAGTGATGAGCGAGATGAACTCAAAAACAAACAATTATCTCTTACTTAAAAGCCAATATCATAACCATGATGCTAGAGTGAAATATTCTGAAGCCTTTTCATTATCGTGTATTACGTTTTTGAGGGGCATCTTCATTAGCCATTGGTATACTGGTGCTTTAGAAACTTATAACTATAGCTTTGAAATTTGAATAGATAGGCCATACATTTTCTATCTCAAACTTACTTGCTTGAGATGCCTCCACACTCTCTGAAATTATTTTGGTGTAGTTCATTATTTCAGTGTAGTCTGTATATATACAGACTTTTTTTCTGGATAAAGCATAAATATGGGTATTTAATTTAAAACAATATACATTATCATAAGGTTCAATAAAATATGATTCACTGGAATTTATTTATTTTTCTCTATGGTGTAGCTTATGATAACTATTTATATTATTACTAGCTTTATACAATTTTAAATTTTATGCAAATTTAAAGATTTTCTCACTTGTCCTTTATCATCTAGCATATCTGCATTGTATGATTTACAAGGACCAATAAACATATTTTAAGCATATTGCTGAATATTTATTTAAAATCTGAGTTTAAATGAAACTATTAGCTAACAACACCTCTTATAGAAGATAGTCTAGCTTAAACATGAAAAGCTTACCAAGATTTTCACCTCCCCAGACATCCATCATCATGTCATATTTTCCAAGTTTTTCAAAATATGCCTTGTCAATAACAAATAAGCCACCAGCAATCATTGGAGTCCTAAAAAAGATCAAAAATGTTCACTGATTCTTAGTGTCCTTGTCAAATTTAAATATTTAAATATCAACATACTCTAATAATAAAGTGGTCTACAATTAATGTCAAAAATACTTATTAATTTTAAGAAATCTGTACAGACATTTAGAAACAATAAAAAATAACTACTTTTAACATACTTATATGTAAATAGGCTACTCCAATAAAACATTTTTTCAAATTAAAGGAATATTCAAAATAGTGTGTTAAAAGCACAATCATTTTACCAAGTTGAAAAAACCAGGCCAGAACCATAAATGGATGATGAAATGATACATTATTTACTGAATTATTTTAAGTATTTACCTCTAACACTTCATTGATAGGATTTGAAATTTATCTATCAATACACTGATAATCAGTTAACAATTTAGAGTATTTGTGAAATTTCACTGATGACATCCAGAGATATAATAAAATTATATTGCAAATTGCAATTATACTGAGTACTTGATGTTGTCTACAGTGTTGTACATTTCAATCATACACATGAGAAACAACCAATCAATGTTAATTTACTGCTTTTTCTTGTCCAAGTTATTTTAAAAATGACAAGAGGCAGCTGTAATCCATATAAGTGTGTGATGATTTCTATAAATGGGACGGAAAAAAAAAACTAACATTTGCAGCAAAATTTTTCAAAAATAGTATTTATTAGCAAGGAAAAATATGTGCAAAAATTATGATTTTTGGAATTTCAATCAGTTATTCAGGGTCTTGTAAAATAGAAAAAAAGATTTAATGAAACTGGAGAAAAAAATTAAAATTTAAACAAGAACTAATAACAATGTATGATGTAAAAAAAACATAAGGAGAATGAGCTTTTCAAATTTAAAATTCATAAGTGTTAATTTTAACAATATATGATTGCATATAAATTTTTACTTTTATATTGAAAAAAATGTTGTGCTATATTTCTTTTTTTCACCCCAAGCACTTCACCCACCCTGTACACATATGCATACTGTCACAGATAGCTGAGGTTGATAAGGCACGGACTCGCAAGTAGTCGGTCTAGGGTTCGAATCCCGTAAGGACCGTCCTCCCTGACTCAGGTTTCTTCCAGGTTTTCCTCAGTTCTCATAAAATGGCAAATGGGGAGGTACCCTAGATTTAGGCCTGGAACTTTTCCTTCCTTATAATAAATCCTTTTCCAATATATCATTTCATCTCATGTATCATCAGTCTCCACCGCCTGTGATGCCTCAGCATGACAACAGGCATTAAACAATATTAAAAAAAAACACATATGCACATACATACACACACGCATATATGTCCTATACTTAAGTTGTACTCAACTCCATTAATGTGGTAGACAAATTTCTACTTCTGTCTGTACAGCTACTTAGATTTACAAGACAAAGCATTGGCAATTATGAAACATGAATGATGTTTGTGCTAGAGGTGTGTGATATTTTCCTATGGGCAGAAAAAGACATCAGTCAGAAAGTGTGACCTAAGTAGTATTAAAATCTGTGCCCTCTGTTCATGCAGTTGATTTGCAGAAGAATATAGAGATGATGTAGTTATATGCCACTGCTCCTCTATAATTGAACTGGCAAGATTTAACACCCTATCAAACTGCAGCAAATTGGTTTTAATATATATCATATTGATTCTACAGGATGATCAGTGATGCTTTACAGTGCAATGCAGGATTTTTCCCATGAGCGAGCCCCCACTGATTTGCCATGTTGTGGAGAGAATAGCATGTTTGCTTGCTTACTTGTTGATCTTGCTGAGTGTTGCATCACAGCCCATTTGTTCCTGGGTGTGAGTTGTGTTGATTCATTTCTTAATTCAACAGTATACATAAAGTGTATTATGCCTTGTATGTTTACAACAGTACAGCATATCTGCATATACAATTCATATGAGTTGACACAGTGGTGAAATAATTATAGGACCAATTTGTTTAGAGCATACAGTTGATTCTGTTACTTATGTGAATATCATACAACCCCTCCCCCAGAATTAGCTGACAGGGAGTGTGATGGTGCATTTTTTCAGCAGGACTCTGCTACTGCCCACACTATGAATAATTCCATGAGAGCAATTCACAATGTGTTCTCATTAGACAGAGTTATTAGTTTGTGACCCCTTCAGTCCCCCGATATAACAGCCTGAGATTTTTATCTCTGGGGTAAATTAAACATGCCATGTACAAGAAGAACCTACACGCCAAACAATAACTCAAAATAATATTCATCAGGAAATTGTCCAGATTTCTTAAACTGAACTACAAGTGATGAATAATTTCCTAAAGCGATGCCAAAAATGTGTGGAGAATGAGGGAGGGTTGTTTGAACACCTCATTTGATAATTTGGTAAGTAATAAGTCTCTTGAATTTGTTTATGTATTGTTACATGGTTGGTTTGTTATATTGTTTTAACCTCCCACTAATCACCGAGACCTGGCTGGTCGACTAACTGGCTAACGAGTGTTGTCCTCACTCATAGGCAAAACACTCCAAGGAGAAAACAAAATTGATCACACACTATTTCAATAGGGTCAATGATGTAAAGTCAATATAATTATGTAATGATTTATGCCTGCTGTGACACCATTGCTATATTTTCTTCATTAATTTAAATTATATTAAGTACTAAAGATCAGTGTCCTTGCATACTGGAATATGATATGATCTCTTATGATAAGAAAATATCAAACGCCTTCCTAATCATTGTCAGTGATATTATTCCAATGCAAGAATTAACAAAAAACAAAGCACAGGATAGATGACATATCCAGAATTGTCACCTTATAATCAGCCAATTCTGAAACATACTCAAGCAATTTCAGATTACACCATGAAAATCTAGAATTGCATTTTATATCAATGAGTCACTGACTCCTAAATTTTATATTGTTTAAATTAATATATCACATAAAGTATATTTAGATTAACTGTGATTCAATCAGAAGTCCTGATGATGGCCACAGAGCTGTAGGTGGCCAACAGTTCAAATTTCAACAAATTGACATGGCTGATCACCCGAGAAACTGCGGTCAAAAAGTAAATTTAGTTTATAGATGCATCTAGATGTTTCCATAACCTTTCTTATAATTATAAAACCTTAGAGAGAAGTCAGCTGCAAAACACAACACCTGATGGAAGCAGTTGGATCCTTCTTCCTCTGTGCTCTTTCTTCTGGACTGAGGTATTCCCATTTGAAGACGAGGTTCCAGTCAAACCCTCCTCTCAGGTCGGCCGATGCTCCAATGTATTCAAATGTGTCCATACTGATCACATCTATCACAGGAGACACTACACGTGTCTTATCCTGCAAAGCATACATAAAACTCAATAGCAGTAAAAGACATTATTTTGTTTCATATTAGAGATGACCATAGAGAGAGCAAATATTTCCAAAATATGTAAAAATTATGCTGGAATCAAAATATGACTTGATAAGTAAGAGAACAGGAAATCCATTCAATCAGACAATGTAACTGTATCAGTATTTGAACAAGAGCTCAATTTTCTTCTACACACAGTTTAATTCTTAAGACAAGAGAGCATCATCAGGTTATGCTTAAAGATTTGTTGAATCCATCACCTTGCCCTCATATAAACAAGGAGTGATTTCAATCAACAGAAGATATCCCACTGCAGTTGAGTGATCCCTCCCACCAACCAAGAGGGCTGCCACCTCTTTACCTTCCATCAACCATAGCATCAGTGGCATTTTACATCCTTTATCCTATGCAACCGTTAAGTCCAAGTAAATAGATATGCTTACAACACCACATAGGTTAACTTTGATTCAGTTTGGAATTTCAACATCATCCCTATCAGTAGATAATTGAAATTTGTGCTATGACACCAATTTCATGAGCAAACTGCTAGGACAAAAAGAATAGAATAAGGAGAGAATGGCACTGATGTCCATCAATGATGATGATATGATAATGGCAGTGCTTGTTATCAAATGCATAGGCATTTTGACCAATTTAATCACAGTATATCATTATAATTATTATTTTTAATATTATTATGCATTTATGATACCAAAAATTGCACAGTCTTAGTTTCAGAAACCTTAAAGAGTTCACTGACTATTTTACTTGTTATGCCTCACATTTATGATCATTTACAAAGTTGGAATATAAGGTGCTAATGCCCCTTTAATTTCTCAAATTCTCTTCTCTTTCTCTTTGAGAGCAATTCTTTGACTCTTGATTTAATTTTCTATACTTTTTTACCTAATCACAAATCGGCAACATTTGAAATGTTATTAGTAAAAAACTGCTAAGTAAATTAAGGGTGTGGCAGGAAAAAATTAAAATCCATTTTGTTATTTCAGAAATGTCAATGACAACAACAAAAGTATAGTTTTTCTCGAGTTATAATTTAATAAGTATTTATTCTAGCTGATTGTTCTTTCAGAACTTGAAAGATGCTTTACAAGTGTCTGTAAACAATCTGGGGAGGGGAACAAAATGCTTTCACATAAACTTTAAAATTATGCTACTTATCGATGCCATAGCACTAATATCTTATATGTCTTAATTGTTAAGATGGCGGCAAATCTTAGAGCAAACCTTATTTAATGATTTTGTTCTTTGCAGAGTTTCATATTCTTCCACTAAATGACAGCGAAGCAATTAGCTTTCATTCTAGAGTCTCTACTGGATTGGACTGTTGAATATTTCAGATTTGCTCTATACGTAGCTGTTTCTGCCAGGTGGAAGGAAGTTCTTTAATAATGTTTACAGTTAGAATATCTCGCCAAAGCCGCCTCCCCTCAAGGAGTTCGAGCCTCTCAGAAGGACCGCTTCCATATCAGACGTCTAGAAAAAAATCTTTCCAAAGCGCAAGCCACTGTCACACCACACCGGCTCATCTCGTCCTAGCACTTTAAAAGTGTAACAGAATCAACAGAATGAAATTAAATGAAATGGGACAGTGGAAAAAATATGAAAAGTAAATATCCATCAGCATTTGCCTAAGAGATCAGGAAAAAAATATGAAAAAACCCAAAGGCAACATGGCTGTCCCCTAGGGATTTAAATGCGAGTTTTTCCAAATACAAGCCCCAAGCGTTACTGTCTGAGCTACCCCACTCGGTATGGAGGTTCTAAGTGATGTTAGTGAATTTTATTTTGACGGAAAATGAGACCACGAGCAATCAGTTTATGAAATTATGTAGAGCAAATTGACTGTCATTATGGAGACAGTTTCACTGAGCATCTACGCTCTGGAATGTGCCGACATCGTTATTCATGATCGGCGAATAAACTCTTCGAAAGCTGAAGAAGCGATTCCAGAAGACCCGTCCCACAAAGATGTTATGAAAGTTCTTACGGCAATGCGAAGTCACTCACAATATATGTACCCCTCTTCTGTCCTTCCTTAGCTTCTGATCGTCCATCTCTTAGGTTCTCTAAAAGTTACAACCTGAGAAAGGAGATATGACCATGACGAAATAGCTGAGACATAGAGTGGACATACAGGCTCTCACATCTAGATTAGCAAGATCATATTGAAAAATAGTACTGTATAGCCAAAATATTTTGGAACAATTCATTCGATTAGATATTGAAATAAAACAATCCATGAAAGAGAGAGAGAGTTACTCTGTTTATGAACGCCCTTGGTATCTGAACATTTAATTTGTAGTTTGACTGCATCCATGTGCGGTTAAATTCTACGAGATAGGAACAGTGTGCGATTTGTTTTACCACAGGGTCTTAGTGGATTAGCAAATATATATAAATATATTCACTATTATTTCCCTATATATAGTCACTTTCTTCATATATATGTACTGTTAACCATACCTAAGTTTTAAAATTGTTCAGCACTTCAGCGCCGCGAGTCTACACAAGAAAAACCGGTGGCAACCAGGAGTCAAATCGCCAACCGGCTGAACTTATATAACGGGACTTTTAAACTGTTCTATCTGTATAATAATTTCACAGAAATGTCATATGAAAGGACAACTGTTTAATTATTTTTAATACAAAAAATGCTATTTCTTATAGTATAAGCTGCCTTTCTGAATAAGAAATTGTTCAAAATTTCCTGTGTACAAGTACATATGTGCTGCAGATTTTAGTATGTTAAAAAACCGGCGAAAAAAATACAGTGACATTTAAATTTTTGCATACAAAAGTTTATCTATGTAAATTTTTAATTTTAAACATTTTCTTTTGTATCCACTTTGGCCTTTCCTTGATAACAGCATAAAACAATGTCATGTTTAACTTATATTTACTGCATATTACTGTCAAACTTTCACGTGTAATATAAAGTTTTATATACAGAAAAACACAATGACGAAATAAAATTTCCTTAAAGATTCTACCATAGCCACTCCTCCTAAAAAATGCAGAACATTTTTTTAAAAAAATACTGCATTTTTCGTAGTAATGTCGTGACTGACATCCTAGGCGCTTTATTATGTCAACTTGCTCACGTAGTGTTTTCCGATGGAACTAAAAGCCATTTGAAGTAAGAGTATATCTTATATAAAATATTTGAATTAAAATTGAATAGAACTTCTAGGGAAAGGGGGCAGTACCAAGGGTAGTCATAAAGTTTTAATTATCACATCGAAAAATCAAGCTGCGACCTCGAAATTTGGTGATGGTGTTTAGTCCTTTTCTACCTATTTACCCTTCAATACGACACATTTTTCCCAACGGTGGATGACTTGGCGGAGACCTTGGTTATAGAAGTCTGCATTTTGGCGATCCAGGAAGAATATCATCTCGTCGTCATTCTGGAAATGCCTGTCATGCAATGGTTTCTTCATCAGGAAAAAAGGAAGTAGTCTCCGGGTGCCATGCCAGGAGAATACGGCGGATGAGGCAAACTTTGATAGCCCAAAGAAGCAGCATGTATGACTGTGCCCTGTGCAGAATGAGCTGGAGCGTTGTCGTGGAGCAATAAGATCTCTTTGGATAGTTTCCCGCGACGCTTCATCTTGACAGCTTCCGTAACCTCGCCAGGAGATTTCGGTAGTAGGCTCCTGTGATGGTTTGCCCCTTAAGAGCATAATCTGTTAGCACCACACCATGGCAAAAAACACTCAGCATCATGTTGCCCTATGATGGTTGGATCTTCGTCCTTTTCGGTGGTGGTGAATTCACGTGTTTCCACTGCTTGTTTTGCTCCTTTGTCTTGGGGTCATAGTGATACACCTAGCACTTGTCCATGGTGATTAGGCAGCTAAAGAAGTCATCTGAGTTGGGCTGTCACAGCTGCAATATTTCCAATGCTGCCTATGTTCGGGGTGTGAGCAATCGCGGAACCCAGGGCGGCGACCTTTGTCATGTCAAAATGACGTGCAAGATGTTGAAACCTGATCCATGACTGATTTTCACTTTTTCTACTATCATTTCGATTGTGATACGCTGGTCTTGAGCACCAGGGCCTCCACTTCTATTGCGATTCCCGGTTTTTCACGGAGAGATGGTCTGCCACTTCATTATTTATCACTCAGACTGGTTTGATCACGATGAAAGCGTGAGTGCGCCACCTAATCACTGTATTATATGATGGTGCTTTGTTGCCGCACACTTCCACTTGCATGGATTGTTGCACCGTTGTTCCGCTTCAAAAGAATTACAGCACGATACTGCACTTTAACAATGACCTGCGCCATTTTGTTTTGTCTTCTCTAGCGGCGTGCTACAACACTGTGGTGCGGGGATTTCAATGGGTACCAGGACATTAAAGTTTTATATGAGAAATAAACATCATGCTATAAATATCAATATAATCTAGCAAATAAATGTGCCTTAATATGTATATCTTTTATATACTGAAAGTTTGGATTAAAATATTATATATATGTTCTGGCCAAGTAAATTTCAGAGATGTCAGGTAGTCACAAAACCAGATCATAAAGTCATGGAATATCTTTTGGATCCTATCTTTACTAATAATAATAATGTTTTCGTGATTTTTATAATATTACAATAAAACATAAATATTTTCGGAATAAACTTTTAGAGGAATTTAGGACGAACCTCTAAAGAAATTGACAAAAATATCAGTCGATAAGAAAATATTTTATATTAAATAACACAATTTCTTCTTCTAGGTCGTATCTTTTATGATCAACTTAATCACCAACGTTTCTTTTTCGGTCAGGGAAGTCAAAATTGTAGTCGAAACCCTTCACACATATCATGCAAAGGTTTTACTGTAAACATTTAGGTAGTTAATTTAAAGTCAATGATAAAGGGTATTTATTATATAGTTCTTCTTAGGCTTTCACGGCTAGTATTATCATTAAAACAGTTAAAATCTAGTTAAATTATAACCACACAGAGAGGGATAAATACTGTCGTCTCTTAGCAGTCAGGCGTTATACATCTCCACTGAAGATGCCAGCCGCAGTAGTTGGTGAAAGCTATGGTGGCATATTAAACCATAAACCACGGCAAAACAGCCCGAAAGATTTCAACTGTTTTAATAAATAATTGTCGTTTACTTCCTCACAAAGTAAACGAAGTGCTATAACTTTCTCTATTATCCCACCTCAGCCACTCGCTCTAGAAGAGGTTCCAGCCACCCCACATTACACTCGCAGTGGCTGTCCAGGAAGGTGAGTACGGGAGCAGTAGCGGCGTCTGCCCCGCGGACCCGGGACCGCATCAGACCTGAAACAAGCACAGGTGTTTCTTAACAACTATTTTTTTAAGTCTATTTGAACAGTTTCTTCTATTGAAATTGTTGTCAACAACTAATTTTAATACAATCAAAATTTGAAAACATAATGCTAACGGTATACGAGTATGTCTAAATGTCATTTTTGTTATTTTTTTTTATCCATTATGTTTCATAATTCTTAAATTTGATTTAAGTATTCATAGAGATTTAATGATTTATGGAAAAATCTCAAAATTCTGCGCAAGTCATATTGACTTGAGATTACGCAGGAAATACTTTAAACTTTTTAAATGTTAGCTTATATCGCTCAGCCTTGAAATTAATGTTTTAGAAATCCTGAATCACGAATGTTTCTATTTTCATTATACGTAAGCGTTGTGCAAATTAAGTATATTAAAGTAGATTTTCCCTTAGTCAAAATTATTAAAAATGAACATTTCGTGACTTGAAATAATAAGAGTTTCATTCCCACGAGTATTTCTTTAAATGAAGTGCATATTTTAAAATATGCAAATAGCAAGCATACAAATGTCTATACCTACATATAATATGCAAGAAAAGAGCCCAAAATGGGATTAAATATATGGATGGGGTGGTTAGTTCATCCTGCTCATTGACGCCACGATTTTTGTTTCAACTGCTCTAACCGTTTGCAGCCAATTTAGGCATCATTTAGAGCAGATATTTAGTAACCGCAACTCTATAACAAATTCAAAAGGTGAGAGAGATGTAATCACATATAAATATGTATTAAGATAACAGAACATAAAATGTATTACATTTATCAAACATTGAAAAGAAATAAATACACTCGAAAGCCTAACAACACAGAAATATGGTATGTGTATGCCATATCAAAGAACACGAATGAAAAAATATACTTAATAGAATCAAATGTAATTTCATTTTTCTCTGTTTTGAAAATTTTACTTACTGAGAGAAAACATTATTTCATTGCTGATAAAATCCGAAGAAACAAATCGTAGCTGCGTCAACAAATGATAAATTGTATTAAGGCAAGATTGATACTTTTTTAATTTTTTTTGCAAATAATATTGCAAATTAAAATACAAGAAATCATTAAAATATAAAAATATTATTTCACTTTTTCACTGTACCAAAAAGGAATTACATATAACTTCAGGTAGCCAATAATGTAAAATAATAATTATTTTTAATTTAATTACATGTGATGGTAAATAACATTTTTGTTACGAATAATAGCGTATAATGTATTATTAATGCTGCTTTACATATTTTAAGTGCCTTTTTCTGTCCTTTTTAATGTCTGAACATCAGGGCTCTAGTAATAACGCACTAACAATAAAATACCGCGCTGCTCAAAACAACTGATATACATTGAGGGAACAAAATAACGTATTACATTACTACTTGGATGAGGTGAGTTGCCCGGTATACAAGGGTAGGTCCATAAGTTTCCGGCCTCGCTGATAAAGATTATCGCTTTCACAAAAGCTTTATCTGGTGTCATACCTTATCTGTTAAGTAAATAATTGCAGCTATAACTTCTGTTCAGTTGTTCAGATATAATTGCATAAAGAAGGCTATGTGTAGAAGATTGTGACATGTTCAAAATGGAGTATCGAGCTGTTATTAAGTTCTTCACAAAAGAAGAACTTGTTTCACATAAAATTAAACAGTGATTGGACGGTGTATATGGGCAAGCATCCCCCTCATATTCTACTGTAAAAAAGGGCCAAACTTCTTCGAATGGTCGAGAAAGCATTGAAGACGAAGAGCGTGTAGGTCGGCCCTTGGAGGAGCTCACTCCTGAAAACATCGTTCTTGTGGAAGGAGAAATTATGGAAGACCGGTGGCTCAAAGTTACAGAAATAGCAGCAAGGTTGAGTGTTTCTAAAACACCAGTCCATAGAATTATTCATGAACATTTAAACATAAATAAGGTTAGTGCAGGGTGAGTGCCTAGACTTCTTTCCTTGGTCCAAAAGCAACAACGAGTCATCTGTTGTCAGACATTTTTGGAGCTCTGTCGTGGCCACGAGAGAGAAGTTCTGCAAACCATTGTTACGGGAGATGAAACTATGCTACCCTACTATGCTCCCGTGTCCGAGAGAGAATTCATGGAGTGCTGTAAACCTGGCGAAGCACCGCCCCTAAAGGCCAAGGTCACTCAGTCAACCAAGAAGATCATGGCCACAATCTTTTGGGACTGTGAAGGAATACTCTTCATTGACTCCATGGAGAGGAACACCAAAGTAAATGAGAAGTGCTATGCTGGCCTATTGCACAGACTACGTGCTTCCGTCAAAGAGAAAAGGCGAGGAAAGCTGAGTGGTGGTGTGCGCCTTCTTCACGACAACGCGCCTTTGCATACAGCTCTTATTGCAAAGGAAGCTGTGAAGAAATGTGGCTTCAAGGAAATCGACCATCTACCCTACAGTCCAGATCTAGCTCCCAATGACTGTTTCCTCTTCTCAAAACTCAAGAAGGATCTTCAAGAGAGGAAATTTAAGTGTGACGAAGAAGTGATGGATTTTGCAGACAAGATTTCTGACTAATTTGGGGGGGGGGGGTGATTGAAATGTTAATTCAAAGATGTGAAGCGTATTGCAATAAAGGTTAACTATATTGAAAAGTGAAATATAGTTTTTGTCTTTATCATACCTTAAAATGATTAAGCAGGAAACTTATTGAACTAACCTCGTATAAGCGTTTCAAGTCATGTTTTTGCACTTTAAAGTATAACGACACATGCTTACCAACCTTCTCTTTTCTCATTTCTGATCACCTTCACTTTCTGTATCACCGCCAGCTCCTGGCCATCCGATGCTGAAAGAAAGGGAATGACTAATTAATAAAAATCTATTTTATGTACAGACATTCCTGAAAGTGACATAAAATTCAAAACATTTATTACCGTATAGCAACAAACTTTAGAGAAACAATGCTATAATGCTACTGAAATAAAGAATTCTGAAAATGCATACGAGGGTTAGCATCTTTACTTATTTGTTATCTGTCAAATATGGAAGCATCTGCTAAAATTTTCACAGTACTGGGCCTTAAACTTATCCCCTTTCTCTGAACAATTTTATGTTACAAATTGAACGGGTTATCTATCAAAATTAAATATATTTATATTTAATTATATATTTATATATTTAATTATATTATATTAAATTATATATATTAAATATATTTATATTTAATATTATATATATTTCTGGAATATTTGTGGTGCACATGCCACAAATATTTCGTATATTCTGACACATATCGGTTATTGCATTTTGCGAGCTACAGTATATATTACATACAGCTTTTCTACACGCTTCTTCATACAATACAAACTTTTTAAAATACCACTGACAAAACATCAATGACAGAACTACTCGTATTTCTTGCATATTAACATTGCGTATTTCAAGGAATATGAACTTAGATGCGTTAAAACTCCTTGGATATTCCTAAATTCCAAATATGGTACGCCATAGGCTATAAACTAAAAATATAAAATAGTTTAATAACTCTTATAGATAAAAATGTCTCAATTAAGGCTAAAATTCTTAAAATTATCATAAGTGTTATTTTTTCAGGTAGAAAATCAGCTTTTCAGTGCATGTTTGTATTCTACGGTTAACATTTAAAAATATTTTCCAACATTAACTCTTTTATTGCACAAAGGGTCAATGTATTAAAAATTCCCCCTTTATAAAAAAATACATTCAAAGATGATCTTAGACTAAATATTACAGGTAACACTTACGGTGATCACTAAAGTCATCGACCAGAATGATTTCTTTGATCAGGTGCTCAGGACTCCGATTTAAAACACTGCAACAAAATCACAGCGTTCTATACACTTCAGAAATAGATGAGCAGATCAAATATGAATAATGATATTTTTACGAATCTAAAACCTCAATTTTAAATGGTTTATACGAGATGGTAAGTTTCAAAATATTTTCTTGAAAAGAATGTCAAAAAAAGCATTATAAAACTATTTTAAAACGAGGAAATATATATGTATAAGTGAACCAGTTTTTATTGTGAAATACAACATTATAATTAATTATTCAGAAATAAAAACTATTTCACTATGACGTTTAAATCAAATGCCAAGTTCTGAAATCATAAAGAAAAAAATGTATTTGTAAAAAATGAAAAAGAGTTCAAATTATTTAAGATCGTCAATAACTGTGATAGAGACAAAACCCAGGAATGTAAAATAAATAATAATAAATCATCAATAAATTGTTTTCTTAGTATATTTAAGTATATTTGATTTCCAATCAAAAAGTCTATTCTAAAAAAGGGTAAAAACGGGAGAGAGACTGCTTAGAATTTGAATAAGTACGCTCAATTGATAAGGTATTGAGAAAATATGGTCATCTCAGATACAAAATTATAAAAATAGTAAAAACAATATTTAAAAAGGGTTTTATCGTTTTAAGAAGAAGAATAATAAAAAAGACCGTTTATTTCTGCTACAGTATTAGCGCTAGACAGGAGAACAGTCATTTGTATGGGCCCGCATTTACTGGCAATCCTACAAACCCTTGTGATTTATGATATTTTATAGTTGAATGATGAAAGAAAAAACAATCATATTAAAAAAACAAAAATGATGGAAACTGTTCCCTCAAAAATAAGAGAGTAATTAGTAGAAGTTTAAATATGGAGGAGAGGCGAGTATGGGAATGCTCATGTGCTAGAACTTGGTTATTGATAGTTCAGTCCAGTGTCGAGGTGTGCAGTGCCGAAAGCAGTCGGAAATGTAGGTAGCTGTGGTGCAGTACGTGTTGAACCGCCACGGATGGCCGAGGTCGTTAAGGCACGGACTCGTGAGCGGGAGGTCTGCGGTTCGAATCCCGCCTGGACCGTCCTCCCTGACTGGGTTTTTTTCCAGGTTTTCCTCAGTCTTCATAACTGGCAAATGCCGGGGAGGTACCTAAACTAAGGCCTGGAACGCTTCCTTCCTTAAAAAAAAATCCTTTCCCAATTTATCATTTCATCTCATGTATCATCAGTGTCCACCGCCTGTGGTGCCTCAGTAGTGAAAACGGGCGTTAAACACTACTCACAGTACGTGTTGAATTGACAACTGCTGTATGAGATGCTCTAGAGCATGTATAAGATAAAAATCCCAGTGGTCCATATAAAAAATGCTATTCAAGAAGTGTGTAGCAAAGACAAGCTACGATGGGTCAAGCCGTTTCATGCAGGCCGATTGGACTCAGCAGATTGGGCCTACCAACTTTTCCTACACATAATCTGAGACCGATTATGCATCGCAAAAGACAACGCTTCCTGAGGGACACACCGCCTTGCACGAGAACGGTAGTGGCAGATACTGAGACCCAATTGTTGGCTAGGTGACATTGACAGGTATTGGAACATGTGTGATTTTGATCTCTTTTCACCAGACATCAGGTTTCCAGACATTTCCTCCTTGCTACGCAAAAGACTTGCAATGCAATTATCACAAGTAACATCACAAGAGGGTCTGAGATTGCCGATAAATTCACTAACGTAGTGAGCTCGAGCTCAGACTCTGGAGTGATATTTATTAGGAATATTTCACGAATAAAATAAGAATTTAAATATAATTACCATATACTTGACTTATAATATTTAATTATTGCATATTTGTATTATATACTTAACCTTTTCAAGCCTTCTAGCAACAGACGAATGTCGATTGTCAGTAATGCCAATAGAGAAAAGCCAAATACGGTTTGGGACTGTTTCATGAACAGAATAAGAATAAAAGTAATATATATGAAATTCGCGCACGGATTATTAACAATTGTATAAAATGTTATACTTACTTATGAATACCGATTCATAAACTGCGAGAATGAAATAGACGAAAGTCGACTATTAAAGTCGATACCGTTCGATTTACTAATACCAACTGAGAAAAATAAAGCAGAGAAAACATTTTATCATTCTGAACAATTTGTTTATTAAGATTTATGGTTGCTTAGGCAGATATGTCGGTCCTGGTGGTATTTGCCTCCTAAACCCAAGATCGTGGGTTCGAACCCGGGCAGGAGCGAAGGATTTTTTCGGGCGTAAAAATCCTAAGTATGGCTTCCTTCGGAAGGGAAGTAAAGCCGTGGATCCCGTGTCGTACATTTACGGCACGATAAAGAACCTCAAGCCTGAAAGAGAGGCCTCTGAGAAAAATTTGTCGGCCGTTTCACGCCCTGAGTTGAATGGGACGCTGATGACCTGAGCTGTTAAAGAGCGTCCATAAATAAATAAATAACCTAATCAATCAATTAGGCAGATATTGTTACATAATTTATAAAATGATTTCAGAATGTTTGGCTGCATATGCAAAAACAATTGCTTGAGTGAATACACATTAAGTTAGTTAAGTTAGTTAAATTTACAATGACTGAAAACACAGAAAAGTGCAGAGTTGACTACACTGACCACAAGACAAATGCACCTCGCGTGATAAAACGGATATGATAATTTTTTTCGACAGTTTCACTGCTATACCCGGCTGTGATCGGTCAAAATTCAAAATTTTGTTTTGTGTCATTGGTCGATTTTAAGATGTTAAGTGAAATAGTCACGAAGTTCAGTAACGTGTCTATAATAACAATGTTGCCAGCACTTTATTTACAACTCACAATAATGATTACTTTTATTAGCTTAAACTGTTGACTTACTTTAAAATGTTGTTAAATTTTGAAAAAAATTAGCTCTTATTTGATATAAAATTCAATATTCTATTTCGCAATGTTTAAAAAAAATATAAAAGCTATGCAAATAAGTATACTTTAAATATGTTGCAACAAACTTTAAGTTTTATAAAATCAGTGGACTACATTTAGTTTAAAATTTAAAGGCAGCCTTCAGACTTGGACCAAATAATAATACATGTGACATTAATGCAGGGGAACATCTCGTTAATTCTATGTTTTTAGTTTATCCAGATGCTTGTGATTTTATAATATAAATTTCAGTACTTTATTCTTATCTATGAATAATGTGCAGGCCTAGCAAGAAAATAGTAAGTTTCCTGACATTAATTTACTTAGGTGCCTCTGTAGCACTGATATGCAGTAAGCACTAAATAAAACAAGATAAAATAAAATCACACACTTCCTTAACATACACGTGAAATGACGTATGTGCCCTGACTGAAATCAAACTTATATTTTTGAATTGAATTTGTTATAACTGAATGCCATTATAGCTAAATGGTACTTTACTGTAAAGTGCTATAAAATGTATGTAAACTGCATCACCTATATCAATATATTTTTTTCCGGGTTATTAGGATTTTCGTGATTGGTTTCAATTAAGCCGAATGAAACAGGTTCCATTGTAACTGGCGTCAACGTCTCTCTATGAACTTTGAAATATTTAAAATTAAACTTATATTAAGAATATCATTCCAAACAGTTTGGTTTATAAATGTCTAAGCAGAGTATGGTTAATTGTTTTTAATAGTGTTTAAAACCCCTCTTATCACCCAGATATCACAGGCGCTGGACACTGACGATTATAGCCCGGATTTTATGTAATATTAAATTAAGAAATATGTACATAAATATATAGCAAAACGGTTTAAATATGTAATGAAGCAATTATATGTTACCTCAAATCTTTAGTTTCTTTATTAACAAAAGGTTTAACAGTGAGAGCATTTTAAAAGTCCCACAACTTAGATCGAGCGATCTGCGGACTTATCCCTCTCTAATCGCTGAGATTCCTCCCAGTCAGTTGCAAGAGCGATTTTTATATGTTGGGACCAGTGTTGTATAGTCGAGAGTGAGATTTCATTAAAAAGTGCAGTAGTGCTGTGTAATGGTGAGCTATTTATTGTGCCATCATACATTTATCTTCAAGCATACATCAGGTACTGAAAGCCGTGTGGCAGAACAAGACATTTAGGCGCAAATTTCTTGGGAGCCTGGTTCCAACACGAAAATCATTAAAAGATAGTACAGGAATTTAATGAAAAAGGTTCTGTGCCTGATTGATAAGGGGGAGGGATCGAAGATGCCATGTGCTCACAGAAGAAAAAGTTGATGAAATAAGAAATTCCATTAAAGTTCTCTTCGTTCCCCAGATCTTACGGTTTGTGACTTTTATCTTTGGGAATATTGAAAAATATAGAACATTCAAATGCTCAAGCACCGGAGAATTTAAAACAAACACTTCAAACAAAATTAGATCCATCAGTGATGTGTGTCAGTGACTATTTCACTCACGTGACGTCATCTTAAATCGACCAATGAAACGAAACAAAATTCTGAATTTTGACCAATCACAGCTGGATTACGGAATGAAATTATCGCAAAAAATTATCAAATCCGTTTTATCACGCGACGTGCGTTGTCTTGTGGTCAGTGTAGCCAACTCTATACCTCCACTATGTAATTCCTGAACACGCATCAATGACCACTTTCGCTAGAGGCGGTGGTGAGTTATTGATAGCAACAAAAGCATGGACAATCGACAATCATAATGCAAAATGGAGGGTTCTTCCAAGCGTTTTGGTGATGAGTCAAATGTGCAACTTGATATTATCATTAAGAATTCCAAATCATGATTTTTTAATTTTTTTTTAATTTTTCTCAGTTGGTATTAGGAAATCGAACGGTAGTAATAGTCGACTTTTGTCCATTTCAGACTCACGGTTCCTGAAAAGAATAGACAATGAATAAGTATAACATTTTATACAAGAATTAGTATTCTGTGCGCGAATTTCAAATACTGGCTGCTCACTGCGTTGGTGAATTTATCGGTAATCTCAGACCCTCGAGTGGCATTTATTGGGACTATTTCACGAATAAAATAAGAATTTAAATATAATTCCTCTAAACTTGGTGTACAAATATGTAATAATTGTATATTTGTACTTAACTATTCCAATCAATCTTGCAACAGAAGAATGTCGATTGTCCTAATGCCAATAGAGATAAGCAAAATACGGGTTTAGGACTATTTCATGAATAGAATAAGAATAACCAATTGTTTTAGGTGGCCCTATAGGCAAAAGTCCAAAGGACTGAGGTCGGCTGAACGTTCAGATCATGGAACCAGTTCTCCCCTCCTATCCATCTGTCATGGTAGATATCAGCTAGTGCGTTTCGGACAATGCGGCTATAATGTACTGGAGCCCCACTATGCATAAACTACTTGGTTCTTCTTACTTGCAAGGACACGAATTGCATATCCTGCCATGGTTAAACACAACACAACATGCAACACAAGTGAAACGTGAGAAACAGATTAACCACAAATGTACCCAAATGACAAATATAAACAAGTCTCCTTGGCAACACATGGTTATCTAGGAGACAACGAGTGCACCAGCAAACTTGTGTCGATAACATCATTCGATTAAATAACAAAATGAGTTTTATTTTCGGTTACGAATTTAAGCTGTTAAATTGTACCTTAAAACGCGTTGAAGTAAACTTTCATGTAACTAAAGAACTAAGGATTTACGGGCATATGTTTACATGTTTTTTCCTGTTTTGGTGTGAGGAACACACCACCAAAGTTTGTAAAAGTATTTCTGAAACATCCTGTATTTATATTTTTCTGTTGTTTTGTAATAATTCTGCTCCACCAAAGTGAATTTAACGTGCTTATTGCCTGTTTTGTTTTGTGATTCTATTTTATATTTCCACTGTATTGTCTTCTGAATGGTCTATTTTTGTTGCATTCAGTACTAGGTTTTAATCCTTTCCATTATCAAAGATTAATTTTTATTTTTCTTTCCCTATGTATACATATTTATGCTTTTTAATTTATGGAATCTATGCTCTTCTTTTAGTTTTCTTACCATATATTCCATACAATCGTTGATTTTTTAATTACATAAAATTCGGGCTGTACTGGTCATAAATGAAATGTGTTCCAGGCTGTGTTTAAGATACCTTTCGCATCTGCCAACGATGAGGACTGAGGAAAATCTAGAAAATCTCATCAAGAGGACGCCCCTAGTGGGATCGAACAGTAGATCGCCCTTTCACAGTTCGTGTCTTAGTGATCTCGGCCACTATCATGTACCATAGATTAACGCACGTGGGGATAGACATGAGTGTAATATTTCAAACCAGTCTAACACGATAAAATAAAAATAATGATCGAGTTTTTGGGATCATACTCTTCATTTATGCTTTAAAAAGTGACATGACATCCAGATGCTGTGTATTTCACATTTGGCCACAGCTTTAGTTTACGCATAGTGTCACCCAGACGTAACGCACTGTGTAAATCGGCTCAGCGACTCGACAGCAACACCAGTGAAGCGCCATCTGGAACCAAAGCTGCTCAATTCATGTACTCTAGGCATCTGTCGCTTGTTTGGGGAGGTTATGTTACCACCAGGGGGCGAGGGGGATCAAGTGACCCGGATGCAAATGTGGTCCCAGTGTTTGTCAGTTTTGTCCCGCACCATCTTAGTCCAGCTGTCGCCAAAGGGCAGCAGCGAGTTCGCAGTACATGGTTACTGATCCTCTAACTTCTCAAACATGTAAACTACCCCATGCTCTAAGGGCAAACTGTTCCGTAGGGGGCTTTTAATCCTTGGCGCTGATTTAACGGACACGCTAACTCCATTAAGAAACAAGTTTCGTTTAAATATAACCTGAAATAGTTTTCAGTTCACTTGTTGTCGGATAGATGGCCTTAGTTGCGATGCCGTCTTTCTCGGCTGGCTGCATTACTCCTGTTGCATTACTGTTTTCCTGTGTTTCTTAAAATAAAAAGTCCCTTTTCGGGACGGGCTTGTGATTAAACAAACCAATTTAGCGTGTTTCTTCGCGATTTGAAATAACTGGGAAAAACTCTGGCGAGCAGGATGGGATGGAATGTATTTCGACATCACTGTTTGAATTAAAAGAGTAGTAAGCAATTTGTATTAAAATTAAGACTATATGGAGCTGTGGTTGAGTCAAAGATGATGCATGCAGTAGAAATTTGGACAGTGCCAAAAGGATGGACAAAGATGTGGTACACAGAATGTTTTGTAAAGAAGTTCTGGAGTTACCAAAAAGTTTGGCGGAATTAGAAAGGGTAGGAAGGAAAGTGGAGAGATTCTTGCAATATTGGCGCAGTTGTTTAAAATTAGATAATAACAATGTATCTACTAAAAGACTGTTTTATGTACCGAAAAGATGATTTAGGAAGAGAGAGGTGGTTTCCTCAACAACTGCACTACAACTACTCGAATTTATGACTGCTTTCGGCACTGCACACCTCGATACTGCTATAAACTATCAATACCAGGTCCTTCCCGCAGACCAGAATCGCATATCCGCCTCTCCATTGCTTTATAGCAGCCCGTATAGTTAAATTTTATGAATTATTCTCTTATTTTGGGAGGAACAGTTGCCGCCATTTTTGTTTGTTATATAATACTTGTATTTTATTTCATTTCTTTTTCTTTCATCACTAAACTATAAACCATATCGATCTCGACGTTACCTTAAAATCTTTTTCAGCAGCTAAACTTGTGGTGTACTCAGATTTGTACAGAGAGACGTCAAGAAGATAGGATAGAAAAGCTACTGGATATTCGCTGTTGTGTACATCTGTCTTTTACCCCTAATAAAGTTCTTCTTTCTTTACTTTTAGATAAAGAAGATTGCTGATCGTTGAAGCCGTGACTATCAGAGGCAATGATATCAAACCTGGAGTTCACGAAAAGGATTGTTTATTTAATTTGTTATTGAATATACAGATCAACTTTCTCATGTCGTTTGCTTCTCCAACTGTTAGGTTACAGCAACACTGTTGAGAAGCAAAACGAAGTTGAGTTTGTTTATATTGTACATTCCACAAAGACTTGCCGCTATCATAACAAAGGAATTCATATTCGCCCCTACCACCGACGCAGCATTCCTACCGCAGCGTACCTTTTTTAAAACCAGCTCTATGAAGTTAATGCGATGTTTGCAGGTTTTGCCGATGCAGTACGTATAAATAAACTTTATTATTAGCAAGCTAATCATGCCTCTATTGTTTTCTCGGACAAGATAGCGACCCAACAATTTTATTACAAACTTTTAGCGCACATAATATATGCCCATATATTGGCTGCATAGTTTTTGCATATTTTCACCCTCCAAAATATGGATACGGCTGTTCCACAAAATTACCACTTCCACTGTAAATGCTATTAAAATGTTCAGTGCTGCCAAACAGCATGAATGAAAAACCCGCTATGTTTTCGATTTAAAAATGTACAATATATACTATATGTACTATAAATGTACTTTACTATATAAAAGTAAACTAAAAATTATAACACGGCTTTATTTCCCTTCCGAAGGAAGCCAAACTTAGGATTTTTACGCCCGAAAAATCCATCGACCCGGGTTTGAGCCCGCGATCTTGGGTTTACGAGGCAAATATGGTTACCACTAGACCACCACAATTGACTTCTTCACTGTGTACTATCACTACCACTACCACTACTACTACATAAATATAATCTTGAAGAAAGAGTTTTATGCCAAAACGGATACTTGCTGGGAAGTGGTAAGGCATTTCACACATATCCTGACAACCGTGTTCTAGGGAGAGGAAATATTCTCTAACACGTCAAAAAGTTATCAGAGCCAGGATCTCTCAATGACAAGAAATGTGTTCCAAAGCGCAGTATTCCTACGGAAGAAAAGTAAGACGAAATACAGGAATTTCCTTAGCAGATGCCGGCAATGTATTGCCGCCGAGGGGCATCATTTCGACATCTGTTTTAAACACAAGTATCTATCCTTCTTTCGGTTGCGGCGGCTGCAGTTCTCTAGTTATCAGCCACACTCAGTTGGAACGTGACTCAGATAACATCACTGTACTTTATCAGTCGAGATCCAACAATGACCTCCGTCGTAGAAAGTATTAAGTTTCCATATCTACACCGTGTTTTATATTAATTTATTATTTCGAAAAAAATATTAAATTACTGACGGGACTAATGCCAATATATGCACTTAAGCTATGTTATAGAACAAAATCCATGCAACATTTATAGCGAATTTTCTGGGAAAGAAATTCGCTGTGATTCTAAAAAGGTCAATGAATTTATTGAACAGCCCTCGTACAACAATATTAAAAATTATGAAACTAAAAGAAAAGGTCGCTTTGATGATGTAACAAACAAAAGCGAAAAACTTAAATGGAATGGGACACGAATGTATCCAATAGAACATGCTGGGACTTGCAAACCAGATATTAAGTGAAAATTATTAGTTTAGGTCCAATTAGTAGAAATAAAAGATGAATAAATACAGTAAAAGCGACTGTAGAAAATAACTGAAAGGAAAACCAAAGTAAATTAGTTAGATTTTAGAACGACCAAGAATTTATTATTATAATTAGATATCGTAAAACATTTTTAAGCATATATACCAGTAAATAAAATAAAAGGAATGACATAATATTTTACCGTTTATTACCCACTTTTCGCCAGGATCTTTGAAGAGCATTACTGGTTTGAAATAGCTGGACAAAAATTGTTAAACGAAATACGGCTGGGATGTACTGCTAAAATACACGGAACAACTGTTTGAAAGCATATGTTTTGTGATTTTTGTTTTTGCTTTTGTTTATGGCGTTTAAGGCGTTTAATAACACGTTATACAAGTTGGTTACCCGGATGAACAAAGTGTTTTATGTTTTCATAAATTGTTTTTATTTTTCAACATACGAGGATAGACCCATAAGTTTCCGGCCTAACCATTTTCTAGATATGATAAAGACAAAAACTATATTTCACTTTTTAATATAGCTACCCTTTATTGTAATATGCTTCTCACAACATTTCAATCTTCCCGCAAAAATAGTTAGAAGTCTTGTCCGCAAAATGGGCATAAACAGCATCCACCACTTCTTCGTCACACTTAAATTTCCTTTCTCAAAGATCCTTCTTGAGTTTGGAGAAGAGGAAACAGTCATTGGGAGCTAGATCTGGGTTGCAGGGTGGATGGTCGATCTCCTTGAAGCCACATTTCTTCACTGCTTCCTTTGCAACAAGAACTGTATGCGCAGGCGCATTGTCGTGAAGAAGGCGCACATCATGTCTAAGCTTTCCTCGCTTTTTCTCTTTGATGAAATCTCGTAGTCTGTGCAGTAGGCCAGCATAGCACTCCCATTTACTGTGGTGTTCCTCTCCTTGAAGCCAATGAAGAGTGTTCCTTCACAATGCCAAAAGAATGTGGCCATGATCTTCTTGGTTGACTGAGTGACCTTGGCCTTTAGAGGCGGTGCTTCGCTAGGTTTACGCCACTCCATTGATTCTCTTTTGCACAAGGGATCATAGTAGAGGGCCATAGTCTCATCTCCTGTAATAATGGTTGTTGCTTTTGGACTGAGGAAAGAAGTCTAGATACCCATCTTGCACTAACCTTATTCATGTTTAAATGTTCATGAATAATTCGAAGGAATGTTGTTTTAGAAAGGCCCAATCTTGCTGTTATTTCTGCAATTTTGAGCTGCCATTCTTCCATAATTTCTTCTTCCACAAGAACGATGTTTTCAGTAGTGAGCACCTCCAAGGGCCGACATACGCTCTTCGTCTTCAATGCTTTCTCGATCCATTCGAAAAACTTTGGCCCATTCTTTTACGGTAGAATATGAGGGGGATGCTTCCCCGTATACACCGTCCATTCGCTGTTTAATTTCATTTGGAGTTAAGTCCTTCATTTGTTAAGAACTTAATAAGAACTCGATACTCCATTTTGAACACGTCACAATCTTCTACACATAGCCTTCTTTATGCAACTATATCTGAACAACTGAACAGAAGCTGCAATTATTTACTTAACAGATAAGGTATGACACCAGATAAGGCTTTTGTGAAGGCGATTATCCTTATTGGCGATGTCGGAAACTTATGGACCTACCCTCGTAATTTACCGACAGTGTAATATATTTTATCTAATTATTTTTCAATGCCTTAATTGCATCACGAAAGATTATTTACTCCAGGTTTATCCCAGCAGCTTTTGACTTCGTCCTCGGGGGAAAATTTAGGAAATAAATAGGAATCGGAGGGAGCCATGCAGTGAATAAAGTGGGTGCGGAAGCAAGTCGTAATTTAAATCATTGATCTTAGCCATTGCATTAACTCCAGTGTGCAGGCTTGCATTATCCTAATGGAAAATTACCTCCTTAAGCGCTAAACCTGACCTCTTTTGCTGGATATTCTGTTGTAACCGTTCCAGAAGGTAAGCGTAATGTTCACTTTTTATAGTTTGAACATACCTCAACACTATGGAATGTGGAAACTGATGCCAGCTGACTTTACTGTCATAGCTTTCTTTGCAGCTGAGCAACCGATTCCGCCCACTGTTTCTATTGCCGTTGTCTTTGAGGTGTAGTAACGGGCGCAGATTTCATCAGTCGATCGAGTTTTTTAATGACCCTGGACACTTGCAAAGCTTCCTCCTGTCTAGTTCTTCAGTTAAACTGTTTTATTCCCATTTCTTTGAGACGTTGAGATGTTGACAATTATTGGATGTCCAGAGCGGTGTTCATCTTATATACTCGTCCGGTTGCCCATTTTTTACAGTCACATACGATGGGGCATTTTCCTCCAATACGTTTTATATCTCTTCAAAATATCTGCCCCTTTCAAATCTGTTAAATAAAAAAAAAAAAAAAAATTAACAGGAGCGCGATGTTCTATTATGCCTATTTTTAAGCCCACATGAAATTAGTTTCTCTCCAACAATATCAGACCAAAAATTAGTTAAAAGATTGTTGTTATATTTTCAGTGCTGCCAACTAAATTGACGTTCTAAAACGTGAAAAGTGTTTTCACCTATTACTGCCCCCGAGCTACGAGTAATTTATTTATTTGGTTTATTTATGGACGCTCTTTAACATCTCAGGTCATCATCGTCCCATTCAAATCAGGACATGAAACGGTCGGTAAATTTTACTCAGAACCTCTTCTTTCAGACTTGAGGTTCTTTTACGTGCCGTAAGTCTACGACACGGGACCCAAGACTTTACTTTCCTTGTGAAGAAAGCCATCCTTAGGATTTTTACGCCCGATAAAATTCATCGACTCTGACCGTGATAGAACTCGCGATCTTGGGTCTACGAGGCAAGTATGGTTACCACTACACCACCAGGACGGACCCCCGAGCTAAGACTAACTAATTACCCGCGCAAGTATGAATTTCAGAAGTTATACCGCTCTTGGAAAGTCATATTAAAACAGCAAAACACACATTTTATTTTTCCCCTGGAGTTTCAGTGTCGCCAAGCGATTAAACATTTTTCATAAGGAGGCTACAATTCCCTGTGAAGCAATTTTGATTAAAATGAAAATCGCTTGGAGGGTTTTAGCACAAAAGCTGTATGGCACATGTCATGATGAAAATCCCCACACATAAAGCATACAGGCGAGGCTAGAATGATACAAGAAACGCATATGTGTGGATAGAATACAATACATTGCTTATCTTCTCCATAACCTGGAGCAGTTAATATCTGGAACAGCTTGCTGCAAGATCGTTAAAAGAAGGCGGGCTGCATATCCCCACGGGGAGATGTCATAGAAACTTCGGATGGCGCCGGGAACTAGCGGTTTTTAGAGCCCCATATAAAAACGGATATCCGTCACGCATGTGTATTGCCTTCGCTAGCTTCTGGTGAAGAGGAAAGAATCCATTGCTCCTATATGCTAGCGACATATAATATCGTACATAGGTAGCTTTCAGCTAGAGTACACTAAAGTATGTACCAGCATTTGCATTTTAATTGAAATTGTGACACAAATAATATTTGAAGAAAATAAATGACTAGCATAATGAGTGTCATAACTGTATTCATTGCCAATTTATGTGATTATAAAATGGCGTTCCTGAGAGAAAGGTGAAAAACGAAGTCAAAGATCACGTAAATAGCGAACTTGATTACAAGTTGGTTTCATGAATTTCACAATTTATCTTATTTGGTGATTAATAAAGTGCTATTATCTTTTTAGTACAAATACAGCACTAATAAATTAGTACTTTCCCTAAAACACAATATTTTCATTGCATTCCCTTGTTCGTATTAGAAATTATCAGAGCCCAAGATAAATTACAATTTCGATGTTCTTAAAACTCGTATTATCAGTAATATAGAAAGAGTGTAGCTTTCTTAGTTAATCTGTATCACTGCTAGCCATTAAAATATCAACACATTGTGAGTGTTCGTAACAGCGGAAATTCTCATTCGGTAGTTTGACGGGGCGTGTGTTCCTTCACGTCCGTGTGTTCGTCCTACCTCGATCCACTGATCTCATATTCGTTTCGCTGTGGATGCATTTCGTCCAACAGGAGTACTAATGACATCCCGCACTCTTGGTATGCCACAATTCTCCCTTGACATCTGCTGGTATTCCTGTGGTATTATCGACCAGTCATAATCGTTCCTTCTCAGAAAATATGGGGCAGATTTAAAGCATTTCTTATTGGCCAGCAGTGTGTTTATAAGATGATATAGTCCAGAGTCTTAATGACATAAGGTTATATAGTTTAGCAGTAATAGCTGTAAATATAAACTATCTTAATATCATATCCACATAAAATAGAACAGCAGGAAACTTACAAACTAGCATTGCCTTGAAAAATAATAACCAAGGTGAATCCGAACACCACCGACAAACTTTCACAAGTTGTTCAGGGGTGTTTTCTGAGTGTTTTGATATTAGGAACCCATGATCTCTGGTGACTCATTACCAGGTAGTTTATTGCTTTCGTTTTGTAATAACTCAACCGCCTTTGTATCTGTTTACTCTGAATATTATTATTTTAAAACAAAACACAACATGCAATAGTGCATGTGTTCAGTGCCACTGATAATTCGCAAACGTATGTGGTTCCAACATGATGGGGCGCCAGCACAATTTGCTGTGAATGTTAGGGAATACCTTGAGGAATAGTTCGAGCACAGATGAATTGGTCGTGGTGGTTCTGTTCCATAGCCAGTTCGATCACCATATCTGACACCCATGGACATTTTCTTCTGGAGTAACACGATGATAGTCCACAAGGCGTCGCTGTGAAGTTGTCATGATCGACATTTTGAACATTTACTTTCAACAGTGTAATTTGGGGATTTTCATTTTCGTTTTTGTAATGTTTGGTCATTTATCCTTAAAAATAAATAACTGCAATTGTCAGAAAGTGATGAGTAGTTGAAACACTCAGAAAATATCTCTGAACAACTTGTAAAAGTTTGTCGATAGAATTCAAATTCCCTCTGTATAAAAACTTTAAGATATGTGATTGTGCGAATGTGTATTTGTTTAAATTCTGTACATTTATCGTACACTTATGGAGATCAACAGTTTCGAAGGTCATTAACCCGAAAAGACTAAAAATTAGAAAAATTGACTTCAAAAGTTAAGGAATTTTTATAAAGTAAAAGAAATCTTAAATTAGTGTAAATATACTACATTATGTCATGAGAATGCAAATGTCTACAGCGTTTGTAATGATGTCAAAAACATGCACATACGAGTATCGCTATTTAATTTTCAGGATTTGAAGAAATTATGAGAAATACAAGTTTCCTGGAAAGAATGCACCTTTATTAGTAGCCATAGCAAAATGTAAACTATAGGCGTACGCTCGCAGACGGATATTCTAAGATGGAAATGATTTGAAATTATCTTCGTGCATGATATTTTACGATTATAAGTGCAGTTTGAGGCAACAAGAATGCATGGAAAAATTACAGAGAGATTTCTTAAACTCTGCTACTTTACGTACAAGTCTATAACTGGCTAATACAACAAATTAAAAAAAAATACAGGGAGAGAGAGGAGAGTCTGCATTTGAATTACTCATACAGCAAGCGGACTTCTCGGAGCGGTGAGCCGCAGTCCCGAGCGACAGCGAAGAGAGCCGAACTCCTCAATGCCGAACGTGAGATTGCGGACTCTGCTTAATACAGCGCAAATGTTTGCTGTGTGGATTAAATGCTAAATGTTGCACGTATTATTTTTTTGTTAATCGCAATGTAACCTATGCGTTGTCCTTCGTAACTTTCTGGCTGCAATATGTTGTTACTTATTACAAAACTGAGTTTTTCACTTTCTACCATGCATTGTCTTATTGGAGTTTGCAATTAATGTATATATACATAATATACACATATATATACACTAATCTTAACGATAACCTCGGGTTAATCCTAGAAACCGGTGGACCAAGAGGTTTGCTGCGTAGCTACGGCCTGACGGTCTACGCTCGCCTACTTTTCGTAAATATAAATTGATAGGGGATGGCGGGTAAAAATATTGTAACGACGGCAAATCTCCTTTGACTGCAGGAGGGGAAAAATTGTAAATATAAATTTATAGCGAATTGTGTGTCTCGTACTATGTTAGCGAGTAAATGATTGTAATGTGGCAAATTTTCTTAAATTCCGACAGGGAAAGAAAGAAAAAAAAATCAGGACCTGAGGATTGGAAACCATTATCTTCACAGCTGTAGCATAGCTCTAACCGTCTGAGCTATCATGCCTTTGAGTATGAAAACCGTATTATTTAGCTATATTTTGAAAGTTGCACTACCTTCGGCTTTCTCTGCTAACGCTCGAGAGTGGCTCAGGAATGCAACTCTTACCGCTTCGAGAATTTCGCTTGCTGTACGGATAAATTGCACTCGCCGCACGTGTCAGAAATGTCTTTGAGGAAGCTTTGAGTAGTTGAGGCAGCAAAAATGGAATGGTCCCAGGAAGATACACTGACCATAAAAGATCACTGTTTATATTAAACATGCATGATCTACAATTAATTAAAAATGTAATTGTGCAAATATAATAATGAGAATATTTCACGCGTTTCTCAACCTAGGATTCTGCCATTATAAATCTCTCGTTATGGCTACTCATTATCTTCATTATTAATGAAAATTAAGCAAGTTAAAAAGCTAAAAATAGACTATAAAATAAACGTCGGTCCCCTTACATCAAATCAGAATAATAATCTTTTAAGAGACGTAACTGCAAAAATAATGATACATTTTTGTCACATTATATTTAAAACCATTGTTTTAAGAAATGTTAAACGCTTACACATTTATTTAAATATTTTAAATGGCCCAAGAGAAAACATCATTTACTACTCGAGCATGAGTGAAGCATTGGCATGCGCGTGGCAATGAACAGAATAATGATATCCTGGTTTTAAAGGATACTAGAACTGCTACTAAAAGCTCATTAAGTTTATTCGTTTCTAAATGCTCTCCATTTGCAAATGCCACTTAGAACTCGCTCAGTAAATGGTCATCCAAACCAAACCTCATCTGTATGCTACTGAGAAAATTTAGACTTTTGCCGCATGGGAGCACCAAGTAGCGATGAAAGAATTTTGGATGCTGCAGGAAACAAGTACAACTGCTGATGTACTCTCGTAAAGGAAAATACATGATATACCTAGACATGGTCGCATGTGATCGGCATAATAAATCAAGTAGCAGCTCTGTGGAGAAAGGAACATATGACACAAAAACTTATATAGGAAAAGCAATTTTGTGAAAAGAGAAAACATAAACTCTCAACTTGGGAATGCAAAGCAGTGCACATATTCTTTGGCTGAGATTTTGTTATCATAAAGTACTCTTTCCTTTTTTAATGCACACTCTCATCCAGTTTCCTCGCTTAAACTGTTTTCAGGGAACGTGTTTACTTTGCTTCTACCTTAACATAATAGCAACCAAATGCAAATGCAAGTCTCCATATTTTTCATTCAGCTCAATCATGTCACTTATTCAATCGACTGATCTTTCAAGACGCCCAGTAAGCCCCTCGTTTCTTCACTTCACAAGCTCTTGAACTGGCTAGAGCAATTAGATCTCACGATTATGAAGCCAGATTCATTTTTCACTCCCCTCCCTTATTTCATAGGCCACCGTGAATGGATTCATGTGAATTATTGGATTTTATCGTGTTTGTATCTCGTCTTAATGGATTCGGAGTCTTGAGTCTGGAGACAGCGGGTAATTGCCCTGGAGCTCGGTGTTTTCTTGGGGTGCAACATGATCCAAAGAGGAATGAAGGGAGGAGAGGCAGGATTGCTGCATCATATTTAATTATTTAATAAGACTTCTCAAGTTACCAGCCGCGTCAAATTTATAAAAATTGAATTTTTGGCACCCTGAACTCTGCGGCCTTCGTCAAAAGTTCTTGCAACCCGAGAAGTCTTGTTCAACATTTCAAATAGATTTTTCACAACGTTATTTCCTAGGATAGTAAATGCAGAAAACAGCAATGGTTAATGATTTTTTAAGATCTAAGACAGTTTACATAAAAACTGTGAATAGGACAGTAAACAGCCAAAGCTGTATAGACTCTTTTAACGTGAATATTGAAAAGTGCAACAAATTGTACGTAGCGCATGCAATAAATTTGTTGCTAAACTTTTTAGAATAAAAAGGAAAATGCTATTTTTGAAGTATTTTAACTACACTAATTATTTTATATTTTTCTAGAAGAAGTATAATTTACTTGCATTGTGTACTAGCAAAAATTACACACTTAAAACTATAGATGGTTTCCCATTTATCTTGCTCACCCAAAATAGTTTTTTTTTCTGATGTGCTAAATTAAAATTTGTTTCTTTTTAACACATTGGGGGAATTCTTGCTGAGGGTGCACTTTTTGTATCTCCATTAATGTAAGAGATAGAGATATGGAATGAACTTTGTTTTTTTTTTAATGACAGTTTATTGAAGAATACACTTACCCTCTCCAAGAGCTTTGCAGAAATGTACAATTTTATTAAGGAAATTGTTAATAATGTATGGCTTATTTTATTTAATAGAAGTCCAATGCATTTGGTTAACTAAATCATTTGAAACATTTCATAATGATCAACAAACATCGAGAAATGCAACACTTAGCACATGGATCTTATTATTGTCAAGAATGCTGTTATAAAAATGTTCCAACACCACCAGAGGACATGCAACAACGCATTATTGATGCTTGTACATTCACCCAGGAGGAAGTAGTAGAAAGATCTAGGGTGTCTTTCATCCACAGAGTGAACATATGTATGAATGCCAATGGTCAGCATTTTGAGCATGAGATGTAAAAGGTTTGCTTTGCAGGTAGTAGTGGCGCAGTGCTACAAAGGGCCATTTTACTTCTGAATTATGATAAATAATATAGTACAAGTAAAAGAGCTATGCACTCTACAGTAAGCCTATCTTGTTGCATTACTCAATATTTATTGATCATTATGAAATGTTTAAATGGGCCTTGAGGAGGTAAAATGATTGAGTTAAACGAATGCATTGTTGTGTTATTAAATAAAAGAAGTCATACATTATTTATCATTTCCATAAAGACTGTTTTCTTGACTAAAATGTTAAAGTGTGACAAATTTCTGAATAGCTCTTGGCAAAGGCAAATGTAGTCTTGAGTAAAATGCACATGGTTTCCTTTAAAATAACAAAATTCTATCCCCATCTCTTGCATTAATGGACATACAAAAAAGCGCATATTTTCAGCAAAAAGACCCCATGATATTAAAAAAAAAACTTTTGTTTGAAACAATTTTTCTGGGGTGAGGATAAATGGGACACCCTGTATAAGGATATTTCACGGAGCAAAACATATTCAATTTAGATGTTTTATTATATATGGCATTTGCAAGTTAATTCTAGTTGCAAGATCGAGCGATTAATGCCTTCCTTCAGAAAAAAAAAAATGTCTGACTATGTTGTGTTTTATAAGTTTTGAAGTTATGCTTCAAAAAAGTATATACACTAGGAACACCCACTCACCTTACTACAGTTCTAAGCAACGTTGATCTTGCCTCATTGTGGTATGTGATGATAACGCTGGTAGGTGGCAGATCCGTCCGCCACTTGCGTTTCCTGCACCTGCAACAAATGATATGAACATTCAGTTTGGATTTTTTCCCCAGCGCTGTAGTAAATTCTGCTCGTATTGTGATATTTTTAATAAACTACCCCAATAATTGCACCATATAAACTTTCGAACTTCTAAGCAATGTATGAAGGACAAATCCGCACACACAACAAAATACTACAGTACCAGATAGAGATCGAAAAACACAGGCAAGGAACTCTTCCTACGTTTACTATAGAGAAACTTGAACTATTATCAGCACATTTAACTTGTACACAAAATTCAGGTATAATACTAAAAAATAGAGATGGAAAGATACCAAATTTTCTCGATATTTATACTTATACATGCTTAATATCGATGATTCAATACTTTCATATGTTTGATATAAAATTCGTTCTTAGTTTTATTATATTGAGGGTATTGATAGGAGGGTAAGTCATTAAGTTACAAATGGATACAGAACTTCAATAAATAAGTATATTGATTTGAAAAACGCTTATTTCTCAATATAATCTTCCTGTACATTGAGGCACTGGTCCCATCATTTCAAAATTCTTTGGGCTGCTGTCAGAACCAGGCAGTGACTTTCCGTTCTACAGTTTCATTGTTCACCCGAAAGATGAACAAATGGAAGTCGCTTGGAGCAAGGTTGCGGATGTACGGAGAATGCTCGACTTTCAATTTGAAATTTCGCAGAGTCTCATTTATTTGTTAGCAGTATAGGGATGCACGAGCAACATGCCTTTGGTAAGCAGTCCTGGTCGCTTTCTTTGAATGGTCTTATGAAGCTTCCTGAGGATGTTACAATAGAAGTCGACTTACGGTTTGTCCTTCAGGCTGGAATGCAGTGAGCGATCCCAGAAGACTGTGAGCACCACTTTGCGGGCGGCTGATGTCACTCTAAGCTCTTTTTCCACAGGGATGCAGGATATTCCACTGCTTTGTCTCATCACTTGAGACAATTCGGGCTAGCATATCGTGTCCTTCATCACAGTACCGATTGAGATGTTGTAATGCCAGCCCATTCTTTGCATTTTGTGTTGTAGGGTCAACAAGCGCGACAATCATAGTGCACCGACTTTATGAAAACCGAACCTGCCATGCATTATAAAGTAGAACATGTCTTGCGAGCAACCAATAGCAGCGGCTATAGTTGCCCCTCTGCCTGCTCATTTTAAGTGTTCAACTGGTTGCAAATGCGCTTGTGTGGCAATCTCTGTTGCCTAGACGAAGTCTTCGATATGTGTGGTAAACAACCTGATGTGGCAGTACTTATCAGTGTACATGGCAAGCGTATTTTATGAATATTCTTTGATTTTATACCTTTTCCCCACAAATATCTCACAACTGAGCGCGGCTCGAGGACTCACTCAGAGGTGCTGCCATTTTATAACAGCTGTTTCGCTATTGTAAACATCGATTATCCTGTGTCGGATGTCACAGAGCCTTATGTGCCTCATTCAATCATGTAGTACTACACATAAATTTGTAACTCACTAAATGACGCCTTCGTATATCAAACAAATAGATATGAATTTCTTTACTCACAGAGTATTATCACATTTTTAATATCTTTACATTATTTGCTAATGTTGTGATATTTTCCAAACACTTATTACAAATGCAGAAAATGGTGCAGCTATCACTCATAGAATCCAACTGAAAACAGTTCCAAAATCTCATTCAAATTACTCGAAAATGTACGGACTTCTGTCTCTTCAAACTGCACATTTTATTATCCTGTTATTAAATAAATTTCCAGCCCAGACATTCTGTAACCAGACCATCTTCAGAAGTATACGAAAGGGCGATCGCTTTTATTACAGGGCAGGAGGGAAGGCTAAGAAAGGTACCTAATTTCTTGATATCTGCTACTGCTGAATATTTCTTGCCACTACTTTAAAATGTTATACTTGTACCAACATCAATTGAGAATTCTTGTAGTAACATGTTATCGAATAAGTATTGGGCTCATGTACAGGGGTATCGCTGATTATGGATACTTTTGAGTATCGAAAACCATTTCTACTGAAAACTGTACGTTTTATAAAGCTTTGTTTGTAAACTGCAATCTCTCTCTAAGACCTAATAGAACATTTATATTAATGTTATTAAAATATAAATGTATATAAAATTAAAATATAACTATGACTGCTTAAAAGCAAGTTTCCCTGCAATTCTAATTGGAAATTACCCAATTATTGCCAATAACTCGAAAATCTGTCCCGTGATGCAAGTTGGAAGTTGCCTTGCTGCACATGCTTGAACAGTCGCTTTCGTCGGAGCTAAGATTCTGAATGCAAACTTGTGTATTGTAGAGCTGATTTCCGTTCTTTTGGTAAACTGTAGCATAATCGCTGGCTCCCTTCTACTTTTATTTTTTTGATTCTGCAACGGAGAAAAATTTATTCTCTGAAATTTCAAACTTATGCAAATTAAAAAAAAAAACAACAAAAAAACAAAACAAAGTGGACGGTACAGCTAGGCTAAGTGTGAGATTCCAAAAGAAATATTTTTAAAGGATTTAGACGTCAATGTCTAACACAACTTTTGAGAGACCGGTATGCTTTTTCAACAGCTAGTAAGCACATCCTTTTTGAGCGTATTTTTAAATATAAATATCATTATCATTATCATAATATTCGTCTTATTATTTAAGAATAGATTTATGGCTTGTTCTTATTCAACGTTTCATCGCCGTTTTGGCCCCCCTGGATTTCTGTCTTGTATAGTATGCTATTTTCGCCCATTCGAGTATATATGGATCTATTATTTACATATATTCTCATTTTTAAATGTTCGAAATTGGCCTAAGAAATATCATATATTCATCTAGTTTCTTTTCTTTTGCATCAATATCATACTAGTGCTTGTTTTAAAACATTATAATTCCGTTTCTCTCCTAGTATTCTTACTCAGGGTTCTGTGCACTGTTCCATATTTATCTGAAATTGAGGATATTTTAGAGTTAAATGTTTGTCATATAGCGATACATTATCCTGCGATAAAATGCATTTGTAACAATTCTGAAGACATCTGTGCAAAGTTAATGTCCTGGCGGTGTCATATTTTGCGCAGGTGAGTAAGAACACAATGTCCGACATTTACTTAAATGTATGCAGAATATTTTAAAACCTTGGGAATCAGTAATTTCATTAAATTTTGTTTAAAGCATTCTGTCACTTTCAAGAACATGCTGATGGCATTAAGGACAATGCGTCTGGTGTTTCTAAGATATAAGCAACAGGTTACGGACATAGAGCACAAGCTTTAGAAAGTATAACAGATAAGTGGAATATTCAGAAACTCAATAAGTGTTGAACTGCTTAGGCATCACAGGCGGTGAACACTGATGAGATGAAATGATAAACTGGAAAATTATTTTTTTTTTTTGAAGGAAGGAAGCGTTCCAGGCCTAAGTTTAGGGTACCTTCCGGCATTTGCCATTTATGAGGAGTGGGGAAAACCTAGAAAAATCCTCAGTCAGGGAGGACAGGCTTGGTTGGAACCGAATCCCAGATCTCCCGCTCACGAGTTCTCGCCTTAACGACTACCCATGGCGGTGGTGAATGAGAAGATTAGAGAGAGAGAGAGAGAGAGAGAGAGAGAGAACTGCGAAGGAAAAGTCTGACAAGTTATTGTTTTTATAACAAAACACAACAATAAAAATACAAACATTCAGAAAGCAGATGTTTCTTTTTATTTATTTTATTTTATTTACGACAACTCGGGTAATCAGCGTCCCATTCAACTCAGGACGTGAAACGGCCGAGAACTTTTGCTCAGAGGTCTCTTTTTTCATGCTTGAGGTTCTTGCCATAAATGTATGACAGGGGACCCACAGTTTTACTTCCTTTCCGAAGGAAGCCATACTTAGGATTTTTACGCCCGAAAAAATCCATCGGTCTTGGCCGGGATCGAACCCGCGATCTTGGGTTTAGAAGAAAAGTATGGTTACCACTACACCACCAGGACCGAAAGAAAGCAGATGTAAATTTATCAAATTGAGCAGTGAACTCTACCAAAAGTGAATGAGGGACAGGTAGAGGAAGAGGAAAACAAAATAATGAACAGTAAAACAAAATAATGAACAGTAAAACAAAATAATGAACATTAAAACAAAATAATGAACAGTAAAACAAAATAATGAACAGTAAAACAAAATAATGAACATTAAAACAAAATAATGAACAGTAAAACAAAATAATGAACAGTAAAACAAAATAATGAACATTAAAACAAAATAATGAACAGTAAAACAAAATAATGAACATTAAAACAAAATAATGAACAGTAAAACAAAATAATGAACAGTAAAACAAAATAATGAACAGTAAAACAAAATAATGAACAGTAAAACAAAATAATGAACAGTAAAACAAAATAATGAACATTAAAACAAAATAATGAACAGTAAAACAAAATAATGAACAGTAAAACAAAATAATGAACAGTAAAACAAAATAATGAACAGTAAAACAAAATAATGAACAGTAAAACAAAACAATGAACAGTAAAACAACTTTGATTAAGATATTTGTAACAAACGTCCTATCCCCTAGACTTCTGGAAGATTGTTATGTCCTTTTTTTTTTCCCTCCCCACAAATAGGACGTTAAGTACTTATATACTACAGTAGCAAATATAGTTATTTGCTTATCCGTATGATTTTCTCGCGCTTACGAACGAATGGCGAGATTATTTCACCATGAAGGCGCCTTGAGCTTCTAAAGAACAGTTTCACTGCCACAAACTTGTAGGCGGACTGCGGCTAATGCAAAGAACATGCCAAGCGAGATCTGAGAGCGTTCCGTGACTTCAGGCAACTTCTCTTACATACAAGCTAAGCGGGTCAGTCCACACACTGCTGCAGGCGCGAACTCCGTCATGGTAACATCCAGAGAGATTCAAGAAACATATCTTGTGTAGGAAGAAGCCGCTGTTACGCGAAATTGTAAAGCTACTGTCGTTGATGAAAAAAATTTTCTTTAATAAATTATAGTTCAATTATTCCTTTTTATAGAACACTGAACTCCTTAAAAACTGTTAACCCCTCAACATGCATACGGGTCCAAAAGATAGTACGTGCTTTTATAATATACACAGTCTGTTCAATGTAATAAGTTAGATTAGATGTTAGATATTCCATACTAAAATATAACATAAAGCACACTTCATTAGAAGTTTACTTATTCTCCTCCTCTTCTTTGTCTGCCAACAGAGCCTAACAAGTCCATCCTCCTCTGTTCGAGGCGATAAAGGGCTGCGTTAGATACTTTATCATCCATGCTACCGTACCTTTACATTCAGTCAGTATAGGTTTTCCTTATCCATATCATCCGCCATGCCTCTAGCCTATGCCACCTGAGCCCCTGACTATTTAAGTAGCAAGGTAAATAGTAGAGGTGTAACATTTGGTACATTAACGAAAATCAAATCAATGCAAGTTCCAAAATTAAGCAAGGTAAGCCTTTTAATAACCGAACACTGGTAGAAAAGCATAACGACCTTGATTCAGTTAAACGTTTTCGCCGTATCTGTTAAGACAATTACCCTACCGTGAAATGAGACACCAAACGCCTATGTGGAAGAAATATGTGGGTTACTGCTGGAACCATTGTTCAACTGCATCTTCCACATCTTTGTCCGATGTGAACAGTTTGCCTTTGGAGGACACATAAGGGGAAGTGTGTCAGTAGTTTGCTGCGAACGACATTGGGAATGTAAAATGACACCATCTGAGCATTTTGAATTTATAGCCCACAGCAACTTCCGGAGTATGTCGACATAGAGCCAGCATTTACAGTTGTTCCTCATTCCATAAAATACAAGAGGAATGGACCGTTTTGATCCAAAAGAGAACATATTTACCTTCCATTTTGTCGAATGGATGGCATCTGAATTGTTTCACTGAAGTACCGAGTGTCATGTGTCGTGAAGGTGAACTACATTTTTTAATGTACTACTTTCTTTCACATGACAATCATGTCATGACACGTTTCTACAACCACTCCTGTTCTGGTTTTAAATAAATTACTCTCATATATTCCCTTAAACATAATATATGAATTTTTAAGGTACCTTGGTGCTGCAAACAGAGGAACTACAATAATTAATTTTAATGGAAACTAAAACTGAATTTTAATATTTTAAATGTAAACAATAGCTTGCACTTGTCCATCAGTGTCTCACATATCACAATTTACATAGTTACTATCTCGAATGTTGGCAATTTTACAAATACTGAATATTTGTAATTAAATAAACCATCACGTATATGGCTGGTTAAATTAAATACTATATACGCAAATTAAATCCCTACTTTAATTTTGCTAGTAAACTTAAACTTCGTTGTAGTTCCAAAGTTCGATCACGCCGTTCAGGTTCAAGTTTTCCAAGACAGCCGGTGCTAGTATTCCTGTTCTCTGTGATCTGTAACCGCCTTTAGCTTTATAACACGCTATGTTTTATTTGCAGCTACTTACTACTGTTGTGATTGTTACGCAGTGGTACTATAAGCTCCTACTATGACCAGATACTTCGAATACTCTTGAATTTATTGTCTATACTTTTTAATATTTTCTATTCTTGTTCTGTTATTTTTAAAAGATATTCTGTGATGTGTGATATAAATTTCTATAATATCTGCAAGCTGTCTGTAATTTGCACTCATTATCTTTAAACATATACCATATCATAAATGAAAAACAAAACGTCTTTAACTCAAAATTGTAATTTAATATCAACGTAAGATTATGAGAGAAATAGCACTCAAAGGAAACACCCTACAGGGTATCGTGTGAATTTTTATCGCGTGCGTAATCAGTTTATGTTTTCATTTTCTCCTGTGTGCTTATCATCATTAACTTGTAGAAAATGTTCTTTAATCCTTCTAAAGAAACTTTAATAATGAATATGCAAGTATACATGGTCTCAAGTATGGAAAAAGGAAGTTATGCATGAGCTTTTAAAACTTTGTGGGAGCGCCGGAAAGGATAAAAACGATGAAAAATTTAATTTCAATTTATTTGCGTTAATGGAGTCTCCTCTTTTTAATTATGCATATTTTATTACCTTACTAACTGATAAATGTGATAAAATTGAAAAAAGTTCGATCAGGAACTGTTCTCTTGCTGATAAATGTCTTTCTTTTCAAACTTCATGCTCAAGAGTACATTTTTGTTGATTTTTATGGAATTAAATGATGTAGCTAAGCTCTACATAATTGCGCAATAACTTTATAAACATTTAGACATTTCTTTATGCTAGTTAGAAGTTTGCAGAACAACATACTCCAACCTATGAGGCTGAAATGCATTGATTAAGCTACACGTCATTGCTCGAATCCCGAAATATTTGTTTATATTGCACAAAATGCATGTTTTCTCAGTATCTAACATGTCAATTGATATTTAAATATCTGCTTAACAGGCACTTATGTTTAATTTAACACATATTTTTTCGATAAACAAAGTTTATATCAAATTTATGTATAGAAAATAACACAAAAGTATATTAAAATCCATTACGTATAACATATAATACTGTTGTAGTGAAAGCAATGATAAATATCTGTCTTTAGTTATTGTGAAACTTAAACAGTAAACAGTATTTTGCAGTCTTTACTTTAAGCTTATAATAAATATGTTATTTATTTAAAATATTGTAACGAGATTGTTCTATTTTGAATTCTATAGTATCACTAATTTAAGATGACAGTTCACAAGCAGAAAAAGTTTCTTCCACCACTTTTCTGTTTTGCGAAAAGGCGTTTCTCGGATATACGCAATTATTAGCATATTAACTCTTGCTTTACATTAAATGAAATAAATTAACTATGGCGGAAAATGAGACCGAAATCCGAAGCAAGTAGACATACCTTACATTTGTGTTTTATGTTGAGGTAAAACATCGAAGGCAGGGTAGGGTTCTTCTAAGTCACTTATTCCAGTCCTGGGATCACCAGATAGCAAGTAAATGCTTTACGGCGTGAATTTAATATAAAAATGTGCAGATTTTATCGCATGCGTTTCCTCCTTTATGTACTTAACTTGAAAAGTTGTGCTACTTTCTACCAGAGAATATATAGGAGCTCTACCACAGACACTGAACCATATGAAGTAGATTTTTGCTAATGTTTTTCATTTTTAATTTGTCACTATCTTAATGTCATTTGCAAGATGTTCGATAATCTGGGAAAACATATAAATTACAAAGGTATGAATTAAACAATTTGTATACCTGACTAATGAGTGAGTTTTAATGCATATTCACTTGCAAACCAGGCAGAGAGCTGTAGCGTAGTTCATTTTAAATGCACACGCCGACAATCAATAAACTACATTATGCTGAATGATGAAGATGGGGATGGATATGAAATGATGACGGAGCAACGGCGGAAAGAATGGCAAAGTACCCAGGCGCAGTTTCGTTCGACACAAATCGCATTAGCGACCCCTGAAATCAAACCCAAGTGATTAGAATGCTCACCTCCCACCCTGAAAGTAACTTTGGTAAAGATGTTGTGCTTTTGCATTCTATGGGTTGGATTAGATTATTTAAGACGGGAAAAGATACTTTGGTGGGAACCTTGCTCCTTGCTCACGGCTGGCCATTTGTGCCTAAGGCACTATGCACCTCTGAGAGAAAGGGGTGGGCAAGGGTGGCCAGGATCCTCATGTTTCCAGATAGGACACCCCCTACCTCAAGGAGTGAGAGCCAGTAAGAAAGCGTTCGCTTCCATTCCAGATGCCGGGCAGACACCTTTACAAAGCGCAAACCGCGCGAGCCCACCTTGCCCAGTACTTTCGACTCTTTAATAGAACCAGCGAAATTAAATGAAAGGAAAATTCGGCGTATGTAAATGTTCTAGCATTCGCCTAAGTGATCAGGAAATCCCCCCCCCCCCCAAAGTTAGAATAACCAAATGTAAGCCCCATAAGTTGCCGGCTGATCTTAGTTAGGCATTTTTAGTTTTGCATCAGCAACAGTCATTTTCAAACAAATTTGCTACTGTGCATTCATTCCTTTTATTTTTTAGTCTGTATATCTAAAATATTTTTCAAATTAAGTATTCTGCTATGTGATAAAAGCTAGTGTTCTTTTTATATGTTCTATTTCATGTATACTTCTATCATTACTAACGCATATTGCTTACTCATTTATCAAATAAGCTGCTGATTATGAATACGCTTTCGGTGGGAAGTCCGCTGGTCACAAGCACCCAAAGCTATGCAAATTTCGCTTTTCGAATTGAGAAGGAAACACAACAAATTAATGAATTTGACCAGCGTGATTGAAGTCATTACGCTATGGAAACACTTATTTTTACTTTCTAAATTGAATGCATTTACCCTATAACGTTAGCTTGTTTGTTTTCGATGAGGCTATATCATAAATTCAGTACTCATATGCATGCCTTACTTGTAAAACTAAGTTACTCTCAATAAAGCGCACTAGAGAGCACTATTTTTCTGCCCTAGCAGGATTTATTACACAGTACACACGACAGCAAAGTACAGAAAGTGGGTGCACCTTCTAGTTCGTTTAACTCTAGCCTGCAACTTGTCACGACTGACGCAGGTGGCACAGTCCGCCTCAACATCTGCTGTCACTGCAACACACTGCGGTACAACGGACGTATGCCCTACACCACTGCTTGCCTTTGCTTTATTTCACTTCCATTTCTCTTGCGTCTATCTTACTTCATTGAATACTGACATGTATAGAGCGGAGTAATTGATCAGTAAGTAGAAGAAAAATAAATAACAGAATAACTGGCTTATTTACGTAACATGAGTCGCAAAGTATCGATCTCAAAATAAATGTAACTGACATTTCCGAAAAATATTTTATATGTACAAATTTATGAGGATTTAGTACTAGCACCAATTAAAAATGTATAGTTTTAATTGTAATATTTTTCGGCAACAAAGCTGAGAAATAAATCAAATACCATAGAATCCTAACCAGTTAATATTACACAATATTAACACATTCACATCAAACTCAAGTATATGTATAGAGCCGCCTATGTCACAAGATAATTGTTGAAAGATTACATTGCAACAATTTATAAAATAATTAATTAATGCAGTAGTGCATTGGAAGGCTATTAGTGAATTCATATTTAATCAGGCATTGTTTAGTACTGAACATTGGTTTGTTATCGGTTTAATAAATAAACTACAAATGAAAGCAGAAAAAGAGACAACTTGTGCAACACTGTACTTAAAAACAAACTGCCCAATTCTAATTTTAATTTTTTTTATAAATAAGTACTATATATATGCTGTAATTTTACTTAACTTCCAAATTAAATGTATAGAACGTCCAAATTTCACACTTGATGCTAACCACTACTCATGTACGGTATGAGTTGAAATAGGTTTTTCACTCTCAGGTTTTGCTAATTTTTTTTTATTTGTTTATGGACGCTCTTTAACATTTCAGGTCATCAGCGTCCCATTCAATTCAGGGCGTGAAACGGCCGACAAATTTTTCTCAGAGGCCTCTTTTTTTATGCTTGAGGTTCTTTATCATGCCGTAAATGTACGACACGGAACCCAAGCTTTACTTCCCTTCCGAAGGAAGCCATACTTAGGGTTTTTACGCCCCGAAAAAAAAATCCATCGATCCTGGTGGGGTTTGAACCCGCGATCTTGAGTTTAGGAAGTAAGTATGGTTACGACTAGATCACCGGGATCGACCCAGGTTTTGCTCTGAATGATGCGGTCAAACATCATTCTTGATTAATGAGATGTACAGTAACCTTTAAGGCAAAAATACTGTTCACGAAGGTACGTTGTGCATTCGGTTAGCAATAGCATTAAAAACTTGAGAAGTCTGTCCCTAATTTGCTTTTACAACTTATGAATGGCGGGACTTTTTAACACTAGAACGCCCATTACGGTCAAATGACCGCTTTTGATTTTCAAACGCTCATATTTTCACTGAAGTATTTTTCTGTGGTTTTGTGAATTTTAATCCTTTTCAACGACGTTTAGACACCGTTTCCCCCATTTCAGGCGTAACTTTTTAAAATAATAGCAAATTTACCATCGGCCCCCTGAGGCGGTCAATTGACAGCATCCTTACCCAAGTTTCTTACGTAGTTTTAATCGACAATAACGAGCACTTGTGCAAACATGTGTCAAACTCATTGTAGCGTAGTGCGTGAGGTATTGTTTATCAGCTCTTGAATCAGTATGTGAAATTTAGTTTAGCTTTACATTTTCACTTAGCTTTCATCGACTACTGCCCCCATCAACCATGACTTATTATAGAGACGAGGGAACATCTAAGGCTGCTAAACACATAACATGTCAAATAGAGTTATGTAAGAAAACAAAACAAAAGACAGTTGTTCGGATTGTAAAAAATTGTTTGTGGTTCTTATATAATCAAAAACTCTGCAAAAATGACATATCAATATCTCTGAGAATGTTTCATACAACATCTTTCTGCATAGATATGATCCGTATTAGTATAACGTGTCTTTTATAAATAATTTATTACTACATAGCACAGAGCAAACCCCATTCATATAATAAAACCTTTCTTATTTCCGGGAAAACATGCGCTTAAACTTGAAATAAAACATAAATAACATTTTTTTTTATACTAAAAACCGTTTAGCCGGAGATGATCCATAAAAGATGAACCAAAGAATGAACGAACAAATGTGTGAATCAATCAGTAAATTATCAACAAATTTAATAAATAGACAAAGGGGCCTGGGGATATAAAACACTAAACATACGTGATATATGAGCAAAAACAACGAGAAAAATATCTGAAACCAGAAACTCGATTCAAGCTGGATTCGAACCTGGTTCGCAGCTCAGAAGTGGCGTGGTTCCCTCTACATCACTACAGTCGTCTGGTAAGTAAGAAATTTCAGCGGCCTGAGTCAGAAGAGCACTTAAATACGTGATCCTGAGCAGACACAAAGTATATACTAATTCACTCCGGAAGCTAAATGCAAATTGGATGCTAACCTGGCTTGGAATTTAGAAGCAAAATCGTTCCTTCTATACCGTCACAGCAGGTTAGAAGGAGGTAAGGAAAAGCGTCCATAGTTTTCAGTAAGAAAAATGATTAAAGATGCACAAGAAAGTAATAGCGGTCAATTGACCGCTAATGCGGTTTTAGGGGGTACTTGAAACTCGGGAGCTCTAGTGTTAAAAACTGCTTATTGCAAAAAGATACAAGAGGAGTTTGACTTCCGTCTTGTTTAAACAAACTTTCTGCTTTTACCAATAGGTGAGATTTTTAACAAATAAAAGCATTTTCTTTTATCAAATCAACTTTTAGTACATGGTTATTGATATAACAAAATAACGGAGAAGCTAAAAAAGTAAAACAAAGAAAAATAAAAGGAAGAATCAGCTTGGATGTAAAACAGGAGTGGAGGGAATCAGATGTTATTATGTCGTAAGAAAACACATCAATGGAACTATTTTAACACAAGTAATTGTGAATTGCCGTGGTGTTTAAATTAAAATGACATCCGTCATTCCTGGTGGTCCAGTGGTATTCATATTTGATCCCGTGTCGTATATTTGCGGCATGTAAAAGAAGCCCAAGCCTAAAAGAAGAGACCTTTGAGCAAAATTTACTGTCTATTTCATTCGAACCGACACACTTTTGAAGCGATTGTTAGAGAGCAGGAAGAAATTTCGGTACTTCAGTATTGTTCATGGACTGCCTGTTTGTGCCCATGCTCTCAGTGGGGGAACCTCCGGGAGGAAGGAAGGAGGTGAGGTAGACACCGGGCGGCCAGTATACTCGGGCGGTGATGCGCAGATATAGACGGGGCCATAACCCTTCCTAAGCGCTAGCCTCCGTCACACCGCATCAGCCCACCATGCCTAGAATCTTTTGATTCTGTTAACAGAACCAACGGAATTAAATGATATGAAATGTGAGAGTGGAAAGAAAATATCCATTCCAGCATTCGCCTAAGCTATCAGGGAAAAGCACGAAGAAACTCAACTATCAGCAAGAGATTGAACCCCGGACCTCTGGAACGCGAGTCCTAAGCGTTTGACTTACACTTTACTGTCTAGATACAAACCTGATGAATGTCAAAGCGCTCACTATTCTTGATGCTGCGCAAACTAAGCCGGGATGAAGATAAATAGCAGTTGTGTTTAGCACTGTTTGTGAAGAAGTTTGAAGTTATGTAATATATAACAATATTTTTATAGCGGCAGTTACAGTTATACTATCCTAATATCCATATGAAAGGCGTTAGACTGAAAAAAGCAAAGGAAAAAAAATACGTTCCGCAAAAGATATTAACAATAAATTTAGAGCTCGATAGCAAAGAGAGCTCGGGAAATTGCCCGGTTACCGCACATTGTTGTCTGAGCGGAAAGCTAGTAGCAAACAATACGTCGCCGGAAACCATTTCATTCAAATTTCAGCTCCCTACTTCCCAGCGCCATTATCGGTCTTCCTGATGAAAGGTACTGACTGGTGCACAGCCTGAGTGCGCTGGTATTTGTTTTGTTGACAAATCAACAAGCCGATTTCCTGAACTGCACGCATGATTTATGAGGCAAACCAGGCAGGTAGTACAAAGGGGAACAGTGGTCAATGGCTTGTAGCCTTCCACTGTAGGTCTCCCAGTCAAATAGCACATCTCTTTTATTCTAATAAGGTACTCTCGGAATTCATTGTATAAAAATAACAATTGAACATTTTTTCGTATTACCAAAACATCCTACGCTAAAATATGACACTTTTTTAAAAAGCGTTTACTTATTTTTCTCTATCTTTTAATGTAGTTAGAGTTGTGCGCATGCATTCTATGTCGGCGACGTATTTATACCGGGTGGAGGGGGTATAATGCCATTAGCTCAGGAAATGCTGCTATATATAGAGACAAATAAAAATCGAATACATTTTAGATCTTGATAAAATATACAGCTTTTGTGCATTTTCCATGGCCTCTTACAACTCAAATACGAATGCTTCGTTTAGGCATAATGGCATGTTTGTTATAAATAAACAGTAATTATTTAAGTAGACTTCAATGTTGTGACAGTGGCTGGCAGTGCGGCTTGGGGGAGTTTGAAGACACGTGCTCCTTGACCTTGTACACACACCAAACCGGTTTGATATAAGGGGTGCGCATGCTGTGGAGATTGAGTATTTTCTGTCCACGTCAGGAAGGTTCGCCAACTGCCATTTGTTTTCTATGGGCTATCTAATATTCTAGACGTAATGTCATGGCTAGGTCCGATGCCTTCTCCAACTGCTTGGCCCAGTGATATAGGTAACATGTGGCTTTTGTACATTATGTTATAATGTTTTCGATGCACATTGGCTTAAATATTCTCTTTGTAGCTTGCTAATTTAGCAGGGAAGCATGTTCTTTAAAACCAACGTAGTCACGGTGTTTAAAACTTTTATTCGCTGTCTAAGTGCGAGGAGTTTGAAAATGCTTGGATTCAAGTAATTATTTCTCAAGAATTTAATGTATTATAAATTATATACTGCTATATTCCGTTTTTACATAAGTTTAATTTTTAAAGTGAAATTCCATTTTACATCTGAATTAATCATTAATATCGATGAATAAAAGAGATAAAATTGTAAATTATTTTTATTTTGTATTGGAAAGTTACCCTTAAAAGGTTATATTTGAGGGGGGGGGGTCCATCCAGCATACTTCCAAATTTAAATATTGTTTGGGAAAAATGTGTGTCGAAATCATGTTATTAATTTACAGAACCATGTGCACCTTTGCACATACGCACGAAGTCGTGATAGCATTCACTGAATGTTTAAATAAATATGATTGTTTTATTTTTATTGTATTACTTTAATTTATTAAATAAAACATTTCAATTTTATTTCGTTTTTTTTTTTTTTTTTTTTTTTTGAGTGGTTATGTACAAACATGAATGTTTTATTTTATTTCACTGATAGTTCAACTAAAATATCGATTATATTTGGTGTTTACTTCAAGTACATATAGGTAAATGTTTAAGATAAAAACATTTACTTTATTTTATCATTCAAATTTAAAAGAAACCTGTGATTTGTTTTAAAATTCTTTCATTAATCGTTGAAACTTACAAGAATGAAATTTCTTAGCAAGTAAATATCAGTATAATAAATTAAAACCATTTGCGTATTTGCAATTGTAGTGCGCAACAAAACTGCACTGAGGAGCAGTGCTCACATTTCCTCTCCACCATGAACTTCCCATCCATAACATTCACCTGCACAGGAGCGACATTCCAGTGGCTACAAGAGAAAGGCGCGGTTACCAAACGTCTTTTGTTTCAAAAGGTTTCTCTGCAAATGAATGAAAGTACGAAAAAAAAAAAAAAAGTATTCATAACCTTTTCTGGCTCAAAGAATGACACTTTCAACCCCATATAGCACAGAAAAGCAAATGCAGGGATTCTAATGTAACGTAACCCTCTTATCTACTTCAGATCAGCCAGTCGCAGCGTTTCTCCGGAACAGAAAATGTAATACTTCGCAGTAAGCGAACAGCATTCTTCCAGCATTGATCTATCACATAAGTCACGATCAAGTTGATTTGTGGGACCGACGTGCCTATCACAAAATTATTATGAGATTCAACAAGTGCATAAAGTACGAACTCTGCTTAACAAATTATTTTAGAATGTGAATAGTGTTATATCTGAAGGTCTGATTGTATTAACACTTCTTAAGAAAACGGGAAGCACTAATATTTGCTGGTATAGTACATGCAAACCATTGTGGTCAGTGAAATGTAAATCTGTTTTGATTTACTCGGTATACCTCGTTAGCTTTCTTTCTCAGTAATTAAATTTCAAAAGCACTGCTCTTGTAAAATCCACAACGTACCTAGTATGACTCCGTGATTAAATTCTTTCCTATTTAATCTCAGAGTATTTCCTTATTTTTCTTTCTTAGCAAACAGGTAATTTACGCCATGCTCTTGAGCTATATTAATGCACAAACAAACTATTACAGATTAAGACGGAGAAAAGAACATAACTAACTCAATTTACCATGGCTACAGCTGACATCTGAGAGCAGTTACAGGCCGTCCATCAGCCCCGCGTCCCGCCATGTCATCTGCACTCTGCTGAACACTAAATTTCAATTTCTTTGTTTCCTGTAGGTGTGTACCCTTGGAAGAAAAGGAGAAAGGTCCTTAGGTCACATAAATCTTTCGTTCCTTCTCCCTTGCCACTACTTTTGAATTCAAAAACAAAGGTCCGGACTTCAGCTGTTTACAAAAGCCTTTTCTGAAGTGGCTTGAGGTACCTGAAGAGCCAAACCTCTGAAGCCTATGTAATGGTGTACTTATACATATGCATTATTAAACCTATCAGGCAGTGCTTTTTGATAACATGCTATTTTTTGCTTAAAAGAATAATATTGCAGGTAATTTGTTTTGAACGTTAAACATTTTGTACAAAAAAAAACTCCATGTTGCGTTATAATTACCTATTTTAGCCAAACTAGTTTCTAAAGCATTGATATTATTGCATTATATGAAATCACAGAGTGTTTCACTCGCTCTCGACCTTTGTTTCTCCCTTGTAACGTTCAAACTAAAGGACGTAATTTAGTAACATTTGACATAGACATCCTTTGGTATATGAAAAGCATAATGAATGTACAGTAAGTGATGAAAATGCTTGCCATTAGAATACATGCATCCTGTACGCGTCTCTGCAAGTTTCGAAAGACATCGGCAACAGTCTCAATTTAACGCCAAGTCCATGGCTTCTTGTGTTACACTTTCAGCATTCTCCATAAGAAGAAATCTGGTGCGATAAGCTCAGGAGATTTTGGTTGCTGAAGACCATTAGAAAGTGTCCTATCTTAAAGGAAGGAAACAACTTCAGCAATAGACAGTGCGAACTTCCTCGCAGTCTAAGTGATGCACAAACTAATGAAAGCTTTACATTTAACTGCGGTTTCCATCTATGGAGCCTATAATGCAATCCAAGAAATAATTCCCCAAAACCCAATTTTTTCATCGTGAAGAGGTGGGAGGATTTTCACTAGAATACAGTTGGCGAGCTAACTTGTGGATGAACACACTGTCGGAGAATCACATATAGTTACGGAGGTTTTAATGCTTGTAAACTTTAGAACAATATGCTGCAGTTCTTTTTATATTCTGCATCAATATTTCTAGTGGTTTCGGATGGACATCCAACAGTTTTACGGAATTTCGTCAGATACCAAATGGAGGATTTTGTTTATGCTTTCCGAACCCCAAACTGCACAACAAATAGTCAACGCAGTTTTCCAATACGAGAGGGCAACAAAGATGCACTACCGGTTCATACTCTATTGCACGTGCTTATTAGACAAAGACACAATGATTGTGTAACAATAGTACAGGCAAATGCGCCACACTACTAGCTAAAATAGCAAAACGCAACCAGAAAATGGTTTCACTTTAAGAATAGGTTCTGATATAAACAAATAGGCGTGCACAACAATAAATTGAGTGGCGGTGCGTCCTAAACGGAAATAGATCACAAAGTAGTTGCTAGGTACTAATGAAAACTACTGAATCTCATCTGTATTAGGTAATAAAGTTATGTTTAACGTACTATTATGTACAACTACTGCAAAACGAGTTCAAAATATGTAATCACATTGTACTTAATCAGAAAACAAGTGAACAACATGCGCAGGCTGCCTTCTTTTGTTAAGTTCCGGAAACGGAGTGAAGGCAAGTTGTCTACACCCGGAAAATGTAGGAAACGTAAACAGTCAGTGATAGAAGTTCTATGTGATGAATTTGTTAGGAGTGCAGTGCGTACATAATGTCTCCCACAATAACGGGTCATCTACAATCAAGTAATGCTTGGGTTTGTGAAAGGCGACTCCGATCTTCTACATTCAAGCAAACATCTTTATATAAACTGTTACTTGAGATAGGTTTCGAATTCTGCAAAAGAAACGGCAAGAAGTTCATTGTAGATTGTGATTGTTATGACGAAGAGACTACCTTAGGAAAATTCGCACGCACAGACGTGATAGGTGGAAACTGCTCTTTCTCGACGAAACATGGGTAAATAAAAGACACGCAAATTCAAAGATATGGGTAGACTCCAATATTAAAAGTAAGAACCAAGCATTTATATAGGCTAAGTACTGGACTAAAAAACCCAACGTGTAAAAGAAGACGCCTCATTGCTAAACATTGGAAGTGACCGGGAGGCGAGTTAGTCTAGGAATTTAAAACGACCAGCGATTACTATTAAGAAATGACAGGTGAAGTTTTCACTGCATGGTTTAAAAGAGTTATACCCTCGCCCGAACCTAAACAGTGCAACAGTAATGGATTAAGCATCTTACCACAGCGTAAAACTAGTCACATTCCCAACAGATCATGGCTAAAGAATGACATCATCATCAAGTGGATGGAGGGAAATTGTTTATCATATGACAAGGCCATCGTTATAGAAGAGCTAACGTGCAAACGAGGGGAAAGAAGCAGGGCATATGGTGCTGAGACTCGCTCCAAACTATTGTGTCTTAAATCCCTTTGAACTGGCATGGAGACTTGCCCATAGAGCAAGAAAATTCTTAGAGATCTGAAGCTGCAGTCTCGAGCGACAACGGGGAGAGCCAAACTCAGTCCTGAATGGGAGATAACGGAGATGCACATTTTTCTCTGTTTGCGTGGTCCCTTGTAACAGTGTATATGTTGCATATATTTTTTTATTAAACGTAACGTAACCTATACGCTGTACTCCGTAACTTTCTGGGTGCAATATATTGTTCTTTATTACAAAATTAAGTTTTTCATTCACTAACCTTGAACTTAACCTCGGGTAAATCCTAGAAACCGGTGAAACCAATAATTCGCTGCGGAAAGCTACGGTCCGACGGCTTACGCTCATCTCCTTTTCATAAATATGAATTGATAAATCGCCTTTGACTGTAGCGGAGATATATATACATATATAAATTTATCGCGACTTGTGTTCGTGGTACTATGTTAGCGAGCAAATTTTGCAATGGTGGCAGATCTCTACGAACTCCAGCAGAAGGAAAAAAAAAAAAAAAAAAAAAAAGAAGAATCTGGATGTGAGGATTCGAAACTCCTACCTTCACAACTATTGCTAACGCTCTAACCGTCTGAGCTATTATGCCGTTGCGCTTGGAAACCTCTAGTTACATCTGTGGAAGTATTTTGTTTGTGTGTGTGTGTGTGTGTGTGTGTGTGTGTGTGTGTGTAGCAGTCTTCCCACTGGAAAAGTCTTCCTCTTTTGAGATATTTATTTAGTTTTGGATTTGCATTACCACTAATCCACTATCTCTGGCCCTTCCTTATTCACACTCCTGGCATACAGAGAAGTGCAAAATGTGCATCCTAACTATTCCTCTCATTCGGGACTGAGGAGCTCGGCACTCTCCGCCGTCGCTCGGCACTGCAGCTCCAGCAGCTCTAAGAATAATCTTGCTGTAAGGGTAAGTGTTCACACGGAATACTGTGTGTTGGTTTGTCACATACCCCACCAGACTAGTGATGCTACAAATTTCTTGTGCGGACTAATATTAGCTATGTACCAAAGTTTCACGTTACAAGATTATATTCTCCCTGCATTGTACATATCAATTAAACTGATAAATTTAGGCATTAATTTACAGATGGAGGCAGAAGAAGAGCGTATTGACGACTTGTACAAGAGGTGTGATGCAGCTTTGGTACTCCATCGCTTGTGGGATATTGATCAGAATATATGTAACATTTTATTTCAGCTAGCTGTAAGTGAGGGGTTCTAAGTTTGTAAAATTGTCGTGAAAAGCCATAATTCTCGCTCGGACTGCAGAAAGTCCGTTTTGGCAGACAATGGAGCAAATCCTTTCTTTTGTTCATTGGGAGGAGGGTTGCTCGCCCCCGGGCAGGTATGTTGGCAAAGAATCACGCTGCTAGTACGTATGCTGCCGTTAAGGAAGTTGAACTATAACGCACGGTGGAAATTTAAATTGAACGCTGGACGAATCGCCTAGTGGTTACGTTCAGATAATCTGATTAGCCAATAATAGGAGAGATGCATGAAGTCACCGATAGCCTATGAGGATGTCTAAACCCATGGTGGCGGGAAAATAGAGCGTGCCTGTATCACGTGCTCAAGCGACCCTTATTGAGTATTTAAGGACGTGAAATCGCCCTTTTTGGGGGATTCTGGGCTTTTGCAGGTTCAAGTATTCAGCATTCGGAAGTCAGAGAACGCATTGGAACTTCAATGTTCGAGCTTTACCTCTGCTCGGCACCTCTTCCCAGCAGTCAGAAAACATACTTTGGTCAAGCAATACAGTTCTGCGTGTCTGCCAAAAGTCTCGTTACTGCGGTTCGAATACAAACGCCCTGGTATGCACTTTGTATTGAATAAACGACGTCAACAGGCAGATAACAAGGTGTTCTCTCTGGTGAACACATTACCTTTAATTTTCCTCACTCAACCAGGCACGATGAGGTCCCAAAAACCAGCAACATCCTGTAGATCGTCTAGAAGAGTTATTGAGTGGTGAGTTGTACGCATATAATCAAACTTCCATCAGCATTCCTCCCGCCACCCTTAACTCCTTCAAACTTTGGCCTATCAACGTGAGGCATGCTCAAAACATTTTAAAACACCACCCATGCCACCAATAACTCCTTCAAACTTTGGCCTACCAACGTGGAGCTTTATAATTTTCGTATATATTAAAATTCCCACTACCAACAACTACCTCAGGTGTTAGAAGAAGAAAGCTTCACCAATGATTTGACACTGGTTCCTAATGTCCCAAAGAGGGGGAAAATTGTGCTGTTAGTTTCTACGATGCATTATGAAGACAGAATTGATGAGAGCACAGGAGAAATGAGAAAATCAGAGATAATCACCTGGTATAATCTAAGAGCGGTGTTGATACCGTCGATCAAATGGGTGCCTCACATGATGTATTTAGAAATTCTTAACGATGGTCGTTCACATTGTTTTATGCGCATTTGAATATGAATATAGAGGCGATATTTGCAAGTAATACCTCAGAGTAAATGAGAGGTCGCCAGTTGTTAAAATGTATTGCAATGGATCTAATAGAGGATCCCTGTAAACACGATAGGCATCCAGTAGCATCCTGCCGAAGGAAATCCAGATGAAACAGAAATGTCCATCTTCCACTGCAGAAAGAATTCCATCCCCAAAACGGTGAAGTCAGGGACGATGTGCTACACATTCCCGATCAAAAGACAGGAACGCTAAATATAAGTGTAACAGTTGTAAGAAGTTTACATGTTTGAAACATACAATTACATTCTTCAAAACATGTAGTATGCAAAATGAAGATAATGAATATGAATAACTTACAGTGATCTTTATAAAGCAAAGAGAAATGTGACACATTAGTTTCCCACATTGTATATATGTCAACAATGTATTATTAAAACATCTGTAACAAGGAAAACACATATTTTGCGGTACTGATAGTGGGATTCGAATTTCTAAAAATGCTAAATTAATTTAAATGAATCCCAAAAGTAATTTCTTTCTTTATATAAACATTTGTTTATTAATACACGTAGTTTATGTTAAAAGAAGGTTCACTTTTATTAAAATTAAATTTAATTTTATTGCATTATCAGCAATAAAAATGAGATGAGGTATATTATCACACCCCACCAGACTAGTGACACATTTTGTTACCAGGTTAACGTACGGTTAAAGTAAAACATGTTCGCTGCCACTCGGGTCTTTCCGTAACTATGCTTATCTTTAACCAATGTATGTGTCAGATTTCACCGATTATGTCAGTTTGACAGTTATAAGCAGAATTTAGAAGTTAAACAAAATGCCTTTTCTATCAGGGTGAATATATTTAATAGATATAACTGAACGTTTCAGTGCATTTGGGGCCGGTAGGCCAGTTTTTATTTTGCGTTTCCCTCCTCCCCCTATTTTGGCTTGTTGCCTATTTTGAGATTTAACCCCCCCCCCTCTTTTGCCTGTTTTTGATCGTTAAGAAAATTTACGCATTTTAAAAAGCACATAAAGAATTTCAATATATCGAAGTGTAAAAAGTTATAACAATTAAATGGCACGCTCACCTCACAAAATATCTACTGAGAATTTTGCTATATATTTATTTCTTTTCAAGTAGTCAAATTTTTCTCTTTAACCTATTTACTTAAGCTCTTTAAATAGCAGAACCTTCATTAGTGAGAGGAACGCACGGTTACCTAGAGCATACGAATACCAAGAAATAGAGAAAAGGGAAGTACTGTAATTTTGAATAGTCCTGGTAGATGAGCTTGTATCAATCTGTGCAAGATATTTCTGGGAAATATGTGGTGGGGCAACTCTTATATAACAAAAATTTGCAACAGAGAAAGATAAGAGCAGCACAGTTGTGCAATAAACGTCCTTACAAAGTGTTCAGTTAGAAGTAAAAGACATTAAACTGGTTCCCTTATAAACGCATAACAGATAATAAACGCTACCGGAAATCACTACGCATCTTTCGCTCATTCGCCAGCACTATTCAAAACTTCTTTATTTTGTCTTAATCAATATTTCCAAGATGTCCTGAAAGGTGAATGTTCTGTTATAACTGGTATGAGTACTTCAGCAATAGCTTGTTTTAAATATGCTCCAATCATTTCAGTGGAAGTAGAACGTTCTTTTTTCATGATGAAAAATGTTCTCTCTGAAAAGCGGTTGACTATGACAGTTAATACTTGAAAAAACATTTGTTGTGGCTTGTAACCAAGAAAGGTAAGCTTAAGTACTTCAGTTTGTGATAAAGAAATTATTCAGTATCTTAAATACTATTTTCATTAATAATAAGTGATGTTACTCTCTGTTTTAACTTTTAATGAATGCCTATTTTTATTATATTAATTGCTATTTTCAGTATTTTAATTGCCTTTTTGACTGCATATTTTAATCAGAATAAATGCCTGAACTTCCGGGCTCTGGTTATCAGGAAAGATTCTTATTTTGTAAGGCAAATGTTTAAAATTTTTGCTTTGTTATAACCCAAATTCGATTTGAAGACGAGTACAAAAACCTTCTAAAATTCAAGTCATTTTGAAAGTTCTATAGAACCATAATTAGTTGCAGGTGAAGTACAGAGATTCGCTCCTAGGAATTTCGTTAAAAAGTTTTTATTTTACGGCGTATGCAGTTTTTAATATCCTTTCCCCCTTTTTAATTAACAATATTTAGCTGCTGCTGTCGTGATATTAGTAGGCATGTGACTTTATGAAGAATATTTTGCTAAGTAAATTAGAAACTTACTTTTAGCAATTTCAATAAACTTAATCAACTCTCTGAAGACGCAGTTCTTAGATACATACAAGCATGCACATAATTGCGTAAAACTTCGTCTATTCTTTTCAGCTCTTTTTACATAGCGCTTGTTTATTATACATTAATTTTTAATTGTACAACTTTTTATTATGTTATTATTATTATATTTATATTATTAGCTTAAATATTTAAATATCTGAACTTGTTCATTGACAATCATTTCTTTATTTGGTATTGTCTACAAAAGAGTATGTTTTTCGTTTAGTTTATTTATTTGGTTTATTTACGGACTCTCTTTAACATCTTAGTTAACCGCCATTCCATTCAATTTAGCGCGTGAAACGGCCGATAAATTTTGCTCAGAGGTATCTTCAATTCTCTTATGTGCCGTAAATCAACACACGAGACCCATGGTCTTACTTCTCTTCCGAATATATGCTTTTCTTGTTTTGTGCTGAAATTTATATATTATGTTTCCACCATATTAAAGAATAATATTTATGTGCTGTAAAGTTTATTCATGTTAGTTCCCTTCTTAATAAATAGTAAATATTTTAAGCAATAGATGGCAGAAATTATTTTAAAAGAGCCCAAAGTTACGGCTATACTAAAACGGTTATTATACACATGCCTTTGTTTTTCTATTAGCCCACAGAATATAATAATAATAATAATAATAATAATAATAATAATACTTGTCATTCTTGCGGTCTTCCTTCTTCCTTGTTCTTATCCGCCATGCAGGCAGGCATGGTGTGATCAGCAGGATCGTTGGCCATTGACTCAGGCAGATAGTTTGAAACCAAGGAAGACCTTTGATGGGTTGTGACTTCACTTCACATCGCTTCTCTTTCTCCTACATGCAGCAAGGGAACTTAAACTAGGATGGAATGCATAAACCTTCGTTTCTTCAATTTTAAATTGTTAGGTCCGGGGCCTCCTTCGTAACCTTCAGTGAACGACCTATTCTTTTATTATATTGGCTTACAGTTCCGTTATAAAATTGCTCGGCAAGGAAAATGTATTGATAGGTCAACATATCAAGTTATTATCATTAAGGCACAGTCTTTAAAGTCTTTGTTCTTTACTAAGCAGATGATTTTGAAGCATGCTCGTACCTTAGTATTTGTTTGCCAATTATTGGATTGAATATTGTGTGGTAAATAAGGCAAATATTTAAAAATAAAAAATTTCAAATTTATTATTTCATTGTTCTACAACAGTTTCATGATGTATTGCTGAGTTACTAGTACGTTTATGCCAATTCTATGTTAAAGTTCTTTAATGTTTTATTACGCTTTGTTGTTATTCACAGTTCAAACCTATTTTACATTTGTTATATACCTTTTATTATTCTGCAAACTATATTGGTTTTTCACTGTTAGAAATTGTAAAACATTGTCCTTCTCCCTTAATGCAAAGTTATCTTTCCATAACCATATCCCGGGGTTTTTCTTTCAGCATACTCCCAAAGTTAAAACTTCTCTGACATCAACGGGAGGGTGACGAACTCGGGCTGGTGAGACTGTTTACTTGTGGTGCACATGCTATTTTCAATTCTTAAAGAGTAAGTATAAATTAAATTTATTCCAGTCATTTCGGAGAGCTCCATATTTACTTGTTTCAAAGAATTAGTTTCGCATATTTCTCACTACTAATGCGCAGGTCCTAGGTTCGATTCCAGGGCAGATCAAGCTGTCTGTCTGTCAAGCTGGGTAACACTTTTTCGAAAACTTTCTTTACTTTGAGAAGGTGGATGTCAGATAGCTTAGAGGCTCCAAGGACTCCATGATCAGTTGCGCCTTTATTAATTAATTTCATTAATTACTGTTCACCTACAACTACAGCATTTAAGTTCACAATCTATAGATGTTGCCATAAGATCAATGCAGTGAAATGACAATAAATAAAACAGCATTTAAAAAAAATACCAATATCAGAGCGACGGAAACTAGTGGTTTTTATACATATTTTAGAAAAGTAAAATCACAAATTAATATGTTTTATTATAAAACTTTCTTTATGTATCATACTAAATTGTTGTTTAAAATTGTGATTTTTTCGCGCTGTATGATTAACTGTTATTGAAACCTGACATAGCATGATTTTGTAACGTACAAGAAAATAAAATTTTGTAACAAATTTATGTAAAATCATTAATTGCAAAATAATCCGATATCAAAGCCGCCTTGAGAAAGTTAAAATGTTTAAAACGTGCATTGTAAAAAATGCAATTTGCATCCGCTTACATAGATTAACAATTAACTAAACATCAAATTCCATATTAAACCAAGGGTGGTAACACTGGAGGTTTATAAGCATTCTATAGCGCTAAATTTTACAAAATGCAGTTTCTAGTTCAAAAGAACTACTTTTAATACGAGAAATTAAATCCGTAATAATTACGGAAATTCTATCCGTAAAGATACGGTCGGAATAGGGTTAAAATTGCTTATAGCTTGACTCTAAAAGCATTAAGTGCAGATTCTGCAAATATCAACTTCAAAGCATTTTCAAGTTGCGTGAATTCAAACTCATTGTCTTGCCTAGGGGCTGTGCAGGCATATGGTTGCTATTTTAAGCCCCATTAAACGTGGACATTTTGGGAATGCAAAACATGCGGTTCAGATTCCACGTCAAAGGGTTAACTATCAACGAGGGTAACAAAGTCCCTTCATCTTATTTACTTGCAATTAACGTGCTAATCCGGCTGCCCAGACCTTCCGGACGATGTAAAATGGAAGTTTTTCCCCTCTTACTCTCTCCGTTTTTTTGGTGCTATGTGGCCGGAGAATGAGATATGTCTAAAGCTATACGGATTTCGCCTTACAAGCGACCGCTTTATATGCAGCTATTCAAGACTTTGCGCTAGCTAACCACACCACGTACTTTGGCTACCTCCTCCATTCCTACAAGAACGCCGGGAAATTCTATGCCACAGTACCTCTAAAAGACGGCACAATTTTAATAAAACATTTTCAATGTCTAAAATTAAAAATGTTTAGACTTGCTTAATGAGCGTTTTCAAACATCTTACGAGTTAAGCCACATAAACTCTCGCATTTTGTTCTTATTTGCTTTTTATACCCTTTTTATGCACCCAGATGTTCTTGAGGTGTAAAGGAATATTTTAGCATGCGAATGTTCTCAACGTAATATCCATAAAGAGTATCTTAAGATATCATTACTTTATAAACGTTATTAGACTTCTGCTCGACGTATACTCTTTGAAAAAGGATTTCAGCCCGAAATTATTTTAGTTATCTGTGTGTTTCTATTTGAAATGCTGAACAGTTTGGTTCATACATACAGAGCCCGGAAGTGGACGAAACGCCTTTTTTTTATCTGGGTGGATATACTTAAGTCAGATAGAAATGAACATGTTTCCACACATCTTCTCTTTTCTTTTTCTTTCTTCCTTTCTTTCTTTTCTTTTCTTCTTTCTTTTCTTTCTTTTTTTCCTGCTTATTTTGGCTTCTGTTGCCTATTTTAAGGTATACACTTTATTTTACCTGTCTTGGATTGTTATGTATTTTTTCTACTATTATTTTCCCATTTTAAAAAGCGTATAAAGAATTCCAATACACCGAAGTGAAAAATGTATAAAAATTAAATACCACGTTCACCTCACAAAAGTATTTATTGATAATCTTATGGTACATTTATTTCTCTTCAAGTAGTTAAAAACTTTATCCTCAGTTCATTTACTTAAGCTCTTTAAATAGCAGAACATTCATTAGTAAAAGGAATGCACAGTTAACTCGGACATAGGATAGCGGGAAATAGGATGAGGGAAGTACTGTAGTTCTGATTAGTCTTGGCGAATCCCCTTGTATCGATCTGCGCGAGACAATTCTAGGAAAGTTGTAGTGGAGCTAACTTCTCAGCTGCATAAATATAACAAACAACTGCAAGCGAGAAAGATGAGAGCGGTGCAGCTGTGCAATAAACCGTCCCTACAATGTGTTTAGTACGGAAGTAAGAGCGATGCTAACCTGATTCCCCTACAAACTCTACCAGAAACCACTGCGCATCTTTTGCTCATTTGCCAGGACTTTGTCTTGATCAACTATCGTGAAAGGTGAATGTTTTGTTGTAACTGTTACGAGTCCTTCCAACATAGCTTGTTTTAAATATGCTCCAATCATTTCAGTGGAAGTAGAACGTTCGTTTTCCACGATGAAAAAAGTTCCCTCTGAAACACAGCTAACTATAACAGTTGTTATCTTGAAAAAGCATCTTGTTGTTGCTTGTAAGTAAGCTTATGTACTTTAATTATGTGATAAAGAGATTGAGTATCTTAAATACGTATTTTAATTAATGAGTGATTTTATTTATTGTTTTCACTTTTAATAAATGCATATTTTAATTATATTACTATCTACTTCTAGTATTTTAAGTGCTTTTTGCCTGCCTATTTTAACCAAAATAAATTCTTGAGCTTTCGGGCTCTTAATATAGCAATAAATCCTTGATAGAAATTTATGTAATATCATTTGTTGCAATATGACGTGATATCCAAACCGCCGTGAGAATTATAAAAATAGAGGTAAAAATGTAAAACATTATAAAATATGTAAATTGCATCCGCTTACATAGATTAATGATTCATAATTAATCATCTTCTGCTTTTAAAGAAGAATACAACCGGAGAAATATAGCGATGTTTGTATTATTGTATAGGTGTTGTATATATTATTTTTTCTAGTACTTGTTATTTTATAATAGCATATATATATACTTATCTTCTGAAAAAGAATACGAGGTTTCCGAAATATAGCAAAAATTGTGCGACTATTTAAGTGTTTTATTTATTTCTGCTTCTCTAGTTCTTGTTGTATAGTTACATTGTTCAAACAATTACTTTATTTTACCGAATTCCGAAGGAATGTAAACTATTGCGGATGAACCCATGAAACTATTTTTGAAAAATTCTTCAAATTTATATCGATTCCATCTACTAGAACACACACACACACACACACACACACACACACACACATATATATATATATATATATATACACGTGTGCGTGCCTCTGTTAACGCTCTAGCGTTTGCAATTGTTTTTTCTCATATAACGATCAATTAATAAACGATTGGTCCAGTTTCTTAACCAGCAAAATTGGATCATTGAGGGTGGGGTTTAACGTAAAGCGAAAATGTAAAATAACATTTAAAAAACGCTCTAGCGAACGCTTTTTTTTCTCAACGAAACTCGATATATGCCATTAAAATAAATCAATAAAAATGTTTCTGAAAATCAGTGAAGTCAGAATATTAAAAGTGGGAGTTTATGCGAAACCCAAAATTTAAAAATCGCTCTAGCGAACACCTATATCTGTTATTTCTTTCGCAACAAAACTTGATATTTACCATTTAAATAAAATAAAACAGAATAGTTTCTGAAAATCAAGGAAATCCGGCAATTAAGAGTATAACATGTAAAGAGGGGTGGTTAAAGTGAAATTTAAAAACAATTTAATATAATTTTTTTTAATGAAATCCAGTGTATGATACTGAAATAAAATAAGAAAAATAGTTTTTGAATATTAGTGAAATTAGATTAAAATAAGAAAAATGGTTTTTGAAAAATAGTGAAATCAGATTATTAGAAGTTTCCCTGAAACTCAAAATTTAAAAATCGCTCTAACCGCATCCATATTTCATTTTTTGCAACGAAGCTCGATATATACCAATTAAATAAAAATTATACTGAAAAAAAAACAGGCCATTAGGAGGGTGATTTACCTAAAACCCAAAATTTAAAAATTCTCTAGTGGCATCAATGTTTTTTTTTTTCCTTCACACAACAAAATTTGATATATACCATTTAAATAAAACAAGAAAAATAGCTTCTGAAAATTAGGGAAATCGGACCATTAGGAATAGGCATATATCTGAAAATCGAAATTTAAAAAACGCTCTGACGTTTAATATTCTCTCAATTATTTCAGAATAAATGGACGAATTAACTCACCATATAAACTGCATTTATAACGATGCAGTTTTTATATTTAACAAAACCATTGTCGTGAAGATAGCAAGTGTGAAATATTAATGTAATGTGTATGTGAGAATTATATTTGTATGTAAGAGCGCTCTGTAATAACATTTAGAAAACGTTTAAATTATGTACCATGCTTTTATTACAATTAAAATACATTGAATTTCAAAACCAATGAAAATCGATAGAACTTTCGGTTGTTTATTGTTGATTGTGTATATTTGCTTAGTACATTGTAATTGTTTTTAAATAGTAACTGCTTTTTGTTTTATAGACACATATAAACTTCTTAGTTATTTATTTTCCAATATTTTAATGAATGTAAAGAAGATATCAAGAGCTCAGTTCATAAATATGGTTACATTTAAAATGTTTAAAAATACCCACACAATATAGCTTTATCTGTAAGTGGCCATATATTTAATTTAAATAATATTATACTTACTTTTCGTGGTTTATTATTATTATTATTGTTATTATTGTTATTATTATTATTATTATTATTATTATTATTATTATTATTATTTTAAAATGTGATTTTTCTTTTGTAATAATATAGATTACAAGAATTCTAATTTTGTTCTGTTTACTTTTGAAAATCAGAGAATTTCATTAGAGATATTTATTTTCAAGCGACTTTGAAGAGGGGGGGGGGAACAACCACTCTAGTTAAGTAATGTTATATTTCAGTTTTTCTTTTACAGTTTGTTGTGCTAATACCATACAGTAACGCCATAACTTATTTCATTAATTAATAAGGCCATAATTTGGATTTTATATTATTTTTTAGTGTTTCTGCTTGCTGAGGAATTCGCTTAGTTATTCAGCTCCTACGTGATGGACTTTTTAATTTTCCTTATATACAATATATATAATAAAAAGCATATAATATCCTTTTGTTTGTTACATTTCATTAACAAGTTCTTAAAAGTGCAACAATTTTTTCCCATTAATGTGTAAGTAATATATTAAATATATTGTTAAATATAGCATTTATAACATGATTTAATGCAATGTGCGATTTAACAAAATGTTACGTTAAGGATAGGTGAATACTTTGAAAAAAAGTATGAATTTCTTACTTGCACAATCTATATAGCTTTTTGGCACAAGAGATTTTTAACAGCATGTTAAGAGATACGAGTTAAAAACAAATTTAGTTACATTATAAAATGCCTGTTGTTCGCTTAGGTGGTATTCGAATCACGCATATTCAGTCGTCCTGGCTAACGCTCTAACCAACTAAGCTACCATGTCCTCCAAGCACGAACCTCTCTCATCTGATTCTCCCCGGAGAGTTGCCTAAGGTTTCTGTAATATGAGAGATTAACTCCTTAAGAGCGATTAGTAACGCTACAAGTAATTTTGTGCAGGGGTATCTATTAGTTTAACCACAAACTATATAAGGGTAGGTATATACAGGATGTAACAAAAAGCTTTGTAAATTTTGGAGAAATATTCCTTGCATACAGAGAGTACAAATATGTTACATGAACATTGGTCCGGAAATACTTTATTTCCTTGTTAGAGCCCTTCGTCTACAACTCGCTTACAGGGTGTCAATTTCAGCATAGCTGCCCTGCGGCATAACCCCACAACAGAACAGCTGCTTAATACGTACAGTTGATAAACATTAGCTTTTAACTCTGGTTAAAAGAAGTGGGGGTGTTGTAACTACTCTTAGTTCCTCCGTTTACCATGTTGTTGGTCGTTCTGCACCATGTAGTCCGCTTGTTATGCTACTCACTTCATTGCTTAACGTAGCACCGAGCACGTAGTATCAGTTCTGTTTGTTTACGAATTTCGTTCCAGGTATAGTAAAATGAGATATTCAAATGTGGAGTTGGCAGATGCTAATAAGATCTATGGATTAGCCGAAGGTGTACAGTCTTCTTGCTCATTCTGCAGGACTGCCAGACAGTACGAAATGCTCCAGGAATACCGCAGCGCATCAGGGAGTCCATGTGACGACGGGTTGATGGACGTAACCGTGCTAACGGAGGACATTTTGAACATTTCATATTATTTTCTATTTCCCACAATTCAGTTTTTTAATATTCACAGTGTAGAAAGAGTTCTAACAAGGAGATAAAGCAATTCTCATGTTCGTATATATTTTATTCTGTATAAACGTTTTGACATACAGTTTTGTTACAGTCTGTAAATGGATGCTGGTTGAGCGTCAGTCCAGAAGACCGAAAATCCGTGGTTTGAATCCCAGCCATGGCCCAATATGTCCTATATATGGCTAGTGAGAAAGAACAATATCCATGTATAATTTTGCTTGTATTTATTCCATTCAAAATGCAGATTTTTGTCTACTGTCTTCAAATTTTCAACATCAGAAAATATTTTAAAAATCGTCATATAATTTTGGATACCCTTCATATTACTCAAAATATAAGATAATTAATTTGATAAATTATGAATAATTGTAAAGCATTTAATGTTTAAACGTTTAGAATTTTTTATATGAGTAAACCAGATCAGTACAAAAATATGTTTGTCAAGCTGTTTTCTCAACAGATTAATATGTTCATATTTTTATTTGATCAGAACTATAAAATCAGCACCGTGAGGAACATTTAACACATTAGCATATAAAAGTAAATAAGTTCAAAAACTATTACAATCATAACACGAACATTTAACCACGTGTGTCGCATCTACTGGTACAGCACCTGTGATAAAACTTTGAAGGGATTTATTTACAAGTTACAAGATTCAAAATGTCACACGTGGGTATCCTCAAGGCCTCTCTTGCCCAACTTAAGTCAATGCAGCAGCAATACTTCGTGCTTTCTTCAGAACTAAACTAATCAAGGAATGCAGCATATTTAAAACTTGAAAGCTTTCCGTTCCTCTGCCGCCCAACCCCCCTATGCAGAAGCGAAGCATCTTTAAGACTGCAAGGCTTAGTTTATCACAAATGAGTATGTTAGTATGTGATAATATTTATTGACAAATTTAAATAAATAGGAGCTGTCTGTGACATATATAACCCATCACCAACAATACAATCGAAGACAGCCTGTCTTGCACATGCGCAGCAAGTCAATGTATTTATGTGATTTTTCAAGTCAATGTATGGGAAAGATGAAGGGGGTCATTCATTGAGTTTTCCTTACTGTGTAGGCTAGCTTTGAACTCTATGTCTGCCCTCCTCTGGGTATTTGAAGAACCTGAAGCCCAACAAGTACATGACATTAACTTAAAATTCAGTATTTCATTATTTATGATTATACTACGGTGATATCCATTGATGTAATTTTTATATTGATGTAAATACCATTTTTTATAACTGTTATTTTTAAATTTTTTTTTAAACTCCGTTTATCGTATGTCAGTTTGTGCAGGACCACGACCCGTATGATAGGTTGGTATATCTTATTTATAACTATTTACGTAATTGTAAACTGTAGCATAACGGCGTGGTATTTTATTAGAATTATAGTGATAGGGATGATAAAAGGTTCAGTGAGGTCAAGAATTAATGTCCAGAGTTACAGAATTAGCACAGAATAAGAACCGGAGTTTTGAGCTCACATACAAAAAGATCTAAGGCATGTCATTTTTTTTAATGGTGTTTAACGCCCGTGTTTACTACGAAGCACACAGGCGGTGAACACTGATGATACATGAGGTGATATATTGGGAAATATATCCAGGCCTAAGTTTAGGGTTCCTCCCCGGCATTTGCCAATTATGAGGACTAAGGAAAGCCTGGAAAAACCCTCAGTCAGGGAGGACGGTTCTGGCAGGATTGGAACCCCAGACTTCCCGCTCATGAGTTCGTGCCTTAACGACCTCGGCCACCCGTGGCGGTAAGGTAAGTCATAGAGCACAAACTTCTTTCAATATTTCATGCGCTTTAATTTAATTATATCTTGCAATTATAATACAATTCCATAATTTTGATCATGAAAATGTTTTACGACAACATTACATTATAGAACATCTTGATTTGATAGTCTTTTCTTGCTATACGTAACCTAAATTAGATTTTCCATTCATTTCGCTATTCCATACAAAAAGCCACGCTTGCCACTGTTCCTATGTACCTATGACATTTCTTCCGATATATTGTTCTTAAATTGTATATATCTGTTATTTCAATATGTTATATCATTTGTGTCATTTATAGCCGGGCCATAGATCGTGTATATGCGTAGTTCTGTTGCACTGCAGTGACCTCTAGTAGCGCACTAGCAGTGAATGACCCGCTCAAGGCTACGTTTATCAGCTGTTATACTGTGTCAGTTGCTGCCTTCTGTTCGAGCTGTAAAGACTAGAGTTTGTTCATTGTGCGTCTCAAAAGTGAAAGTTTATTCAAGACACCTGTGTTGTGTGTGAATTACAATAGATTGTTCTTATTAGTCCACTGAAATGCCTACCGAAAAATTCACGCTTGAACAAAGAATTTTTATGTACGATAGATACGTAAAAACTGAAGCATGTAGACAGGGTGTAGACAATTTCAGGAGAAATTTCCTGGTATTCCAGTTCCAGGTAGAGAAACTGTCAGATGTCTGGTTTATAAGTTTAGGACAACGGGATCGCTAAATGCTAAACCTTAGAAGCGAAAAAGAAATGTTCAAACGGAGCAACAAAAAAAAAAAAAAAAAGAAAAAAAGAAAGAGAAAAAAAGAAAAAAAAAAGAAAGAGAAAAAAAAAAGAAAAAGAAAGAAAGAAAGAAAGAAAGAAAGAAAGAAAAGAAAAGAAAATTCGCGAAAATGGTGCATCATTCGAACGCTCTCAAAAGAAGTCTTTAAGACATGTTGCACAGCAAGTGGGTTCGGAAATTTTATGTGAAGATGCCAGGAATATCTGAATATTGATGGGCACCACTTATAAAAAGGTTAGTAGCCATTATAGTGCATATTCCTATCACTCATGAGTAAGTAACGCGGGAGTTTTAGAACGGAACACCCCCCAGTGTAACAGACAATAAGCGGAGCACGCATACGCGCGATCCGCGGCCCGGAATTATAAGGAACGCTCTTTAGAAATTTCGTTTTAATTTTTATACCATAAGAACAAGCAGTAGATTTAGGAATAATGAGCACCGAAGCTTACAAAATTCAAAACGAGAAAAATGGCTTTAAAGCTTTGAGAATAAATTCTTGCCTAACTGACACGTGTGAAACATTTCCCATAAGCCGCCGAAATGTTTTCCTTAAAGCGCATAGTACTTTCATAAAATTAAATCCGATACGTTTTTTGAAAAATTAACTGAATTAAATGGGGAGATAGCTGTTCAAGTATAATTTTCATCTATAACTTCAGATGCATACATACAAATTTTACATAATGTGCAGTTTGGACTGTTTCTTAGGGAGTCTTGCTTTTCAAATATTTCAGAGAACGCCAGCTGGGTTTTCTAATATGTCTGCTTCCACGGATCTCAGACATGATCTGTAAAGGAGTAATTCATTTTTTACTGTCTGAAAGCTGCACAAATTCATGACACATATTTTAGTCAAATTTCAAAAAGCATCGTTAACGTTTAAACCAATGCAAACGAAAGTTGGGATGGTCAAACTGGTGGCGACTCGGAGTGGTTGGTAACACAACCAGTAGCTTCGCTTTATTGTTATGCACAAAGTTGTGGCAGTGGCATCAACTGCTCTCCCGCTCATAACCGTTACAATGGCAACTGTTTGGTTAACCGGCTTCACCATTAGGCTCAAACTGCTGGCATTTCGTCGGATTTATAAGCGGCCGAGAGTTAATCTACCCCGATGCGGCGAAATCAGTTCACGATGGCTTTCCTTAACGCCCTTGTGTGCAGCAGTCTGGGTAACGCATCCGCATGGTTCAAAACTAACATAGATCTCGCAGATATAGTACAAAGCTTGATACATCATTACTGTAACAAACCTCACCTGCTTTAAAATCATTTCTTGTTCCTCTTCCATCACAGTGGGCACTTAGTTGGAAATATTAAGTTCTTTTCTGTAACTAATTAAAGAAAAAAAAACTTTCAAACTTAAAATCCATTACGCACATATGTACCTTTCTAATAAAAAAAAACATTTTAAATATTGGTGTAACGCTTTGTATGCCATATACTAAATAGTCTTCGCTTTTACTTTACAAGGGAAGTTCTAAATTTTTTTTCGGCCTGACTCGGAGATGTTCATCAGGATAACCAAATTACTATGATAGTTGTTAAGTATCATCCTTTAGATGGCGCGATGTAAAGTTTCAGACGCGTAAGTGTAGACACTTGTTTGTGATAATCGTGTAAACAAACTAGTGTTAACATTTTCTACATAATGGAAAAAAGTGAAATAAAGGACTTCGTTGCGAAGGGTTTAACCCCAATAGAAATCCAAAAGGAGTTAGATTCCACATTAAAGAATTCTTCCCTTCGTTTTCGACGGTTAAAAAACGGGTTGCTGAATTTAAGCATGGCCATACATTCATTCAAGATAATGAGCACTCAGGGCGTCCCAAAACTTTTGCAACCGACGAGATTGCAACAAAAATTCACAATGTAGTAGTCAATGGTCGCCGAGAAGGTATGCGAGTTGGTTCTCATTGCAAAGACCTCGATATGTCCGTCTATCACATTTTACACGAAGATTTTGGTATGAGAAAACTTTCCGTTCGATGGGCTGGCCGTTTGTGCCTACGTCCCAACGAGGGTAACTCCGCCCCATCCAAGGAGTACGAGTAGAAAAAAAAAACACGATAGAATAACCGGCTCAATTGGAAATTGAACTCAGAACCTTCCGAATGCGAGTCTCAGGCGCTACCGACTGAGTTGCATCGGTCGGTCTCATGAACGGGAAGTTTGTTGTTCGAATCCCGCAAGGACAGATTTTTTCCTTTCCATTAGTTTTCCCTCGGGCAAATGACGGAGAGGTGCCCTAAACCTAGACCTAAAATGCTTCCATTTCAAAATTAATTGCTCAATGTATAATTTCATTTCATGCATCATCACTGTCCCCTTATAGTAGTACACCATACTTAAATGATATTAAAAATTCACACTCCTTAGATTTAAATCATTATATCATATTTACGCGAGTCTAATGCGCCATTGAATGTAATGTGCACTCCAAATTCGAAACTTAAAATTATAAAAAAAGATTTTGGCATATTGTTGTACGGCGTCTTAGCGATAAGCACGTCAGCTTCATAAAACAATCAGAGAGTGTACTATTGTTACATCTCGGAGCACGCAGGACAAAATTCATCACTCGTGCTGTTGTCAGAACAGTTGGCGTAGGTCAAAGATGAAAAAATTATTTCTTATGGTGTCACTAGTCGCAAGTTACCCGCTCTTCCTCCTTTCATGTACGAATTCCAAAGCTTTTTCTTCAATATCAGAATGTCTTCCTTTGCGAGGACGAGTGAATTTCTTCGTACTAACTTCAGTTACAAATAACGTCAATTTCTGTTGCCGCCGAGCGCACGTTGCTCTCAGCTGCATTGACCTCTCTACCTGCCTTTCTGTCATCTCCCCCCCCCCCACCTTTTCCATCATGAAGAATTATTTTACGCTTGAAAGTAATATCATAAGATGTCCTGCGTTTGCCCTCCATTTCGTGTTTACCTACTTTTCAAACGTTCTATGCAATAATAGATCAACAATAAATGTAACGAAGTCGAGCAGTGCAACAATAAAAGGTTTAATGTGAATGAAGTTACCGGCGAACTAAGGAAAGGATTTGCACTCGAATCTAATGCGCCATCGAATGTAATGCGCACCATAGTTTTGAATACCACATTTGAGCGAAAGGTGCTCATTAGATTCGTGTAAATATGGTGTGTTGTTTAAGGCTAACCGATTCCTTTGCAAAAAATTTATACACCATCCATTTCTTGAGTTTGTTTTTTCCTCCTCTTTGCAGTTTTTTTTTTCCACTTTTTTAATGGTGTTAACGCCCGTTTTTACTACTGAGGCCCCACAGGCGGTGGACACTGATGATACATGAGATGAAATGATTAATTGGGAAAGGAGTATTACTTCTTCTTCTTTTTTAAAGGAATGAACCTTTTCAGGCCTAAGCTTAGGGTATCTTCCCGGTTCCAGGCCTAAGTTTAGGGTAGCTTCCCGGCATTTGCCATTATGAGGACTGAGGAAAACCTGGAAAAAAAAATACCTTAGTCAAGCAGGATAGTCCTAGTGGGAATCGAACCGGAGACCTTCCCGCTCACGAGTCCGTGCCTTAACGACCTCAGCCACCTGTGGCGGTAAGCTGGAGATGTAAGTAATGTCACATAAAACCTTAAGGAATAGAACGTAATTTAATACAAGTTTCAAAAAATAGGCTTGCAAATAAATAATTTCTAAGTATTTAAATATATGGAGTGACTTAAAATTAAATTAGTGGAAATGGAGCGTGAGAGCGGATGAGATAAAGATATATCAATTATGAGGAAAAGCAGGGATAAAACATGAAATGGGAAGGGTTAAAAGCAGTTGGGATGTTGTAAAGTTAACAATTTTTAGTACGTAGCAGAGCAAAAGAAGATTTGGAAGGTAAATTTACATTTGCAAATGTAAATATAAATGATCAAGGTTGTGTTAGTGTGCGGGTGAATGAGAACGTTATTAATTTTAAAATATTAAAAAAGTAATTGGCAATAGTTCTTCCCTTTAATAAAGAAAGTGCTTCTAAATAAACAGACGATATGTGCAAGGAAACAAGTATTTGGAATATGAATCCAAAATGGAATAAAAGAGAAAAAAATATTGTAGCAATAAAACTATTGATAGTCACAGAGTGGGAAAGAAGTAGGAAGAGCAAGAGGCAAATGGATTAGGAAAGTGAAGAGAGAAAAAGTAGGCGAAATAGGTCTGTAACTTGTGTCTAAGATCATGAAGCCACGACATATTTAGACTTCAAGTAAAGTTGGGTCACTCTCAACTGTAAAAACTATATAAATATTTTGTTACACTTTTTGTAATGAAAGAATAAACGAAATATTCTATTCTGTTCTCTATGGAGTGACTTATAAGGCACTCTATAGATATAACACTGAAACCTCGCTGGTATAGTACAAAATATACGGCTTTAAAAGCAGAAAAAGGTCAAACAAGGCTCATATAATTATAAACTGAATTCAGACTATTTTAAAGTCAAAATTTAACAGATAAATTTGAAAAAATACGAGACTTTCATCAGAACATTAATATTAAAAGCTTAAATCTGATTAAAAAAGAGTTAAGGACCAAAATTAGTTCCAAACCTTAAAGTATTTATTTTTAAGGTTTCCTAGAAAGAGTGTCTTTTTAATACCTAACACTCTACTACAATTATTTGTACTACCGAATACTCAGGTTCATATTGGTTTGATGCACAGAGAACTAGCAATGTTATTTCACCTGACACGGGACGGTCTCCCCGAGGCGAGATGTTTCGGACGAGCAATGACTTTCCCTCGTTGTACAGAATAAACATGCAACAGAACGGATAGAGGAGGTCATGCCTGCTACGTGATTCCCTAGCCTCAAATTAAACTGCTCCGTGTTTCCAAACCAACTTCTCCATGTTACTTCCGTTCAACTAGAATTTCTTTCAGTCACATTTCGATAAGCAGTGTTGCTGGTAATGAATGAAGTTTATATAAAGCACATGTTACATACTGACAGAAATTAGGAGCAACTAAAAGCAAAATAATATTCATTTACTTACTATTGCAAGAATTAAAGCCACGGGGGCCTTCTCTTCCACTCTACCAGACGAAAAACCAGCAAAAATATAGATTACTATATACATAGTTATATAATATACGCAAAAAGCCAAATTAAAGATATAAAATGGATGTAAATTTATATATTTTAATATGGTCAGAAATGTATTAAAGATAGTGCTAGAATTCCATTGTGCTTAAATAAATTTTCTCTAGTAGAAGGAAGGAGGAAAATAAAGGAAAAAGAAGAAGAAGCAGCGGGAGACTAATTGTTGTGATCCCTAGCGTTGGGATGACAATTTAATGTACCTACGATTAAAGTGCTTTATTGTCCGACTTCAGGAGGAAGGGAATTCCAGATTCAGGGAACTAACACGCTGATAAGGTTGAGTAGAAATGTGTTAGGTGACGAGAGATAGAGAGTAAAGTCATATTCCGGGTTCGAGGTAGGGACAGGTATACGAAGCGAGAGGCGATATACTGAGGGAAGGAGGTACGGAGGATTTTGAACAGGAGAGTAAGGGAATGGAAAGACCTACGTTCTTTTAGAGGAACTATGACAGTTGATTGAGTAGGAGAGTCACATGATCAAATTTACGAGTGTTGTAGACGATAGGAACACAGGCACTATGAACGTGTTGTAATTTGTATTCAGATTAGGGTACAACACAACACAACACAATAATCCTAATGAGACGTCAAGTACTTGAATGAAATTCTTTTTGAAATTAAGAGGAATATATTTTGATATATGTTTTAATGTGTAAATCAAAGTAAATACTTTATTGCGTGTATTAACAAAGTTAAAAGCACACAAATTGAAGATTTTTGGTTCTTTTTTCGGTTAGGTAAGTTTCAGAATAAGTTTCGATAAGATATTAAATATGCATCTAGTCATTGGTCTCGATAACTTGGGTTGGAGGAGAATGGAGGAGATCGGGACTATCTCCTTTTTTTTTTTCCCCCCCCTCGAAAACTTAGCTTATAGGAAAGGTAGTCAAATGTTTTAATTTCACAGATTTTCTGGAGTACAATAAAGCACAAATAAACTACATTCAAATAAATTTATCACTACAATGCACATTGCATAGCATTACACTATTACTGATTTTTAAAGAATCTGTCAACGACTTTTTATTTCTGATTCCGAGATGTTTTTATACACGCAATGTCTCGCCAACGGTTCACGAGTAGAACATTTGTAGTGGTTGCTTTATCCTGCTGTTCCACATACCACAGGGCTACTTTGAACGCCGCAACACACTCACTGTGACTCAACTCTCCTCTTGTTCTCCATCGTTAAAACCGCGGAGCCTCAAACGTTTCAGTTAGGGGCAACTTGCTGCTCCTACCTCAATGGAGCGGTGGAAGAAGGGGAGATTCGATTGGTGTATTTTCGTGTTACGTCATTAATCGCTGATTGTTACATTTGATATCGTTTTACATGCCTATTCTGTTCTGATTATTCAACCGCAATATGGCATTTCCTGACATCAGTAATAAGCCCAGGCTGTAGTATAGATCGACTGACCCTGTTTACGACGCACATGTACTTCATGACAATCGTGCACTCGCGTCATTTGGCTATCTTCGTGTAAGTAACACGCGAATTCCCTGTTCTTAATCCCGGCTTCGCTACTTGCTTAACAAAGTGACTAAAACTGTTCAAAGTAATATAGGTCGAGGCAAGACTGTAAGCTAAGTCCTGTACTTTTTAATTTGTTCATCGATGATATTCTAGAGGCAATTAGTATGACTAATAACATGATCCAGTAATTAACAAGTAACCTGGTTTGTTAATTGCAGGTGATCTAGCGGCAGGGCCAATAACCGATGTTGGATTAATGAAAGTAATTGAAGCACTAGATAAGTTCTATAGGAAATGGAGTGTAAGAATTAATATAAGTAAATAAAAACTTGGTATTTAAAAAGGGTAGCAAAAGTGGTATTGGCAAGGAAGAGAAACTGAGGTGGTTAATACATTTGATTATCTGGGAATAAAATTAAACGGATGGAATGAGCAAAAGAAAAGGAAAACTTGAAAGCCGCAAAAACATGTTTAGAGAAAATAACAAGGATATAAATAAAATGTTGTAAAGGGTACACCTGACAGAGGTTGAGGTTGATGCTTTATGAAGTGGAGATCCGGGGTGTTGAGCTTCACTCGATGGTGTTGCAGAAGTATAATTAGGAACAATTAGTAACAAAGAGAACATTTTGGAAAGAGCATTGAAATATTGGTTTAGAATTAGAAATTTAGATGATCAGAACAGCTTATATCTGAGTCTGAAAGTATAGAAAAGGCTAAATCAAGGAGAAACTTGGATCGGGAAAATTTTGGGAAAAATTGGTTTTGGAGAAATTTGCAAAACTGGAAAATCATTAGAAAGTGGTGTCTGGAAAGAAATTAAACTAAGAATCAAATATATTGTAAGGCAGGATATATTTGTCAGTTTTAATTTCAAAACTTCATTGAGTATATATAGAGATTTTGAAATCAGTGTGGAGTAGAGAAGATAATGTTGATCAGTGTGGCAAAGCAGCAAGAGAAGGTTTTACATGGGCTAGAATGAGGGTTAAGAGTATGGAGGGATTTAGAAAAATGCCCACTCCGTAATCGAAAGGATAATAATTGGTATATATTATTAGAATGTGAAGAAATCAAAATTCTTAAAGAGAAAATAGTGAAGAAGTGGTCCAAATTGCCAAGAGAAATCAGGGAAAAAAGAGAAAGAATATAAAGGAAACAGGAAATTATTTAGGTAAAGAAAATTCCTAAGCAAGATAATGATGAAAGTAAAACAGATTATTTAATATATAGCAGATTTAAAGGGAAAATAGAGTTCAATGGCTAGATAACTACTATATTAGAGACTATTGGGGCCTCCATGGGAAATAAGCAAATTAGTGATTTGTGAACTGATTCATTAGGTGAAGTATAATAAAGGGTTTTAAAGTATTTTGGTTAATATTAGTGTTGGTGAAAATTGTAGATATTTTGTTGTATGTCTAGGGGTAAATAGGTTATTTAGAAACAAGGGAATTATTGATATAGAAATTGTAGTTAATTGCTTAAAATAATTGTTTATGTATAAAATGTTTATAGTATTGTGTTATTGGTTGCATCGGATCCTGCTCCTTTGAAGTGTTTGATATATTGATTATTGGTCGCTTCGGTGTTGTTGCCCAAGCTTCAATGACATCAATTTCTCAGGATGAATACTGCTATTTTGTTGATTCGTACTCAACTGGACTGAAAGAGGATTTCAACAGAATAAACAAGCACGCGATGCGACATAATATATATATATATATATATACACATTGGTATATATATTGGTATTTTATTGTGTTACAACTTTTTCGCATCCTCTGGTGTTTTGCGTACGATATACACTGATACAAACTTAGTAGCCGAGTGTGAAACTTCACAATGCGTAATATGTATTGAGAACTGAGGAATTGCTTATCTCTAACCGCGCGTAGATCCTATAATTGCCTGCTTCAGCCACGTCGAACTTACAACCGCTCCTGAGCAATGAGCAAATGCAAACTGAATACCCCAGCGGAGCGACCGTCTTCTTATATATTAAATTCAAACCAAGTAATCGTGGGCCTAACGGTTTCCACGGAGCCACAAAGGCACACGCAATCTTCGGGCTTATCTTTAAAAGTTCAAACATATATTCTTCATTGGCTGGTTCAAGTTCTCCTACTTCGCGTGCGATACGCTAATTTTGAAAGTTTAAACATTTTGCTCGCTTTGGCTATTTAAAGGGCGAATAGTACTACGTCCGTTGGGTTCACAGACCTTAACGATCTTAAAAATCCTTCAGTTTTATTAATCTTACTATGGCAGCCCTTTAAAAAAGAAAGAAGAGGCTTCACACGCGACCCTTGGGTTACTTACTCTGAACAGAGATTTTATGAACCTTTTGTTGACTTTCCAAGCTGTAATAAAACACCAATGAGCTTTAGTAGCTTCTGTACAATTCTTACATTAAAGTTAAAGCTTATGACACACACACATATATACATAATATTTATATTGCTAATTACAACTCCAAAATATGATTGGGCTTACATAAATAAGCACTATAATTATATTTCAGCGGGGGTGGAACGGAGGAATTGTTACATCATCTTCTGATTCATAGACTGGATTAAATCGATGATGGCAGGTGCACGAATATCACCGCAAGTCGTGGAATGCGAAGGCGCTTTATTAATAAATAGAATGACTTTGAGAGGCAAATGCTTCTTTTTGAAATTTGCTGCTGTCTTAGGTGCAAACTTTTCGAATAACTAACTTATATTTCGCGATTCATCCAAGAATTTTTCTACATCTTGTAGACGGTAAGTAGATCTGACATGGATAAGCTTTATAAAGCCTTTGGCTCAGCAGATTTTTCAACCACAACGATCTTCAATTTATGATTCCCTATGCATTATTCTTTTTTAGTTCTTCTCTGCATCTTTCTCTCGATATTTACTGTTTTAAGAGCAATGTTTTGTAGATGATGCCACTTTCGTCACATACGTACAACTGATCATTTGTGAGGTTCATTCTTCATTATTTCTTGTATCATTTTCCGAAATGGCTAGACAGTGGCATGGCCAGCAAAAAATTTCACCGCAGACGGTGTTACTGTACTCCACATCGATCAAGCCACACAACACACTTCATAATCACGCGATATCAGGAGGTCTAAACAGTTAAAAATCTGATCTTATCCAGTGACTTCAGTGCTATATTTCATCTCATTTTATACGTTATACAAACACCCTAAAGCTTTGTTTTATATGCTGATATACGTACATAGCCACAACCTTTGTCTTACAAGCCATACAACGAAGAACTACAGAGGCAATTTTAAATATACACACAAACACGGATAATATGGTAATTGGCTTCACGGACAAGACCAAAACTCCGAGCAGCTACCAACGCACTTAAATGAATGGGCAGATGAAACACTCGTAATAAACCAAAACAAGACCGTACAATTGTATCCAAAGGGGGAAGAGAGGCAAAAGATGGGTATACTTATTTAGGCAATACCCCACTACTGCGAGGTCACAATCTCTCTGAATTGCCACATAAAGGCAGTGATTCTCCTCGCTTGTAAATCTTCAAATAAATACTTTGTGCGCTAAGCATCTTTTTTGTTCTTTTGACTCTACATGTGGGTAGCATGAAATACAACGTTTGTTGGAACACACACACACACACACAAAAATCACATTTCTATCTCAAGTGATTAGCGATCTGGGCTCGGATAGGGATTTTTCAAGAATTAATGAATATGTATATTTATGAAAAGATGCATTTTTATAATATAAACTTTAAAAGTAAATTAAATGCTTCACAAAACCGTAATAATAATAATAATAATAATAATAATAATAATCCATTTTCTTGTTTATACAGATTAAATAGAAGAAATCGATACCTTGTTATGACAACTCTTTAATACCGAAGGTGCCAAAAATGTATATTCACAACAACGTAATGTGTAGTATGATGTTCTGTAAACAGATGTGACTCACATACATTATGATAGCGTTGCTACGTGACAGGTATATCAACAATGAACAAATGAAGCCAAGTTTTCGTATGATGTTCTGTAAACATATGTGACTCACATTACGTTATGCTAGCGTTGCTGCTATAAAACGGAGCTTTCGTTTGAACAGCGGAAAGTAATTTTGAAGTGGTATTGGAAAACCGAGAATGTTGTTGAAGTTCAAAGGCAATGGAGACGTATGTACAGAACAGAACCGCCAACGCGAGTAACAATTGCATACATTCGAGTCAAATTTGAGATTCATGTTACCGTATACCGTAGAAAACCAGCTACATTAGCAGCATTTCGGGAAGAAACTGAAACGGTATGTGCTGCAATCGCTGAGGACACTTTCGCAAACGTTGCTCAATCAATAGTTCAAAGTACTCAGAAGTATATCGACGCCGAAGGTGGGCATTTTGAGCAACTGTTGTTAACTGTAAAAGTCAAGATGATTAGTGATCATCATTTTCTGTTTGTGTGAATTCAGTTTTGTTATG
>CM060834.1:48827500-48950000 GCA_030762175.1 Metallyticus violacea
GACTAGACCCCTGCCCCATTTTTGTTGGTAATTGAAAACATTACAAAACTTGATGAGTTTGCCTATCAGATGTCACATTTTGTTTAATTATATCTTTCAGTAATTTGAAATTATGTCCATTCTAGGGGGGAACATCCCATATTATTCGTCACAAATTTTCACTTAGCAACTAAGGATTCCTTAAAGATAGCGTCGTTTACAGCTTCTTTACATCTGGAAACTGCAACAATTGCGAATGTAACAGAATAATCGGCGCATACCGTTCTTTCTGAAGCAGATGAGTTAACGTTACAGATAATGTGAGGTTTGTATGAATGAATGGAGTATAATGATCATGATTGCCTAAGGTCAATACTCAAAATATACAAGATTGCCATACTTTTCTAAATAAGTAATTTTCTCTAGTTACGTCCTTAATGATATTCATAAGCGAAATTTGGGAAATTTTATTAAATGTTTTTTCAAGATTATTGTAATCCTAATGCAATGTGGTTCAGAATAAAGTATATCCAAATTTGTGAGCGTTGCATATTCTGCTTAATGCAGAAAATACAATGCGTTCCATTTATATAGCATAGATCGCATATATGCATAGTTCACTTGCACTGCAGCAACTTCGGTATTATTCCGGTAGAGCACTAGAGGTGAATGACCCGCTCAATGTTACGTTTGTCAACTGTGTTACACTGTGTCAGTTGCTGCTTTCTGTTCGAGCTGTAAAGACTAGAGTTTGTTCATTGTGCATCTCAAAAGTGAAAGTTTAATCAAGAAATCTGTGTTTTATGTGAATTACATTAGATTATTCTTATTAGTCCACTGAAATGTCTACCGAAAAATTCACGCTTGAACAAAGAATTTTTTATGTACGAAACATACATAAAAACTGGAGACAGTTGTGTGGACAATTTCAGAAGAAATTTCCTGATATTCTAGTTCCAGGCAGAAAAACTGTTAGAGGTTTGATTAATGAGTTTAGGAAAACATAGGCGCTCTTTAACATTTCAGGTCAACAGCGTCCCATTCTATTCAGGGCGTGAAACGGCCGACAAATTTTGCTCAAAGGCCTCTTCTTTCAGGCTTGAGGTTCTTTTTCGTGCCGTAAATGTACAACACGGGAACCACCAAAGGAAGCCATACTTAAGATTTTTACGCCCGAAAAAATCCATCGATCCTGGCGGGTTCGAACCCGCGATCTTGGGTTTAGAAGGCAAGTATGGTTACCACTACTCCATCAGGACCGACTCTTTAGGACAACGGGATGGCTAAACGCCAAACTTAAGAAGCGAAAAAGAAATTTTTAACGGAAGAAAAATTTGACGAAATTGGTGCATCATTCGAACGCTTTCCAAAGAAGTCTCTAAGACGTGTTGCACAGCAAGTGGGTGTTTCAAAAACCTCTATTTATAGTGCTGTTAAACTTTTAAAATTGAAATTCTATAGAGTGACTATAGTTCATGAATTACAACCTCGTGACGGCAAAAAACGAGTCAATTTCGGTAACAGCGTTTTACAAAATATCGTTGACGATATTATTGACCCAGATTTTATAATTTTCTCAGACGAGACACGATTTAAATGCTAATGTTGCCTCAAAGAACTACAGGTATTGAAGCACAGAGAATCCTAATTTACCTCCCATTGCAATAGACAGTGCGGGGAGCATGCATACGCGCGGTTCGCGGCCAGGCAATATAAGGAACCTCTGTATACGACATTACTGCTGCAAATGTTCCTAAAGACAGGCAGAAAACCCGGCTGCCATTGTATGTTGACTAGCCTGAAAATTATTTTCCGCGCTGTTGTCAGCTGTCGCTTCTTTTTAAAAGTTTTAGTCGCCGATTTCTTTGCATTTTAAGACAAGAACTTACTATTTATTATTTTAATTATACTTTTATAAAAGTGTATGCTCGAAAGTTAAGATGAATTATATTATGGTTACGTTAATGCAAGGCTACGTTATTGGTGTGTGATTGTGTTCTTTCTCGGTACAATAATTATTAATTTTCAAATATTTCATTAAATTAAGCTGTACCACAAACATATACTGCTCCTTTCTTCATAGAGTAATTCATTTGTGTGCTCGAAACGAATGCTGACAGGAATTTGTACATTTTTCCAGGGGTTATTTGTAATAATTTCTAAAATGTTTGTAGACTCAGTGTCATAACTGTTCCTACAGACTACAAATGTCTCAAACACCATGTATTCCCGCTAGGTATAATGTATGCATCGCTTTATAAGTATAGCCCTTAATTATCCTCACGCACAGCCGGAGATTTCACTTTGCATGTGGATTGACATCAAGTCAAGCATTTCCTTCATCAGAAGCCTAGCTGTATCAAGGAAGGCTTTCAGATTGAAATGGCCTCAGGATACACGGACTGCTGTCATTATCTTGCTCTGACAACAGTAATTTCCGTACTAACAGCCACGGGGTTCGTATCCTGCTCATGAAACTTGCAACGGAAACGCCAGCTGGAACGGTAATTTCCACAGAACCTTTGCTTGCTCTGGGGCTATCCAAAGTGAACAAGTAGATATAGATGATATTGGTTTGGTTTCTCTGATATGAATGAGTTCTGTCACATTCCATATACAGCATGGGTCAACTAATATGAAATAGGGCGCCAAGGTATTTTAATAAATCGAATTGATTTGAAAATAATTATATATAAAGAAGGTTAGAATATATACGATTATCTCTTAAATTTTCCCATCTTCCTGCGATTCCAAAATTTAACTTAACAAAAGGCTTGTGTGCTCTTTTTACATTAAAAAAAAACATAGGCTGATTGCTTTCACTCTCTCTCTCTCTCTCTCTCTCTCTCTCTCTCTCTCCCTCTCTCTCTATCTGAATTCCCATAAAATAATTTCGTTAAATTTTATTCGAAACACACTGCGTTCAATACACATATAACAAATCCACTTCTAAGTATGGGATATTTTTTTGTGTATACTGTTTACTTTGAAACACAAATCTAAAAACTATATTTATTTGTCTTAATAATTTGCTATTTGCCATATATTTTAATTTTTCTTGCCTTTGTTTGGGAAATGTTTTGGCAAGATATGAGCTTTAAAATTAGCTATTATTCAGGAGTTCAAAAGCTGTATTTCTATACAAAAAATAATAAAAAAAGGAAATTTTCCCGAATGCTTGTATGAAAATTATTATGTCTAAGGATACCATATATCACAAAACCTTTCTCTTTATACGTGTTATTAGTACAAGTAATATAATGTAAATAATGTAAAGTAAATGTTTGTTTTTCCGTCCTTTATGTACTTTCTAAAGATAGCAAAGCCTGGTAGTAATTTCTTGGGATTAATAGTTGTATCATTTAAGTCAGAGGGGCTTCTACAATATTTTAACTATTTTTATACTGTTGTTTTCCATAAGAACGCCTTTTCCCTTTAAAATATTACTACTTTCCTACAAGACAATGCCAAAGCCAGAAGATTCTCATGAAAAACTGAGCTTTCATTAGCTTCCGATAACTGAAATGGAGCAATCAGTAAAATTAGAAATTATACAAAGCAGAAGACTATGCAACATAATTGAAAAACCAATGAGGTTTTTGACTTCAGGCCGTAACTAAAATATCTACAGGGACCCTAAAAAGAGTAAATGAAGCTAAGACAGAATATTTCGAATAGATATCCACAAAGCAGCGCCACGAAAACAACGAGAATCGGAAAAACGTATTACTAATGAAGGTTATTTGTGCCTACATCCCAATGGGAGCACCTATGGGAGGAACGGATGAAGCGAATGAAATCTGGGCCCTGCTTCACGAACATTTATTCCACAATGGTAGAACTGTAAATTTTTGTCATTAGTCACTTGTCAAAGTTACCTAGCTTAGCGACTGAATCCGAACGCCAAGAAGGCTGTTTCTGAGACATTTATTACTCCATGGACTGTTTGTTGATGCGATTTTGTTTACGCGGCATGTATTTTAAATTGTATATTCAAGTCAGGAAATAGCATTATGTCTACCACATCGAAAATAATCTCTAGTATTCCGAACAAAGAAATAGTACTGCATAAAGAAGTACTATTTGGGCTATTCTCCAATAAAATTACGAAGAAGGACAAAGCCGAAATGTGGAAAATAATAACGTAATTGTGAAAGTGTTGCGGTTAATTACACAGGAGAAAGATTACGCATATGGGAGGGACACATTTTAGCCAAACATCAAGAAAGTTACAATGGTAAATGCTTTTATTTTACTTTTATATTTGCCATTCATATTATTATCTACAAATAATGGTGTAAGTAGCTCAGTTTCTATCGTATTTTTTCAGGTGAAAATAGATAATTCAAGAAGTACCAGAATAGGTCGTGGATTTGAGGCCACATATTGCATAAATAACTCTTAATAAGCTTTATAATTAAAATACGTCGAGTTTAATTGATAGAATCAACATTTAATTTAAAATATGTACACTGGTGTGAAAATTGACCATTCCAGATTCACGGGTAGAATTCCACTATTTAACAATAGGCAATATTACAAGAACAAAATGTTTCGTGAAACAAAACACTGATAAAACAAAATCGCACGCTGGTAATATCAGTCTGCCCCACTTGTAACAAGTAGTTTATGATCGTTAAGTTCTAGAAACACACACTTGTAAAATAATCATTTAATACAGGAATGGAGACTAGCTGTACTAGATCGCGAGCTTCGTGAAACGGGACACTGGCAGTCAGGATCCTCACGTGAAGAGAGGCGGTCAAAGATGGGGTCCTTAACATGCTTCCAGACAGGACACCCCGACACCCCGCTCAGACGTTTCTCTTGCACACCAGACACCAGGGCAGAAACCTATCCAAGCGCAAGCCACTATGTCACCGAACCCTGGCACTTTTCACACTATAACAGAATGAAATGATATAAAATGAGAAATACGTGCAAAGATTTGAACCCAGGATCTACTGAACGTTATCAGTTGATAATGCCTAGATTATGAAACACTTCAGTTCGCAGTCTTTTGTTCCTTGACAGTCAGTCCGCGGCAGCCAGCTATCATCCGAGTAGCGCTAATGAAGAGCCAATAAAGTGCCGTCACTGAGGAATGTGTTGCTAGTTCTGTCGCTAAGCGCCGTAGCATCCTCCTTTCGCCCTCCTTCCACTCCTTTTACATTTTCTTTCCTTCCCTCTCTTTCGTGTTTTTATGTTATTATTCCCTCTGCTTTTCTTATTATTTACTTTTTGTTTTCTATCTCATACCTACATCTGCTGTTTGTTCTTTTCCTTCTATCCTTCCTTCCTCCTATTTTTTTCTTTTCTTTAATTTGTGCAATCTTTATTGATTCTTTATTCGTTCTCCTTTCTTTCCACTCCCCATTTGGTCCTCCAATTTCTTCCATGTCTTGATTTTTTTCTTTCTCAAAAATTTAATTCCAAAGCGACAATCTTCGAGATGGTGGAAGAACGAAGAATTAAATTATTTATTTTGGTGCAAAAATGCCTGGAAATGGCAATCCTGGAAAATGCTCGGTTGAATGGATTCGTAGAAATTCAAGCAAACGGTCTAGCCATTGCCGGAAGTCAATGAGGGAAGAGGCGCTTGGGGAAAATAAAGGAGCATCAAGGGAACAATAAAAAAATAAAAAAAGAACGAAAAGAAGAAGGTGATAGTTGAAGGAGAGGCGGCCCCTAGCTTGGGAAACATCGCTTCACTCTTTTCAAGCAAAAGAGGCAGCAGGATGTGTGTACGACCTGATGCAACTCCGGCGGAAATGAAGGCAGGTTCAATCCGCCGCCTAACTGCCAGGGACGTAGTACAGAAACGAGTCAACCGACGAAAGTGACTTATCCTTCTAAATCTGGCAAGCGCCTTATTTCCGTGAAGCTCATATTTATGTCCTTTGTGCAATCTCGAAAGTTAATGGTGTCACATTTCTGTGCCCTAGCTGACCTTGAAAGTTCCGGTCGCTGAAACAGTGGCGGAATTAGGATTCACTTCATCATACCTGAGACTTACACTCATTTAACCTGAATGACATTTTTATGCAGCTTTCTTTACATCCGGAAGATTAATTATATGTATGTACAATAAAATGAAAAAGAAAGTAACTCTTAGAATAATGTAACTAAAATAACAAGAAATTGAGATACAAAAATAGATAAAACACTTAAATGTCGCAATATTTCGAACAATTTATAGTCTTCCAAGGCAGAAGTGAAGGTGATAAAAGGAAATAATATCGAAGGTAGGTAACGTAATGCATGAAAACAGATAAAACAAAAGGGGAAAAAGGCAGTACCAAACAAACATTTTGATAGGAATAACAGCACGCAGAAGCTTTACTACTACTAATGGTTCAACATTAAATCCCATGTTATGGTCTCAAATTGTGAGACCATGTAGCGTGTCAAATGTAAACAAAACGCACTCTTGTGCATACTAGTGACTGTCGCTAGGTGTCTGATGTTCAAAGCATCATTCGTGTTTTGAAGCATTCTGGGTGTACGGTAATACCGAAAGTTTATCTTGAAATTAGGCGGAACTTGTAGTTCCAACATGACGGCGCTCCTGCACATTTTTATTTGCAGCTCGATATCACCTAAACAGAATATTTGGTGACAGATGGATCGGTCGCGGTGGACCAACTCGGTGGCCTCCACAGTACATCAACTAAGTACGCCCATGGTTGTAATTTTAGGTGTGCAACAGTACTCATTATTTGAGACAGCGCGTACAGTGAGTTACATGTCATTTTGACTGGCAAATGAAGATGTTTCATAACGTCAGATTTCAATTATGACTATGGAGCGCTTCTGTATTATGCTGAATCTGCTACCCCGTGTTCATAACCTCAAAAGGCATAGTTTGGTACTGCTTTTTTGCGTAGTGTTTAACGGCCGTTTTTACTACTTAGGCACCACAGGCGGTGAACACTGATGATATATGAGATGAAATTATATATTGGGAAAGGATTTATTTTTAAGGAAGGAAACGTCCCAGGCCTAAGTTTAGGGTACCTCCCGGCATTTGCCATTTATGAGGAAAATCTGGAAAAAAACCTCAGTCAGGGAGGACGGTCCTGGTGGGAATCGAACCCAGACCTTCCGCTTACGAGTCCATACCTTAACGACATTGGCCACCCATGGCGGTAGGTGCTGCCTTTCTACTTCACAAATTTCTACTCGTTGTTTCACTACCCTGTATATTAATAATTGAAAAAAGTATAATGACAAAGTAGAAAGAAGAATATTAACAATTAAGATTTAAACCCGGTGTATACGCGCTTTATCCAAAAATATTTCTCTATATGTCTCAGAGGTAACTTTAGAGACACGGTTCGGTAACGCATCAATAACTATTAAGTTAAAGCGTCATCGAAATCCTTACAGTGAGATAAGGCATGTAATGCATATATACGACGTTCTTAGAAATACAAGTAGAAAATGAAGAAATGTTCAATTCTGTAGATAGAATGGGGCTGTGGAACGTGACGTGAAATAATAGCGCACAGGTTTTGCATTTAGGACGTTGGCAAGGATATGAACCTGCGACCGGACGCAAATTTGGATGAAGATAGGTTACGGCAAAATATATTTTTTAAGGTTAGGGAGTGTTCTAAAAGTAAGGCGGAGTACAAATTTAGAAAAAAAAAATCACTTTAAGATGAATGCATTAATAAAGTATCGTGATATTCTTTCTAAATAGGTCTGTTAATTTTAATTCCAAACACGTAAGTAGTAACAAGGTTAATGACGTTTTTTTTTTTTTTTTTTTTTTTTTTTTTTTTTTTTTTTTGGAAGTTTTACGTTTGCATTTTAATTTTTTGTTCACTGGGATGGTACGGGATTCTAAAAGATAGGAAGGCTATTTTTGGTCTTGGAACTTTGAGCTAGGTGCCAAGAGATGAAAATTTGTTTCAAAGACGGTGGCCACTGATTGAAAGATAAAAAGGAATATATCAAAATGAAGATATACATTACATTTCTTACGTCCGTGCAAATCGTTTATCATTTTATAACTCAAGAAGAGCTAAACCGGTTCTTTTTTTTTTTGGGGGGGGGTGTTTGGGGTGAATGATTTACTATCAGAACGCTTTAGCAAAAATGCCTGACAACAGATGACTCGTTGCTGCTTTAGGACTGAGGAAAGAAGTCTATGCTCCCATTTTTCACTATACTTATACATGTTTAAATGTTGATGAATAATTTTAAGGACTGTTCTTTTAAAAAGGCCCAACCTTGCTGTTATTTCTGTAACTTTGAACCGCCAGTCTTCCATAATTTCTCATTCCACAAGAGCGATGTTTTCAGGAGTGAGCACCTCCAAGGGGCGACCTGTGCCTCTTCATCTTCAATGCTTTCTCGACCATTCGAAAAAGTTTCGCCCCTTCTTTTACGGCAGAATATTTTTTTTTTATTTGTTTTATTTACGGACGCTCTTTAACAGCTCAGGTCATCAGCGTAAAATTCAACTGAGGGCGTGAAACCGCCGACAAATTTTGCTCAGAGGCCTCTCTTTCAGGCTTGAGGTTCTTTTTCGTGCCGTAAATGTACGACACGGGACCCACGGCTTTACTTCCCTTCCGAAGGAAGCCATACTTAGGATTTTTACGCCCGAAAAAATCCATCGGTCCTGGCCGGGTTCGAACCCGCGATCTTGGATTTAGGAGGCAAGTACACTACACCATCAGGAACGACGACGGCAGAATATGAGGGGGATGTTTTCCCATATACATTGTCTAATCGCTGTTTAATTTCATTTGAGTAAGTTCTTCTTTTGTGAAGAACGTAATAACAAAATGAAACTTCATTTTGAACATGTCACAATCTTCTACAAATATCCTTCTTTATGCAACTGTATCTGAACAAATGAATACAGCGGGGCGGAATTTACTGCTGTGATTATTTACTTAAAGATAAGGTATGACACCAGATAAGGGTTTTGTAATCTTTATCGACTGTACGTATGCTACGCCACTGAAAGCGAGTGCGAAGTGACCCGGATATTTCGGAACGCTGTGGTGAGAGCAAATGGAGCCATCATCATGTTAGCCAATGTTTGGGAAATCGGGCCAGACCCCCTCCCCTGACCTCTCTTACTCTCTCATCGTCAGTGCAATGGAACCCGCTCCGAGAACGCGGTAAGTATTTCTCGTTCCATCATAACAACGAATTAACTTTAGTGTGTTCGGCTCCTCCTGAACCCGCAGGCAACGAAAACTAAAGGATCCTCACAACACTTTTTTCCTTATAAATCAGGTTCTCACTGGTGATTAGATTTAGGGTTCGAATGCTCTTTGAACGTATTAGGCATTATTTATTTCCCGTTTATTATTTTTTTTTTCCAATTATATAAAAAATCTTTTTGTGTTTCTTCGCGAAATATTACCAATTTTATAATTTTAATTTTATAATTTTTGCAATGGCATTTTCAAAATTAAAAAAAAAAAACATTGAACAGAAATAAACATAAAATACTTAAACATTTACCAGTTTATTATTCATATTATCTAATAGTAATTCTCAAATAATTATTTAATTCGTATTTGTACGCTTTCCTTTGTAAAACAAATCGTGACACTCTCTTTCACCACGTTTTCTGTCATTTACCATCCAATTGTATCGTATTAAAAAAAAACTCCGTTTCAATGGATAGACAAGAAGCCAAAATGGTTTTCAATACAGTACTTTTTTTAATAGTGTTTAAAACCTGATTTTACTACTCAGACACCATAGGCGGTGGGCACTAGTGATACATGAGATGAAATGATATATTGGGAAAGATTTTTTTTTTTTTGGAAGGAAACGTTCCAGGTCTAAGTTTAGTATACCTCCCTGGCTTTTGCCATTTATGAGGACTGAGGAAAACATGGGGAAAATATCCTCAGTCAGGAAGGACGTCCTGGCGGGATTAGAACCCCAGATCTCCCGCTCACGAGTCCGCGCCTTAACGACTTCGGCCACCCGCAAGTGATACCTAGAGTGACTGTATGATTTCAATGATTTTGTTAAGATTTTCGTCTATTTAAAAGCATGGCACCTAACTAGACTGTTTAAACGATCCAAAATTGGGCTAATTTGGACTTTTTCACAAATTTAGGAAACCTTTTCCAATGTTTTTGATTACTTAACTAGAGTGAATGAACCATTCAACAATATAAATAGCTTATTGGCTTTGGGCCCATATGATTTTCAATTTAATTTACAACCAATTCCCAACATGCTGCTACATATGAATCAGTTCTGTTCTTTATGGATCACTGAACCCTTTAATAGCATCAATTCACCAATATGGCAGGAAGTTATAATATTCATTCTACTTTTAAATTCCATAATTTTTGGAACCAACAAACATGAGCATGGAGCGACAGATCCTAATTCCAACACTACATCGGAAATAAAGTTATAATTTTTATTAACAAATGCTGCTTTAAAATCTGAGTTTTTCCATTTCTACCACACAATTTGCTACTGGAACAGATTTTTAGACAATTGTCTGAAAAATATGAGTATATATCTAAATAAGAATGAATGTATTTGGTAGCTTTGAACCAAATACCCCATCTACTCAATGCAGGCTCCATATATAATAAAACTGGTCTTTCTGAATGGTTTTCATCAAGTGTGAACGATGCATGTGCTCGAGTTTGTATGAGACAAGGGAAAAAAACTTGTTTGGATTTGGATACAATTTATTGAGCTCATCCAAACGTTATTGCATTCTCTGATTGAACAATTTGTAGTTACAAATATGTTCTTGGGCCTTGCCTCGCACTACAATGTGAAGGATTTTCTGTTGTTCACCCTACAGTATGCAGGGCAGATCGAGTGCCTGTGGTATTTACGGGATTAAGTTATTTTGATTTATTTAGGACGCTCTTGAACATCTCAGATCATCAGCGTCCCATTCAATTCAGGCCAAGAAACGGCCGGTAAATTTTGCTCATAGGCTTCTTGTAGGCGTGAGGTTCTTTTACGTGCCGTAAATCTTCGACCCTACTTCCCTCCCAAATGAAACCATAATTACGCTTTTTCATCCAAAATAATCCATCCACCCTACCACTAGACTACCAGGACCGCCATGGGATCAAGGACATCATGTTCTCTTCAAGCATTATTCAAAGTAGCACTGTAACACTTGCATCATAATTAACTATTAAAAGTATCGGTACCCAAGCATTTCCAGATATACTTTTCTTTAATGCCATAATTTCAGACACTAGAAAAACGTTGAGTTTTAACTACCAACACATTTTCTATTTTTTAGTTAGGTTAAAGCTTTCGTCAAAGTAAATTTACTTATGCCAGGGTAGATTCTAAAAAGAAGAGGAATATCATTACATGTCATATAGTACATCAAAACTTTAAATATGTAGGGTCTAACATTAAAATTAAAAGTGATGGTCATATAAGTAGAAAAAAAAATTAAGTGACAAAGCAAGCAGTCCGTCAAGGATGCTCACTGACTCCAGTTCAGTTTAATTGATATACTAACAATACAATTACATACTGAAAGCGGAAAATAATGTAGGACTTATATTAAAAGATTTTAATTTATCAACTTTTTTGTATACAGATGACCAGGTTCAATTTTCTGAATTGGATAATTTTATATAAAAAGTGTTTTATAATTTAAACAAAACTACCTACTTGGACGTTTCATTAAAAAATTAAATTGTTAGCTTTCTTAGGAAACAATCAATAAGAGTTTAAATAACACAATGGAAACTGAAAGAAGACGTTCATATTTTCAAATATTTAGTTTTCCAAATAAATATCTTAATTATGACCCAAAAAGAGTTCGTTTCTTCAAAACGCGTAAGATTCAATCATAAGGATCCTTAGAGAGAGAGAGAGAGAGAGAGAGAGAGAGAGAGAGAGAACAAGTTATTGAAGCTTTATAAAGTGATGGCAGTGTTACATTGCTAGTGGAAGTGAAACTCCAACTTTAATTAACAAACTAAGATTGTCAAAGGATACAGGCTGCTGAAATGAGTTTCTTAAGAAGATCCGTGGCAGGATTATGTACAGGCTGTTAGATCAACAAAAATATAAGATAGGCAATAAATGTATTTAATTCAAATGGAAAAACAAAAGAATACAGAAAGATACGGACAGAATACGAAATGATACAGCAATCGCACTATTATATAAATCCAAAGGAAAAAAAGGAATCCAGGACGCCCAAGAAAGAGATTACCAACACAGAATATTTAACAATTCTGTTGCCGGAACAGGGAGCAATGTCTAATGACGAGGATGACGTTGAACTTGCAAAATAAATAAAACCCATCCGATTGTTTTGGGAGAAATACACCTTTAATTTAAAATTTTCTTGGTAATCTCTTCATTAAGCGAAAAAATTGTTGCAGTCCAGAAGTATTTAATTTGTTGTAGCTATTTGTGAAATTTCGCAGCAAGCATGACTTTGCAGTCATTTGTTTCCACCGTTGTTATTCAGACTTCACTTGTCATATTTGTTAGGAAACAAATGAAGCTACAAGCAGAAAGTTTCAAATAACTATCATCACTGTATCGTTGTTTATTTCGTTTTTCTTGTCCTTCTTTATGGACTAGTCTGGAACTGAGCCTCTTTCGGCTTCATATAGTGTTTGTCGCTTTGTTGAACTTTTCGTATGCTTTGTATCATACCTATTTTAATTTAAATTAATGCTTTCCACTTATAAGTTCGAGATAATGTTCACATAACGATAATTCTATCACCATGAGAAAATATATCAGATTCACACCATATTACTGATAGCGTGCATTTGTTTATTTTAGTAGGTACCGTTAAAGTGCCAGTTTCTGACTTTAATAATTATCTGTTTATTTGTGCTATAGCTTTCAACTTTATAAATCGCTCTACACTCAGACATGTGGTTAAAAGCAATACTTAGGTTTGAAACATTTAATGAATCTACATTTCATCTTTCGGTAAGCTATGTTTTCAGTTTTTATTTACATTTTTAACGTATTTAAAGAGTTTTTACAATTCACGGTTATCTGGACACGTTTTCATTTTTGAGCACTATATGTTTATCTGCTTTATCTCTAGTAATATAATTGTAACACTTTTCTTTTAGTATACTAACCTTATATTAATCTGAGTGTAGTGCAAAGAATAAAGGTTGAACTTTTGCAATACATAACCAAATATTCCTGCAGCTCTTGAAACGCTATGTCGGTCTCAGCGTTTAGAAAGAATGAATCGTTTGGAAGGTTTGGACAATCCAGTGGAATATAATTTAATGCCACACAAATCTTCGCCGCAGTGACGCCGTATCTGGCGCCTGGGGAGTTGTGGTCAGAGGATTCCGACTTTCAAAAGGATTCTGTGGTGCACATGTCTTCTAAACGGAATACGAGCACACAAAGGGCACGGTGACGCTATATAAACAGGGAGCATGCATGTACGGTTACGGCAAAATGGAAACCTTTGCGTTATTCAGGAAGAGAACGTGGTTTTGATCAGTCACCCGTATAGGATCGCCATTCCCCAGCTAGCCTGCAAGAAAGCTACATTGCGTTTTTAGAACGGAACCTTGACCGCAGACCTGGGTGCCCAGGAATTTCTCCAAGGTTCACTGGTTAAGCCTTTGTCACCCTACGTTTTGGCTCTAGTGACTAGATCGTTATTATCCATCTCAAACAAAAGCAGTCACAGTAACAGTGAAGATCAGATGCAATACATTAAACACATTAATTGCTACGGACATTTTTCTGTGAATCGTAAATTCGTCACCTTTCGCTTTAGTGTTCCAGAAAGATGAAAATAGTGCACAGTTTTGCGAATGCAGCCAATAAAACTACATCCAGCTTAATTTAGTGCTGCAATGTATCACATGCGATGCACATTAAAAGTAAACAGCTGATGAAAGAAGCTCAATATATTTAACATAGCCAAGAGAGCAACACTCTGGGTGACGATTGCTTTTGTTGAGAAAATTGTGCAATGAAAGGCGTGTTTTATGCTGGTCACGATCTCTTTTAAACATGTAATTAGAACTGGTTTAAGGGAAGTATTAAAGGAAAGGGGGGGGGGAGCCAAAATCATATTTTTGTTTCTGTACCATTTCAATATTTGCAATGTTCTGTTTACTTTGATAGACTTTTTATTAATGTTCCTTGTAAATAATTATTTTAATAAATTAATTATGTCACTGAGAAGCAATTTATTTTTATTTCGCGAGCATCCGTTCAGTTAAAACTCTATATCTCAGGAACTATTTGCTCTAGAAGGCTGTGGTTTATCTTGAATGATGGAAAAAGTTGTATTTCATAAATTGTCACCGATTGTTTCCATGACATTATTCTTTGTTGTTTTACAATGTTGGAGGGTTTTAGCTGGTGTTTCCTCAAAAAGTCATTTTTTAAAAAATACATTTTTGTCTGCAATTATTGAAACACTACATTTTTTTTTTTTTGCATAAGTTGCCCATTTTTAAGGACCTGTATAAGCTATCACTTTGAAACCTTTATCACTTATTCGTGATATTATTGTGATGATTGGATTTACTACGGTAGAGCTAAGACAAAACGTGACAATGTAAAATCAATAAATAAATAAAATGTTGGGAATAATTGAAAAAAATAAACAATTGAAAATAATTTATATGCTTCAAAGTCAGGGCATAGTACAGAAATAGACCAGAAAATTTAAATTGTGTGCACACGTATGCTGTAAAAGTAATTCATTGGCTTTAGTAGTCCTTGATAAAATAGGAACTGAAGTTGGTAAAGTTAACATTACAAGAATAGGCCTTTCATACTCCCTATTATAAGTTTATTCCCTCGAATGTAAAATAGAACAAATTAAAAAGAAAGAATCAATTAAGGACAAACATTTTAAATCCTACAAAATTTTTAAAAACTTTAATATATTGTTAATATACGTAGAAAATGATGAAGTAGTTTCAAGATGGTGCAAAAATATTAAAATAATTTTCTTGAGCACAGTTTAATGCAAATGAAGTGTATGCTTTTCTCATTTCAAGTACATTTTTATTTATTTAGTTAACTTTGCGACACTTATAACTGCCATGTAGTTGTGTCGTCTCTTTTTTCTTTCTTCCCCCCTCCTACTCCTACTCCTACTCCTACTCCTACTCCTACTCCTGAAGGCATCGTTTTTATTCTTTCTTATACTGTGATACCCTGCTACCGGCCTGAACTCCCAGCAAGGCTGTGATTGTCATTAGTTGTGTTGATTAACCATTATTTAAGACGTTACAGATTTCCAAAGAGGGCATTTTATTGGTGCATCCTTAAAAAAAAAAAAAGGTTGCAAAGTTAGTAGGGATATCTAGAATACTGCATCTCCGACATTTTAGCGAATTCCGAAGGAGTTACTATTGCGGTTATACCCATAATTTTTTTTTAAAACACTTCTCCAACGCAACACCAATCCTATTTACTAGGCAGTATGTTGCGGCCGCTAGAGTTATTTTTGTTCTTTTTTTTAATCGATACTCGGTATATGCCATTGAAATAAAATAAGAAAGGAGTTTCTGAAAAGTAGCCAAACTAGATTATTAAAAGTGAGGGTTTAGTGAAACCCAAAATTTAAAGATCTCTCTAGGGGCACAAATATTTGTTATTATGCAACGAAACTCGGTATATATCATTTAAATAAAATAAGGAAACCAATTTCAAAAAATCATAGAAATCGCATTATTAGGAGTGGGGGTTTAGCTGAAAACCTAATTTTTGTAATCTCGCGGATGTCAATTAAAGTGGCCAGGAGGAGAAATGAATGGGGGCTGTTATTGTTAGCATTAACAATTGGGTATTCGCGCCAGGCAATGAACTTGTTAGTGTCATGTAAAGGAGTATTGGGGGAATGGACTGCGCATGAGCATAGACGAATAATCGGCCGCCCTGGGCTTCAGCACGAACGGCAGCGGGAAAAGCCGAATTCCAGCGAATGCTGGAGCGATACGGAGCGATGTACAAACCTTAAGCGTTAGTGTATGTACTCTATCAGCGTTGGTAATATAAAGTGTACAATACACCAAGGTTTTCTGAAGGCAGAAAAACAAGCAATCGAACGCCTAAAACTATGTACCTTAAATGTTATACAGCTTTAGTTGTTATACAGATAAAATGCAATTGGAAACCTTAAGCTAACAATATAACAATATAACACGTAATAACACGTAAACAAAATAATAATAATAATAATAATAATAATAATAATAATACAGTAAAAACATACTTTTAAGTCCGAAAATTATGTTTTTTATTAAATACATATGTATTTCTTCAGCTAGCATTATTTTGTTTTCACCACATTCTCTGTCTAGAGCTCCTGAGTGTTTAACGCCCGTTTTTATTGTTGAGGCATCACAGGTGAAGGAGATTGATGACACATGAGATGAAATGATATATTGGGAAACGGGTTTCTTTTTAAAGAAGGAAGCAATACAGGTTTAGGGTACCTTCCGAACAATTGCCATTAATGAAGGCTGAAGAAAACCTGAAAAAAAGAACTCAGCCAGGAATTGAACCCTAGACTTGTCGCTCACGAGTCCATGACTTAACGACTTAGGCACCCGTGCCGGTATCTACAGTCATGACAGAATACAGGATAACCTCCAATAAATATAATAGTGGCACAAAACAAAGAGAAGAGCTTTAAGGTGTGTTGTTATCTCTCAGAAGAAGATCACTGCAGCTAAAGTGAATGCTGAATACGTCTAGAGAGTGCAGTGTCCACTAAAACAGAGCAAAGGGAAGAGTAAACACAAAATATTTATTGTCAAACCTCTTGAGTGGTGCAAGGAGCACAAAACCTGAACTGTGATGAGGCCCGACGAATTAACCTTTACACTATTCCCAACCGCTGGATAGAGAACACCGGCAGAAACAAACAATCTGGATTCCCTTCTTCCAACTTAAGGCTCTGTTAGGCTTTGAACTGTCATATCATGGTTTACAGTGGATCCTATTGACACATTGAAAGAACTGGTTAAACCGTTTTAGATGACCATGTCATTCAATGGCGCAGGAAATGCAATTTTCCAAGATGATAATACCTCAATTCATACAGCTGAAATTGTCCAAGATTTGTTGAGGAGCACGAAGACAAAGGATTTGAAACAATTGCCCTTAACCTCCTCCAGCAGTATACAATTCCACTGAACTACAACTCAGAATTTTTTGCATCACTTACCAAGAGAACAGGCTGTTATCAAAGTTAAAAATAGTTATAAAAGTACATTTGGTGTGTGTTTATACAATTTAATCCAACTCTTCCACGTGTTCACGGGTATCACTCTTGAAATGGGCAAATATATTAATAAATAACAGATGCACATAAATAAGCACCTTACACTCACACACCAGACTGTGGACATTATTAAACAAAGAGAAGTGATCGTGTGCAACTGAGAATGGAAACAGGAACCGTAAGAGAGGCCAGTTTTCTATTGATTACGCTAGAGTTGCCATACCAATTTAGATATTTTATTTGCTCTTATTTGGGGGAAAATATGCTTATGGCCTCTACTTCAGAGTATTCCTTGAAAGTTTAAACACATTTCAAGTGTTGATGGGAAAGAAATTGTATTTCTTTTATTTCACTCTCATCACGTTTATCGTGTGTTTAATTGATCTAGATACGACTGTTGCCAAAATATTGCGTTATCAGATGCCACATTGTGCCACAAATATTCCTATACACTCAATTAAATTAAAACTAAAGCCATTTAGCAAGCACCTTCCTGCTCTACTGCGGACCTTCTCCGTTCACAAGGCTAAAGGCTAAATTCTTTTCACTAAAGTATGCCACTATTCTGAATTATGAGGTATGACATGCAAGATTAGTTACTAAGAAAATGATTTAATTCATAGGATGTACTGTAGAGAGGTGTTGGGTTTACCTAAAGCTTCGCCGAATGGTGTAGCTTTAGCTGAGTTAGGGAGGGTAGGGCGGAAGGATTTGATGGTGGAGGGACTTATAAAATATTGGAGCAGGATTTTGACATTGGGGGATCATAATGTTCTAGAAGAGTGCATGAAATATCAAAGGGAAGTAATGAGAGGCAACAGCTGGATGGGAGAAGTGGGGAAAATATTGCAAGCAATTGGGATGGGGGAACTTCGGGAATTTGGAGACAAAACTAAAGAGTTTTGGAAGGAAGTAAGGCAAAGAATTGAAGATATAAAGAGGCAAGAGATTTGGGCTAGTTTTGGAGACAAAGAGTTCTTTAAAATTGTACAGAATAATTAAAAAGGAGTGGGAGAGAGAGAAATGTGTGGATTGTTGTGATGAATTTGGGAGGAAAGGACTGGCTTGGATACGAACAAGAGCATTGTGTTTTAAAGGATAATGGGGAAGGGTGAGTTATGTATGTCAGACATTCTAGAGGAATATTTCATTGTTTATTACAGCGATTTTTGAATGGTGTTCCACACCTGTTTTTACTACTGAGGCACCACAGGAGGTGGGTACTGCTGATGTAGGAGATAAAATTATATATTGAGAAAGGATTCTTTTCTTTTCTTTTATTTTTAAGTTTTGGTACCTCCCCGGCACTTGCCATTTATGAGGACTGAGGAAAACTTGGTAAAAATCTCAGTCAGGGAGGATAGACCTGGTGGGATTCGACCCCAGATCTCCCACTCACGAATCCGGCCCTTTACAACCTCGGACACCCGTGGCGATTTATTAGAGCGTGAAGGAGTAAATAAATTGAAGGAGTGTGTATGGGAAGTGAAATGGGATAAATTACAGAAAGTATAACACACAGAATGGTGACTGATATGGAGACAAAGAGAAATATGGGAATACTTAGGAAAAGTTAAATTAGAATAGTTAAGAAGATTCAGAGAATTGGAGTATCATTGATAAAATAATGCTAACAGGGAAATAAAAGATGTTCATAATCTGGGGATTGTGTGTAATTAGATGAATGTTAGATTTATTAATATTATAAAATAGGTTATGTAAGATTGAACCTTTTATTTAAATTGGAAAACATTTCATAAGCATATTTTCAAAGATATAATTCTTTACAAAACGAATAACAAACATAAAGGCAAATGCATACGACAAAACTGAAAGAAATTTTAATGTAATGCTTCAATTTGTGCACTTAATAGTACTGTACCCCTTTGTTTGTTTTCAGCATAATACGTGTGCTTTATTTTCAGCTATTAAGTTTCCGAAAAATTGAACTTAAAGACGGGAAAGCTTTACTGCTACGTTAAATAAAAGAGAAAATAAGCTCTTTAAATTAATCCTTGAACCGAGAGGGAAGAGAACAGAGAAAGAGACAGCTTAGCAAATATAAACACTTACACTTAGCTGTATAATATTAAGGGAAGTATTAAAGGAAAGGGAGGGTCAAAATCATATTTTTATTTCTTGTACAATTTTAATATATGGAATTTCTGTTTATTTTTTATGGTTTTCATTAATGTTCCTTGGTTAAAGTATTTTTAATAAAATTTTGATTATGTCATTGCTGAAGCCATTTGCTTCGGTTTTCGCTAGCACTTTTTCAGTTAAAATTTTGTATCTCAGGAATTATTTGCTCTAGAAGACTGGCTTGTTTTGAATGATGGAAAAAGTTGCATTTCATAATTTTGGTTGCGTTTGTTTCCATTTCATCATCCTTTGTTGTTTTATAAATGTTGGAGGGTTTTAGTTGATATTTCTCTCAAAAAACTTTTTCCTTTTGGTTGCATATATTGAAAAACTACATTTTTGGCATTAGGTTCCAATTTTTTTAGGATCTATATAAGATATCACTTTGAAACTCTTACCACTCATTAATGATATTATTTTAATGAAGTGCATCTATTATGGTAGAGATAGAACAAAATGTGACAATGTAAAAAAATTAAATGTTGGGGAAAAAGAGAACAAAGGAAACAGTTGAAAAGAGAGTATAATTTGCTTCAGAGTAATGCCACAGTTATGAAAGTAGATCAGAAAAGTCAAATTATGTGCATCTGTATGCTGCAAGAGTTTCATTTCATTAGCTGTAATAGTCCTTGAGAAAATGGGAACTGAAGTTAGTAAATTAAATAGGCCTTTCATACTCCCCTTAAACCAAATATAACTAAGCCTGTAATAATTGCAATTTCTCTGTTAGCTTTCATCACTATTCACACTCACAATTTCCCTTGCAGTGGAAAGTTCTTTTCCTGGAACACAGTTTTAATCTCAAAATACTAAACCTTTTTTTTCAATAGCCCAAAATAATGACCGTAAGTTAATTACAATCTAGATGGAGCAAGTTATAATTCTATTTATAATGTATATTATAGTTAATTAAGTTATACATTAGAAATACATTTTAAAAACAACAGAATCAACAAAAGAGTAACTATGATAAGGGTACACGCTTAAACACTCTCAGATCCCTTTGCCCGGCAGTGTATTTAAAAAATTATAACATCAGATATACTTAGATAGATTATATTTGGAGCTATAGATGCAGTGGTTTATTTCAATGGTATAGGTTGCGAATGAGGAAAACTAAATTGAAAGTACAGAGCATGCTGAAAACTGCGCAAATGAAAAACCCGGAGTATAAAAGAGACTGAATGTTGAACAAGACTCAGGTGAATCCGAATATGATGCTGAAATGCATTCAACTAGGAAGAAGAAGAAGAAGAAGAAGAAGAAGAAGAGGAAGAAGAAGAGGAAGAAGAAGAAGAAGAAGAAGAAGAAGAAGAAGAAGAAGAAGAAGAAGAAGAAGAAGAAGAAGAAGAAGAACCTAACAGAAAGCTACTTTTCTTTCAATGTTCATTTCTGAAACTTAAGAAACATTTATCTCTAAGACTATTTGCAATGCATATGTTACTTTTTCCCATATTAACATTAATTATCACTGCTGGTCATTAAAATTGCAATTCATTGTGTTTGTTGATAATAGTAACGGAAAATAATGTATTTTCCTTCGGTTGTTTAACCGAGCTGTTGGTATCCTTCACGTCAGTATGTTCGTCCTATCTCGATCCACTGATCTCATACTCGTTTAGCCATGGACGCATTTAGTCCAGCAGGAGCATCAATTTCTCGAAATTATTTCCAGACTATCGGTTTGCCAAAATTCTCCGTTAATCAAATTCAGACATCTGCTCGTATTGCTGTCGTGTTTTCGTTGAGTCATACTCATCCCTTCTGAGTAAATGTGGGCGTCTCTTATGGGCGTTGCTATTTTTATAGCCGGTAGTGTATTTAAAATAAAAATAAGCAAAAAAATAGCAATAATAAAATATTTATTGTACATTTTTAAGAAAAATTTAATAACAAATTCAAAAATTACATTTTTTTTAAGAAGTGTATATATTCTCAAGGATTATATTATATGTGTGTGCGTGCGTGTGTGTGTAAGGGTTTCCTTTTAAGTTGTTACAAAAACTAGGAAAGAAACAAACCAACTGTTTTATTGCTTTTCAAAATATTCGCATTTAAGATTTATACATTTTTGCATGCGTTCAAAGCAATTCTCGAAATATTTTTTCCACTCTGAAGTTGGTATCTCAAAATAATGGTTTTAAAGGGTTCAACAGTTTCTTGAAGTGATGAAAATCTCTGTCCGTGCATTTTTTGTTTGACATTCGGGCACTAAAAGAAGTTGTTAGGCGATAAATCAGGTTAATGCGGGCAGTGAGACAACAAGTCGATGCTTTTCTCCTTCAAATAATCAATTGTTTGACGTGTTGTGCAGGAGCTGGCATTGTCAGCTCCTACACAACATGTCCAGTACAACCGAAAAACCAAACGATAATTTTCTTGTGTTCCTTGAAAGAACAACTTTAGTGGGAACCGGTTCATCTTGAAACACCCAAACTTAGTTTCCGGTTCATACAGATATATCCAAGTTTCGTCACCTGTTACAATGTTGTATACGAATTTTGCAGTTCTCAGTGGAATTTTTTGAGCATTTCATTACATTTTTCCTTCCCCCCCCTTTTTTTTAGTTTCGGTCAAATTATGCGAGATTCATCGGGAACAGATCTTTTTCATAGCTAAATGCTCATGCAAAATCGAATGTACTGCAATGTTCGATATGCTTAAGGATGCCTCTGCCTCACTGTAAGTCACATGCCGATCTTCTTCAATCATGTTGCGCACAACATCGATTTTTTTTTTTTTTTTTTTTGAATGACGACCGACTTTGGCCAGTCTCCACGAAATTCATCACTGACGGACGCACGACAACGACGAAATTCTGCAAACTGATGGTACTTCCTTACCTAGAGTTGAACGAAGCGATTCCATGCATTGCTGTGGAGTTAGGCCTTTACTAAAATGGTAAAAAATCATGCAACGTAAACCTTCAGTAAAATTTCCATTCATTTCGCAAAATTGCTTCGTTTAAACGCTCACTGTAAACAAATTACTCGGTCAATTTCTAAGTTGCAACTGTTTACACAATAACAAATGTCAATTGTTTCGAAAATAGTAAAAACATATCTCAATATCACCACATACTGGTCGTTTGCAACAACTTAAAAGGAAGCACCATATGTTAATTGCACAAAATATCGTTGCATAATATTTTTTGGGGAAATGTGTTCCTTAGCACTGTGAAAATAGCCTTGTCCCTTTAGGGAGGTCCCTCTCCCAAGCACAAAATATATTTTAGGTATAATTTTGACTCGAACATTGCTCAAGCGGTGTGCAGGTCTTTTGAAACTTCAATACTAATTCCCTCCAGTAAAGATTCATAGCTCCGATATCTAAATCGTAACTGATGACAGTGCAGCGACGCTTCATTTACGACATAGAACGCGTTTCCGTTTTTAGTAAAGTAGGCCTCAAAGTTGACAGATGATGACCAGACAGTGTTCAAACAACACTCTGAAAATGTAGAGGGAGGTTTCACGGCGGTGATTTGTTTGTATTCCCTCGAGTGTTTTGTTCAATTGTGTAAATGGAGTGCATTCTAGTGGGATTTAGAACTACCATGGCCCATTGGGCAAGAGGGGCAAGTCAGGCCTTCGTCCATCATCATTGTTGCATTTAAATGAACATCACTCACACAAACAGCGTGTGGCAGAACAAAACATCAAAATATAGTATTGAGTTAATTATGTCGTGATTTTTGTATACCGAAGTGAAACGTTAATTTAAATGAATGAGTTCTCGGTTGGATGATTATGTCTAGTTTGACCTTGTTCATTTCTGCACGATGGACACAATCACTGAGTTTTTCTGATCCGATTTCCAAGAGCCCAGGCATTGCCAATGAGTTAAGAAACTCATTGGCAATGCCTGCATGTGGCAACCATCAGGTACAAAGATTATGAAAAATACAACTATCTGATTAAAAAACTGTATTTCTAAAGTACGTTTAGTGTGCATTGTTTTCTTTAAGATTAATTGAATTTACATGCAAATGACTGGCTGTGGGAACCTCAGCGGATGAACCCTCACCATGTCAGTTTTCAATGACCTATGAGGTACACACATTATAATTCAATGACTTTTTCTAAAGAAAGAAAGTTGCGGTCGTGGAACAAAGATCATTAGTAACAGGAAGACGTTAGAAAGTAAACCGAAGTAACAAAAAAGGCAGTCATAACACGACGTTACACTGACAATGCATGACGAGTTTGTAAACAATGACACTGAATCAAAGAGCGCAGTCAACTACGCCACGGTCAGTAATTATTGCTATCATCGAAGTTAACATCCGTTAGCGAATTATTAAAATGTCATTACATTTCATATCCCTGCATAAGCTTCCGCTTACATTGACAAATTAAAGGCAGCAGGTTGGTATTTAACTTAACCGTGTTTTGTTTTCATAAATTTATGTCACCTACTTTCGAAAGCTTGTAAAGTAATTACATGCATGATAAAGAAAATATTTAGTTAATCTACGAAGCACTGGTTGAAGTGATGTCAACAGAAAACTAGCATTTAACTTCAGAGAATCACCAATTTTCATGCTTCGAGGGACTCATGAACGGTCCTTCGGTTCGTTTCCACCCAGGACCACCATTCCTGTCTGAGGCGTTTCTAGGTTTTCTTCATTCCTCACCAATGGCAAAAAAAAAAAAAAAAAAAAAAACCCCACCTCATACATCTTCAGTATCCACAACCTGTGCGTTAAAAATATCAAAAATACCAATATGTTTTAGGTATTTAGGAACATAAGGTGAGCGCACACAACAAGAAATCCGTCAGGCAGGAGCTATGTAAACTAAGCGAATTCCTCACTTTGTAGAGTAACTTTAAAAAAGAATATAAAATCCAAATTATGACCTTATTAATTAATGAAAAGAAATAAATTATGGCATTATTGTGGGTATTAGGGGAACAAAACTAGAATTCTTGCAGCCTATAAGTATTACAAAAAAGAATTATTATTATTATTATTATTATTATTATTATTTAACCACAAAAATTAATGGCATATCATTAATTAAATGAAATATATGATTACTGCTAGACAAAGCTATACAGTGTGGATATTTTGAAACATTTTTAAATGTAACCATGTTTATGAACTGAGCCTTTGATATCATTTTTACATTCACTAAAACAGAGAAAAAAATCGAGTTCACATTGTGTATTTAAGATGAAGATGCTCATATGTTTCAATAAAACAAAAACATGTTACTATTTACAAACAAATGTACTACACAACCAACAATAAGCAATCGATTTTTTATTGGCTTTGAAATTTAATTTAAATGTTGTTGTAGAAACAAATGCAATCCAAACGTTTTCTGATGAGAGCTCTTACATATAAATATAATTGTTAACATATTAGATTAATATTTTACATTTGCCATCTTCACGACGATGCCTTTGTTAGATTTAAAACTTATGCCTTTGTTAAATTTAAAACTTATGAATAGTCATAAATATAATTTATATGTTGAATTAATTTTTCCTTTTATTTTAAAACAATAAAGGGAAAAATAAACGCCAGAGAGTTTTTTAAATTTCAATTTTCAAGCATACCCCCTACCCCTAATGGTGCGATTTCTATAATTTCGGGAAACTATTTTTCCTAATTTATTTAAATGGTATATACGGAATTTTGTTGCGAAGAAACAAATATTGGTGCCATTAGAGCAATTTTTAAATTTTGGTTTTCAGGTAAATCCGCCACTCCTAATAGTCTAATGTAGCTAATTTTCGAATACAAGTTTTCTTGTTTTATTTCAGCAGCATATATCGGGCTTCCTTAAAAAAATTAAAATTGCGAAAACTTCGTTTTGACCCCCACTAGTTTTTCAGGTACACCCTCACTCCTAATTGCCCGATTGTCACCATTTTAAAAGTTTTCTTTTGTCCATCTATTTAAAAAAAAAAATTTAAAGAGTTTCGTTGGGAAAAAACAAACATATTGGCCGCTACAACGATTTTTATTTATATATATTTTTTAATTTTCGCTGTAAGTTCACCCCCACATCCAATGGTTCAATTTTGCTGGTTAACGAACTCGATGAATCGTTTGTTAATTGATGGCTATGTGCCGAGTTTCGTTGAGAATAAACAAAAATTGCGACTACTAGAGCTTTAACAGATGTGTGTGTAGTTGGGTTTTTTCTTCTTTTTCTTTTTATTTCCATGATTATTTTCGATGCCTAATAGTTAGGATGATGGAAACTTGAAGAAATTTTTCAAAAATAGCCTGATGGGTCCAGCCACATTAGCTACTATATCTCTTCGGAATTTGTTTGTGGTATAATCGTATGCTAATGTATTGAACACAAACATTTCACAAAATCCTGTATCATTTGAAACCCTTGTGTAATAAAAAGAAATTCTAGCAAACTCTTCATAACACTTCTTCACTTTCGAAATGAAAGTGAAAATATGAAAGATGTACCATATGCAAGTCGCATTACATTCATTTGATTTAATCGCTGCAGGAGGTGGATCGGCAAAGGATAGCAAGGCCGTTATCCACAGAAATCCGAACAAACCACGCTGCAGTGTTGCAGTAGAGCATTCCTTCTCATACATCAACAAAAACGACCTAGCTAAGGGTGTCCTGTGTTTTCCACAAGTGTAACAACGGACTTTTCAACCCTCGTATAAGCAAATTAGCATTCCCAAAATAGCCGAGATAATGAAATAGCGAATGCAAAGCCGCTAATTCGATAAACTTTTGTATACTTTGAGTTTATTTAAATTCGTGCACAGAAAACAAAATACAATTCAAAATAGTTCAGAGCTTCTGCATACTACACAATAAAACAATAAAGTAAGCAAAACATTAAACTGAACGTATGCAAACAATCTTACTTATTATTTATCTATAGAACGAAACTTTAGATAAAATTATTAGTTACTCCAATGATTTATACAATATCCTCTACCTCGCTTTTTCTCAAATTTCCGATGCTTTTATATGAAAACTTTCTTATGAAGCCAATTTTAACTGGTGTATGTATTAGTAACAAATTCCAGTGCCTAAAACAATTGCTGTCACTTTTTACTTTGTGTCCAAATATTCCAACTGTAATATAAATAAAGTGACGGAGAAAAATGTAACACAAAAAATGCTACGTTGAGTTGTAGAAAAAAAAAGTTTACATCAGGTTCGATAATATTCATAACTGCTAAAATGTTGGATATCAGAAACAGATATTATAGACGCTTTCCCCAACATTACATTTTAATCAGTCCCGACATCGCGAAAGCTTATGAAAATGCATTACAAAAATCAAATCACCACAAAAGATTTAATATTTGCTAACAACTTCCTTAAAACAGTAAGGATATAAGGTAACGGTACATTATCTCAAACATTATGAGTGAAATGGAATATCACGTGATGATACGCTTTCCTAACAGCAATCAATAATGTAACGTTCTGTATCAAATTCAAAGTGTGTTTATTTTCAGATCATTAAGATCTGTTATGAAGTACGTGTTGAGGACCGGAAAGATTGTGGTTTCAGTTTTCTGGAATGCTGGTTGATTATCTTCAGTCGCACAGTCGTTACTAGATATACTGCACTATAACTGCAGGGGGGGGGGGGAGCAGGCAAAATTTAGCAAGTAGAATGTGGTATTTTATTAAGCTATTACTTATATCTACATGTGTCGCAGCAATGGCAATAATTAATGAATTGGGACATGCTTACGTCCTGCATTAACATAATTTGGCTCCATCAAGCTTTCACCTATTCCTAAAGCTGAAAGTTCCATCAAGCTTTCACCTATTCCCAAAGCTGAAACAGTTTGTGACTGGTAAGAAACGTTCAACAGTTGAAGAATGTAATACAATAAAGACTTTGAAACATCGTTGGATAAATGCATTAATGCAGAGTAAGCCTATTTTGGGAAAAAAAAATTAAAAAGTTACTCTTTTTTACAAACTTTATTCCCAGAACTTACAAAATTACTTTTGTATGGCATGGTAATCTTCATTTCGATGTGTGTGTATTAAGTAAACGTATTTTCATTTCGTTCATGCAGTTTCGCTCCGTCTTAAAATGGTTTTCTGTGTGTATCATATATTACATGATTTGACCTTATTTGTAATAGATTAAAATACCATTTTACATGTATTTTAAAACACCGACTATATTGTAAAACAGAGTTTAATTAAAGATGTTGCAATGTGACGTTTGCGAGTTGCAGAGATCTTATTTAAGGTGGTTTTATGGTCACTCAATATTCTAAAATTAAAAATAAATCTGTCAAACGGATCTTGTCAGAACACACTAGTTCTTTCGGCAACTCTCGTTTTAACCTATATTGTTTATGTATGTAATGTATTAGAAATTAGACCATACTGTGCGGAATTGACCCTGATCAATCTATCTTCTGCGAATGTTATGCGGCAGTAAAACTCAAGAAGTTGGTTCAAATTAACTTCATTGTCTTGACATTTGATGTTTAGATATCCTATATTCCTATAATGGAGAGATTTTGTCAATTCCGTCATAGAATATTAATTATTTATAAACTGGTCACAGTTAACATTTATCAACAAGGCAGTCAGAAATTTCGGTAAAAGTGTCAATCAGATTATAGAATATATACGTTGGCTTCATTGATATAAACCGATGTCTTCGATTTTGAAAATTTACGTAAAACAATGCTCTTAAATGAATCATAATACAATGAAAATTTGGAACTGAATCAAAACTAATGACATCATCATTTCTATATAAAATAGTAAAATAAGAATTTTACGGAACAGTTTATAAAAACTACTAAAGGGTTGTTTGCAGACCAAGAGGAAACGGGGGGGGAAATCCTAAGTGTAGCTTCCTTCGAAAGGGAAGTAAAGCCATGGAACGCTGATGACCTGAAATGTTAAAAAGCGTTCATAAGTAAACTAAATAAAACTTTTAAAAAATGGAAACGGAAAAAGAAATGATATTGTCAAACAACCCTGTTGCCAGAGATAAAGAACATTGGAAAAACACGCGAGAAGAATGAAAACTGATTTCCGATACAAAAAATAACACCATTGCACCCATTCCGAATGTCGACAACGCTATAACATATTTGCAGAACTTCACGACAAACTCTCTTGAAAGAAACGAAGACAGTCTTTAAAATTGGTGCATAAGAGGAAAGATGCGAATAAGAATTAATGTAAATAAGTTCAATAAGCTCATATTTTATATAATTCATGTCTTTCAGACCTACATTCTATATGCGATGTCCTCAATTTTTCCTAACTTGAGAATGGGAGCCAGAACAAGAAAATGCTGTGAGAATTAGAGCAGAGAAACTGGCCCTAGCTCATCCGGTGTGCTTGAAAAATAATCCAATTACAATAGTGTTCATTTTAACGGTGGGAGATTCTAGTACTAATAATACTGCCAATTGTCTTTGTTCAACATTTACTAAATTATATTGTTTGATAATAGGATTATCAAACGTCCTAAAGGACATAAGTGTATAAATATTCACACGTAAATACAACTGCTTTAAAACATGTACTTATGTACTACTATTCAATTAGCGATTTCAACTCTCCCTACCGTCAACAAAATACACTGGCATCAGCTGTTTCCTCACTAAACGCTGCTGACAGGCCAGTATTCCGCAAATACCTAATTATGTCCCAGAATGGGAGGGGACATGAACTAATCGCGCTATCAGCAGTTTTCATGAAGCAGGAGTTCTATCAGAAATAAAAGCATGATGCATTCATTTACAACATCTGCTCCTTAACATACAGAGTGTTTCAAAATGTATCTTCCTGAGTAAAATATTAGCATTGGAAAAGAGTCGTGATACAGGGCAGACCAAACCTTTTCTATCACTAAGTCTGTACATATTCACAATAAAAGTTCATACATCAGTTACTGAAACATTTATTAATATTTAATTGCTTTAGAAATGATTTATCATAAACTATTAATGATGACGAAAACGGAGATATTCATGCTATGTCCAGAACCAAATTTTCTGTGTTGAAAGGTTGTTACATTTTTGTACTACAGCATTTGAAAAGTGATGGTAACAATGCTCTAAATCAGTTAACCTAGCAGTGACATTGCCATTATGTATTATGCTATAGAGCAGCAAATGTTTTACAAATCTGCAATATTGAAAGTCTGGAAGTAACCATTGTTTTCTAATATAGAGAATGCTTCTAATTTGTATAAGAATGCCATCTTAAAATGTTCAGCAGGTATGAAAGAAGTTTCATAAAACTGCAAGATCCTACCATACCGCATTTCGTCAAGGAAGAGAGACCAAGTATTGGTAGGCCTGTAGTTGCAACAGACGATTTCCATTTCAGGCATAATTTCTACCCATATAATTTAACTTTACAATATTTTTGCTAGCTTGACGCGTAAATCTGTAATGTACGCGTGGTACTTGTTTCACTACTGTCGCTTCCCGCCTGTGAGAGGTGTGCAAGTTGAAACATGTTCAGTTCCGCCTACAGCAAAATAGAAATGAAACACGACGAACAATATGCTGCTCTGGAATTCTGATCTCGTCTCAATAAATCTTACTATGTTACACAAGTCCCCCTAGCACAGGTCGAAGAGGATTTAAAATGTTAAAAGAGAGGTGGCCAGGCAATAAATTTCAATGGAAGATGTCAGTTTGTGCTCTAACGGAAGAAAACATTAACACCGCTGCTATCGTTTTGAAAGAGAATTGTCAAATAGCATTAATAACACCTACAAACATTCAGAAATTTGTTTGTATATAGTTAAAGCCGAGGTTACAGAAAGATGCGGAGTTTCTTTCAAAGGTAATCACTACCGATGAAATTTGGCTACATCATTTGGATCCTGAGAGCAAACAGCAAAGATCTGTATGGAAATGTCCATCATTCCCAACACACGCACACAAAAGCAAGAGTTGTAGTTTCTGCTGGGAAAGTTATGGTCATTTCATTTTTCGATATTCGAGGAACGGTTAAACAGCATGACGTACATGATGTAACTGGGCAATACTATACAGTGCAATCATTTTATCGCGCACATCATTTGTTTTGGCATTCACACCTGCAACAAGCAGGGTCAATGTGCCATACATCCAGAAACACCATAGAATTTAATTTTGTTGTAACTAGATATAATTTTCGTCTAAATACCTGATCTTCAAATATGCGTCAAAATATTTGCTTTATATTTTTACTTCATTCCTGTTGTTCCCTTTGTTAGAACCTGGAACTTTGAGGAAGTTACTACACCAACAAAAATTAAGTTACGTTTATTTTCCTACAGAGCGCCTCCATTGCCATCTATTAGGGAACTAAGGTATTATTTGGATATGAACGTTTCAGAAATGTTGTCTTTTTTCAGGTATGACTTTTTATAACGTTCCGTACATGTAGGACAGAGAACCCCGGCAATCCTTTTCGAAGACTTGCGCTCTGGATTTTTACGTAATCAAAAATGCATTAATCTCACCCGAGATCAAACCAAGGACCTTGCGTCTCAGGAGAATTTATAGAATATGAGCACAGATATTTTTGCGCATTCTTTTTAAGTATTATTGTTTTGTTACTGTTAATATTATAAGATTTATCGAATGAATGCGAACAAACTGACAAAGGAAGAAGAACTTATCAATTTTTTCCATACATCAAAAAAGATTAAATATGACTTTTGAAAATCCAAGTAAAGGTCTAACTTCTTTTCTGACAGGACACGGAACGTATATCTTCAAAAAAGTAGAAGGAAGGCAATGGAAATTATGTGTACCCCAGAGCATGCGACACAGGAATGCCCAAGATATAGTCATTTAAGTGCATGATCACTGAGTAAATTAAAGTCTGGGACTCGCATTTGGGAGGTCCCTGGATCAATTCTTTTAAGCCCCGTCATTCTGACCTTGGGGTTTAGCTTTTGTTGTTTCCTCTGGTTATTTAAGCGATTGATGGGATGTGTCTTTCCTTTCCACGAATTTTCAAGTACCAGGGCGAGGTGGGCTGTGCGGTGCAAGAGTGGCTTGCACTTTAAACAAAATTTTGCTCCGGCCTATGGTATGAAAGCGATCCTTTTGAGGGCGGGAGGCTTCTGCCTACATCACAATCACTATCTGGAAACAATGTTAGGGACCAAATCTACGTTTTGGCCGCCAGGTATCTCCCTTACTTCATCCCTTCCTCTCGGAGGGGTCTTGGGAACAAACGGCCAGTCAATGAGCAAGGGTGAAGTATCGAAACATCCTACCCTAATATGTAAGTGTATGAATGATCATTGTTAGTGTTTCTTCCATTATTATTGCTCTTTGTATTGTTCTTATTATTACGTTAATATTTTTATTTTTCATTTTCATTATTCGTGTTTATGTATTAGCACACATTTATTTCTCTTTGATGTTTGTATGTGTATTATGCTCGTTACTGCTTATGTTATAATTGTGATATTGTCACTGAAGCTTAGTGTAATTATTATTAGATTGATAGAGTGGAAGATAAGCATTAATAGCTTAGCTCTGCCAGAATAAATAAATAAATACGGAATCCAACTGCAAACGTGTGATTCAAAGACAGTTATATTTTGAAAAAAATATTTTTACAATTTTCTATATTTTGTTATTTATTTTTAATCATTTACAGATATAGCTACATATTTAGTTTTCAGACTATAGATATTACAACATTGAATTTATGAAGTATCAGAAAGACAAAGCCTTAATAATTCATTTTCTTTAAAGTGTTCTGTTCATCTATAAAAGTTCAGGCAATGGGGCTGTAGAACTAAATTTCAATTTACATTTTTAAAAAACAAATCTTGTTTCTTATTCATTGGCAACATTAGATACACATGAAGTAATTTATGTTAACGAAGTAAGATTGTGACTTCATAGTTATATCAAAAGCAGCTTTTATTACACGGGATAACTGGAAATAAAACGCATAAGGTCTTCATTGGGAGGATCTCTAAGAGAAACAATCAGGAGCGCCAAAATAATAAAAGAATTGGAAATAAAAACTCGTCTGGTGGAACAAATTCAAACTTATCAGAGAAAATTGGATCAACATGTGCAGAGAATGTCCCTGGGTCGTCATAACACTGCAAGCATTTTATTACACACCATTAGGAAGACGAAAAGTAGGGCGGCAAAGAACACTGCGGAGGCAATTCTTTAATTTGATTTCGGAATGGGACAATACTCATCTTTGTATATGAAACAAAACGAATAAAAAACCCTGTCACGCAGGAGCTGCGTAAACTAAGCGAATTCCTCAGCAAGTTGAATTTGTGAAGAGCTAGAGCAGAGAATGCAGTAAAACACAAGTAAGCTACCTGAAGATATACATAATTTAATAAAAACATAACTTTAAATTACATTATTAGCTTAACGTTTCCAATTTCACTTAACTGCATAACCACTAAAACGGAATGTAATTAACATGTATGCGACATAGATAATTTTAGGAACGCGATTATTGTTTTTCTGAGTTCCGAAACCGTTGTGTTCCTTCCGCATGTTTTTATGTGCACTGTACACTACAACGTTGACAGAGCACATACACTACCGCTTAAGATTTGTACATCTCTCCATATCGCTCCAGCATTCCCTGAAATTCGACTTAGGTCGTCCGGAACTGAAGATGTAGGACGGTTGCTGTCTCTAAGGGCAAGTCCGATTATTCGCCCATGAGCATGCGCAGAGTGTTTCCCTCACACTCTTTTAAATGACACCAACGAGTTTATCGCTTGCCGGGAATGCTCAATGTTAATGCCACATCTCCCCTCGGACCAGTTTACTCGACATCCTCTGCAATTACAAAAATCCGGCTTTCAGGTATACCCCCCCCTCTAATTGTCGATTTCCTTGTTTTCAGAAACTTTTATTTTATTTAAATGGTATACACCAAGTTTCGCTGCATAAACAATGACTATTTTTGTCTAAACTTTGGGTTTCAGATAAACCCCAGCACATAATCGTCTGTTTTCGATAATTTTCAGAAAATACTTTTCTTATTTTATTTCATTACCATATAGCGAGCTTAGTTGAGAAAGAACAAAAACTGCTGCCACTACAGCGATTTTTAAAATTTCGCTTTAGGTTAAACCCCTTCCCCCTCTCTCTCAATGGTCCAATTTTCTGGTTAATGAACTCGATAAATTGTTTGTTAATTGATTGTTATACGCCGAGTTTCGTTGAGAAAAAACAAAAATTGCGACCAGGAATGATGAAAATCTAAAGGCTTTTTCAAAAACCCTTTCATGGATACAACCTTAATAGCTACATTACTTCGGAATTCGTTAAAATACAGAGAATGAATGAATGGAGAAAACCCTGGCACTGTGCCGCAACGGTAAAGCATTGATCAATACATATCAATTAAGATTTGTAATTAAAATCCCCTTTTCTGGAAAAAAGAAAGTGTGGCCATGAAACAACGGTTATTACTTGCAAGAAAGAGTTAGAAAGTGAACCGCAGTAACAAAAACACCATTCACGAAGATGATGTTATACTGTTACTGCATGACGAGAATTTAAATTGTAGCCTTGGGTTAGAGAGCGCAACCTATGGTTAGCAAGTACTGTTATCACTACCGGTGAGGCCATAACTGACCATCCAGTGGCGGGCAATTACCTCAGAACTTGTTTTTAGTTTCTTCTCATGCTGAGAAACTCTGCGGCATTTTAGTACTCGGGCTTGGTAACGTCTATCTTTGATATATACATAGTTTTTGTAATATACAGGGTTGTTCTAAAGAAAGTTCGCACTTTGAAAAAACTGTATCTTCTGTACACATTAAAAGTTTGGTTCCGTGTAGATACTTTAGTTAGATTGGTTTTTGTTAACCTTACGCATTTGTGAAACTTTTGTTGCATTCGGAACTGTGTCACGCTGATCTAAACAATTTTGGTTTAGAACACAATATGTGCAGTAGTAACCGCTTGGATATTTCATGAGATTGAATTCTGACTGCGCATATCAGCAAATAGACTGCACTACTTGCATTATCCCTCAGATAGCTCTGTAGAAATAAAGGGAGTGCATACAACCAAGAACATGTATTACTAATTTTTAAGTAAACATTAGGCTTGTGTATGGCATAAAATCCTAATAACAGAATAAGTAGGCATTCTAAAGTTTAGTTTGATGGCAGTTAAGTTAACATTACCAGTTCCTGTGAATTAAAATTTTTGGTTGCACAAATTATGGAAATAATCTACAATGAGATATTGAATCAAATACCTCTCACCAATTCTAACTAAATGGCCCAAGAAATTCCAAATTCATAGTTGTTCACTATTGGAAATAATAATAATAATAATAATAATAATAATAATGATAATTATTATTATTATTATTATTATTTCAGGATACGTTAGGCTGTTCTTGTGAGATGAAAATGCTGCCAAGAAAATTAATATAGTAAAATGAAAAACTCCAGGTAGTGTTTGTGCAGTGAAATTTGTTCTGGGATATGACTAATATTATACAGTAATTTTGCAGAACACTTATCACAAATCTTTACGATTTTATCTTTCCTTCCTCTGTTTCATCATCGAGTAATGCGCATTATATAGTAAAAATGCAGTATTACTGATTTGTTTTATTTATGGACGCTCTTTAACATCGGAGGTCATCAGCGCCCCATTTAATTCAGGGCGTGAAATGGCCGATAAATTTTGCTCAGAGATTTTTGCTCATTTAATTTTGCTCATAAATTTTAGTATTCTTTCAGGCTTGAGATTGCCATAAATCTACGACACGTAAAAGAACCCACCAGCCTTGAACCTAACTTTTTTACAATTTAGAAATATTCTTCTATCTCAGTTAAACGTAACTTAGGGATTTAGGATAAAAAATAAATATAAGTACTTCTTAAAAAGTCTTGGACGTCCTTCAGAAACCACTAATAAACAAGCAAAACTGAAATCCAGAGGGGAGGGGGAAAGATTCACCCACCTTAATTAATATCATCTACATAATTACTTTTTATTACAGTGACAAATACTGGAATTCAACGTCTATTTTGAAAAGAAAAATATATTTTCATTACGGTCAGCATTTTAATTAATGAATCTCTAACTTCTACGTTTACCAGCTGTTCTGTGAACACATACGTTATTTGAGGCAATAGATGCGACATCAGATGAGCTCATTGGCAAGTATAACCAACTCGGAATACTGACAGTAATTTTTTAGCTATGCTTTTTAAATTTTAACTATATTTTTTGTTTTTCTGTTTGTGAAGGGACTTTAGGTTTACAAAAACAATTAAATCATTCATAGTATAACAAACACGTAAAATAAATATTAATAAAGATATTATATTATTATTAGATCAGATATTACTAGAATTTTATTAGGTTGGAATGGTTTGGTTTTGCCTTTACGAGTTCGTTTTAGCCTTATTCAATACTACTACGTAAGCAATAAACTTTATTCCAACACATTGAACATAGATTGAGAGATGTTCTGTAAAATAATTCCGTAAGTTATAGAACAAATTTAAGGAAATGGTTGCAATTACTGATAAAATGTGATCTGCTAGACCGAAATTAGTAAAAAACGAATGAGTACAGTTCTGATTTTACATGAAGTTCAGAAAGTTACCGAAAATTTTGTATACAATGTTTTAGAGATAATAAAGTTGCAAAGCATTTTGAACATGATTTAATTCTGAGAAGTCGTCTATTCGTATAAAATGAAAATCGTTTTGAAAGATTCGCTTTTCAAATGTTAGCAGATATTCAGAATATTCCTGAATGGCTAGATGAGGCATATTACGAATTATATATATATATATATATATATATATATATATGGGCAGAAAATAATCTGGACACATCAGCACGGATTACATGATGTCAAGGTTACTGTCTGGAGTAGTTTTACGCCACTTAATCAGAAATGTAAAACGGACAAAGGAAAATTGTGACGGTAAACGAGCAGCGACTTTTTCGAATGTTGCAAGACTGTAATATTGGCATTATAGAATCAAAAACAATGTTTTTATGCAAGAGGACGGCCTACCCTAAAATACAAATGACGTGAAAATAATATTTGGTGATCGTATAATCTGGCAGTCATGTTATATAGAGAGAGTACTTTTTAGTAGAAATTCTACTCGTGAGGAACTGAAGCAATAGATATCGGATGAAATTTGACATTTATTAGTAATCTTCGGTATATGGTCAATTGATTATTTCATCCGTTTAAAGGAGACTCTAATTGGCTTAAAAATAAAATGAATAAAAGAATGAACATTATTAGCAAAGTATGTAATAATAAAAAAGAAATCAAAGAATCTTTATTAAAAACATGACGACAAAAACAGGATGAAACAACAGAAGGTAGGAAAGTGTATGCAATGCTTCCATCTATATGGCAAAGATTACAATTCAAACATATTCAACCCAGTAAGAGTTTAGTATATTATGTACTCGTAACAGAATATGATGCATATTGCTCATATTTGCAAAATTTAAATTACAAGCAAACAATACATGCACGGTTTGTATCGTGATCGATAGGCCGGAACATGTTTCATTCGTACGCCCTAAATACCAGACAATTTAGCTGAGGAAAGATGGCTACTTGCAGGGAAATACATTTGAAACATCATGAGAGATCAAAATGATTTTAAGATATTAATGATTTAATAAATAAAATATGGTGTAAAATGACAGAAGAATATATAAACAACAAAAATAATATAAGAGAGAAAGTCCAAATGTCAGAAATTGTATGCTCCGCTAAAAGATCCCAGACAATCAGAAAAACGCATGAAAGATATATACACGAAGAGTCGGTTCAAAAACAAGAAGATGAAGAATATAACACCCAAAATGAATAAGAAGAAAGCTGAATTAACAGAAGAAGAGAATAATGGAAGTCTTCCGTTGGAAAGGAAGCAGCTGAGAGAAGAAGTAGACCGAGAACAAGAGAAGGAGGAAAATATAATATATAAAAACATAGAGGAGGAGGAGGAAGATAGAACAAAAGTACAGAAGTGAAAACAATAATGACCAATCCATAACCTATGATGAAAAAGCGCAGATAAAAGTTGAAATGTAAAAATTGAAGAAAGAAGAGGAAACTGCACTGTCAACACACCATTTAAAATATATTGATAAACATAAAAGAAGAACAAGTAAAAAGTAATCTGGAATACTGTGTCCTGGTATATTATTAAGTTATTTGGGTATAAGTATCACAGAATAAACATTAAAAAAAATAAATAAATAAAAATATAGCACGAAAGAACTACTACTGAACAATACGGTGGTGGCCATATTTAACACATTCAGGAGACCGTAGACGGCAAACTACGTTTAAATCTCCCTTCATGTTATGGACGGCGCTCGACATTTCACACCACACTTGAAATAACACCGTTTATATCCCGCGCTCCAGGCGTTAGTATTATTTAGTTAGTGTTGCTTCTTATAGAGCAAGTACAGTTGACATTCTCCTTCAGTATAAACATTTATCACATGATAAGTTGTCTGGTTTATCCCCGGTGTTCATAAATATCTCATCTTGCCTCGCGTCATTGTCAAGTACAGTCGGCGATTAGAAGATAGTAAGAGGAGCCGGAAGCGAGAGGGGGCTTAAACTGTTTATCTGCACACGTACGAGATACTCAGGCTGCCACATGAATGAGATCCTCTCACACTCATATCTTGCAAGCCCGCTGGACAACACTGTTTATTTTTATTCGGCACTTACGCATGTAAGCATAGTGAGGAGAAAATGTTTACGTAGCACATTTCTGTCGCTTGCCTTCTTCTCATCGCCAGACAATACTCGATATTGCAGTACGTGTGAGCATTTTTGTGTAGCATTTATGATATGGGTTATCAAAAAAGAAGTTTCTTACAGATGAAGAAATTTTAGACATTTCTACAAAACCGCTTTCGGATGATAAATCAATTCCTTAATTGAATTTTGACAGTGACAGTGAAATTACGATTCCCGAACCCGACAGGCCAGAAAAACAAATTTGGGCGACAGATACACAACATCATTGTCCGAATATCCACCATTTACATCTAATCCAAGCCTAAATATTCCATTAGAAACTAAAAATTGAATCATCAGTTGTGTAAATATTCTCTTTAACAATGATTTTTTTTTAATATGAGTGAGAAACGGACAAATCTGATCCCTAGTCAAGTGATTAATGCGACGCAGCGGCCTTTCACTGAAAAAAAAAAAAAAAAAAAAAAAATACAACAATGTAGACCTGTAAACCAGTAGATGTTCTTGAACTAAAGATATTAATGGATTTGATGTTCATCACAAGAATTATTTAGAAGTCAGACTTAAAAATTCACTGGACTGCAGACTCTGCTTTTGAAAATCCATTTTTTTTTTTGGAACCAATATGTCGAACATGTTTTCGCCCAGTTCTTTCATTTTTCCACTTCGGTGACAGCAGTGTCTGTACTAGAAACACACTAGAAATGAAAATATGTACAAAATGTCATGTTTTTACTGTAGTTCAGAAGCAATGCTACATTTTATGAAACTGTGTATAGAGGTTGGGAGTGGCATTAAAATAGCTGGTCCAAGCATTTAAATGCCCTACTGAGAAGCTGGTGCTGAGTGTGTTAACTTTGTCTTGTTTATCTTGTAATAAGAAACAAGTTTTTCTTAATAAAACAAATAGGTGTACAATCTAAAACTTTGCCAAATTTCTGACCATTTGAAATAGGAATTTACTTTAGAGTAACTTGATAATTGCGTTATGCTGTAAAGTTTCAAAATACGAATACATTTACTTCCGTATGTTAAGTGCATATAATATGAGAATAAATGCAATGCGCTCGGTTTAATGTTTGTTTTCTATAGAAACTAATTATCCAGTTTAACGTAAAACAAATTAAATGTCTTGGGATCCAGCAACAAGAGGCAAAATAAGAAAAGCATCGAGAGAACAGCAAATTGGGTTCTCAGCAGTGTGACGGCAGAAACACAACTTGCCATCAATCAGACGTGAAAACGGGAAGGACTGCCACATAAAACATTCCATGCAAAACAAAACGAGCTACTTGCTCCCTGCTGTCACGCACCGCTCACTGCTACCAACTGTCGTTAGCTTAACTCCGTCGTAAAACATCCTGATGCCACTGACGTAAAAGCCCATGCTAACAGAAAGAAAACAGACGAAATGTCGGGAAAAGGGAGAACAAACAAGATAATGAGGGGAAAAAAGTAACAATAAAACAAATACAGCAAGAAAGATAGACATTTCAATAAGGAAATGATAGAAAAAATAAGGGAAGAAACAAACAAAGACAAATAAATATGATGTAGGTATAAATTGGAGATGAAAGAAGAAGAAATACACATACGGGGGCTGTTCGATTAGTGTGTGCAAAAATAAAGAAAAAAAATTGAAAAAAGAATTGTTTCATGACTCAACATAATCTCTTTTCAAATCTATACATATATTTTCCACTTATATACGAAATGAAATTTCTTCTGCTCTACAAAATACCCATTTATTTCGTTGACAACTTCTCTATTTGAAGTGAATTTCCTTCCTGCTAGTCATTTCTTTACGTTGGGAAACAGAAAGTAGTCCTAGGGAATTAAACCCAGAGAATAGAAAGATTTTCGTACCGTAAGTTCAATAATTTTAAGGTAGCAATAGCAGATTTGAGCGATGGAGCTTATCGTGATGGAACAGAATCTTTGCATTCGCCAAATTAGGGCTGATTTGCTCGATCGAGTCTTTAATTGCTGCTAGTATAGTGTAATATTCACCGATTATGAATTTGCCTTTTATTAAAACAGAAATTAAAATTATATCCCAAAACACAGCCGTCATCAACTTTCCTGCTGAAGAAATCGTTTTTGTCCTTTTCCGGTTGCAACCCTTTGTTGCTTCTTGTCTTAGAATTTCGTTCAAATAACTCCACATTCGGCGCTTAAGTTACAACCGTTCTCTTTTCTGGTCAATCGGTAGGAAACGCGGCACCAAGATCTCCAATACATTTTTTATTTGCAAAATATTATGCCCCGATCTCCAGAAATACCCACAGCTTCAGCAATCTCCAGCACTATCAGTCTCTAATCATGTTGTGATTATTTCAGTCATTCATTTCGGGATAATTACCTCGAAAGGAAGTCCGGAACGGTTCGCATCGCTTGTGCTTGTGCTCGTACTAAATTCACCAAACAATTATGCATCATTCTAGGGAAGGTGCAGTTCGTCGTAATGTTTGTCCAGCTTCGCTTTCGTTTCTGCAGGTTTTGCTCCTTTCAAAAAGCTTTGTTTATTAATATACGAAATTCATGTTTATTTTGAGCTCTGTTTACACATTTAAGCACGAAAACTGGTCTTAAACACAGACTAAGCTTCGTAACTGTTTATAATCATGTACATTATCCCTCAACCTTTTGAGCTTGCACGGACTTTTCGTACAACAACAAAAAATGCTAGAAACGAAATAATAACAAATAGAAATTACGCGACGGATAGTAAATAAGTATAAAGAAAGAGAACAAAGAAATAAATCAAACAAATGAACAAAAAGATAATGTAAGAATAACAGTACTAAATTAAATTAAAAGGAAAAAAGGAGAATAGATCGTGAAGAATATAATGAAGAAGAAGAAAGAGAAAAATTTAAAAAACAACGAGAGAAAGAAAGCGATAAAGACAACGAAGACATTAGAAAGGGGATAACAAAATGATCCGGGAAAGATATCACAACAAAAAGCTAAATGCAGAAAAATGAACAAAGAGAAACAGAAAAAAAAGTAAAAAATTAAATAAAAAATTAAAAAAAAAAAATAAAAAGCATTATGAAACAGACATAGAGACAAATTAAAGCAGAAAGAAACAAAACGATTGAAAATAACGATATAAATTGAATGTAAAGCGATATAAATAAGTGGAAAAGAAATACAGATAATAAACAACATTACAAGAAAAGAGAAAAAAGTAGGAATTACACCAGAAATGGGGGAAACCTATAAAGAAAGAGAACACAGCTATAATTAGTATTAATGAAAAAAGTGTAAAAACAAAATAAAATTAAATTATTAAGAAGGGAGATTAAACGCGAAAGACAACGAAAGGAAAGAAAGAAAAACAACTTGTTTATAGCACCGCGGGGAGTCACACGGCTGAAGTGGCTGGCTGCACCTTGTAAAACCCCCACCTGTTAATGAAGTACAAGGTGGGGAACTCCTGCAGTCCTAACAGTAGCCTCATGTTTTACTTTCGCAATGTCCTCCTGCCTACTTCTGCCAGTTTATCATTTTCTGCGTGTAGTGCAACAATTTCACAGGTAATTTCCCACAGGCGCCGAAGCAGAATGCCGCGCAGATCAAGCGGCTAAGTTGGTGACCCTGTTGCTATGGTTTCGCTTCTAATCCGTGACGGAAGCAGTGCTTTGTGGTATCACTTTAGATTCTCTCGACTGAATTACTGCACAATACTCCACGGCCTACTTTCATATGCTATATGAATGTATCAACGTGTTTCGCCGAGAAGATCGGACACGGCCATTGTAAAACTGCTGAGAGCTGCTTTATTAAAAAGAAATAACTTGCGTGGCAATGACGCAGGCAATTACAGAAGTTTTCCCACACCTTACTCAAGAGTGTTAACGGACGCGTCCTACAAATTACATTGAGCAAAGCTTTATTACTTCCAAACTAGATTTCATCGAATACATCTATAAAAACAGCGATATTACAGGAAAGTGTACTTAGTCCATTGTAAAATAATGAACTTCATCTTTCTCGCAATGAACTCTTTCACATGCCAAAGTATCATTATACATTTTATTTATTGTGTACAAAAACGCGAAACCCTTTCAAAAGAATAATTCTTTCCTTTCGGCGCTGTTAGCGCTCCAAGATACTCCCTATTGGTTACAAGCTCCAGATAGATTTTTGGGCAAAATATATTTTCCTTTTCTTCATGATTCTATACCACAGACATAGGCATGATAATGGCTGTCTGTAAACTAACTCAGTCGGTCCTGGTGGTGTAGTAGTAACCATACTTGCCTTCTAAACCCAAGATCGCGGGTTCAAACCGGAGCAGGACCGATGGATTTTTTCGGGCGTAAAAATCCTAAGTATGGTTTCCTTCGAATGGGATGTAAAGCCGTGGGTTCCGTGTCGTACATTTACGGCACGATAAAGAATCTCACGCCTGAAAGAAGAGGCCTCTGAGCAAAATTTGTCGGCCGTTTCACGCCCTGAATAGAATTGGACGCTGATGACCTGAGCTGTTAAAGAACGTCCGTAAATAAACCAAATCAATGTAAACTAACTTAACAAGTAACCTAACTGACTTTGCTAAGAATTCCTATGCAGATTAACTATAACATCCTTTTAATGTATAGTAACATTAATCAGTTAAGTACAAGGAGTACGAGTAGTCTGTGTTACAAACTTTTAGGGATGTTAGGGATGAACAACTTTTAATTAGGAAGGCGTGTGCGGCGATGTTTAATTTCCTAGATACGTTCTTCAACTGCTTTCTACAATGCGAGCAGTTTTGTTTTCCACCGGAATGTTCCGCCTATGCCAATTAGCCGACCAGCCGGGTATCGGTGATTAGCGGGAGGGTAAAACAATAAAACAAACCAAACATACCACCATACAAAAATCAATTTAAATTCCTCATTACTTACAAAATTATCAAATGATGTTTTAAAAATGTCCGGCTTTATTCTCCACATATTTTTAGCATCTTTTTAGGAAAATTTCACCACTTGCTGTAGTCATTTTGAGAAATCCGAACAATTTACATACGAATATTATCTTTGAGTTCTTGTGCGGTGTGCGGGTTCGTCTTGTACATAGTATTTTTTAATTTAGCCCCGAGATAACAACCGCAGGCTGTTAAATCGGGGAACTGAGGGAGCCATAAATCCCTACTAATTATTCTGTCTTGTGGAAACACATTATGAATTGCTGTAATGGAATTATTCGTAGTGTGAGCAGTGATTGAAAAAATGCATGATCACGCTCCCTGTCGCTTAATTCTCTGAAAAAATGGATTAGCATGGTATTCACATTAAGTTCAACTGTATACTAAAAATTGGTCCTATGATTCTTCTGAGTAACACATCTGAATCTTACATAGAGACACTTTGTACCATTGTAAGACACGAGATAGAATGCTCTTTATGTATACTGTCGAATAAAGAAACGAACAACACAAGACATATCGTGGAACAGCCGCCCTACTACTGCGGCAGTCAGCAAGGCCAACAAGTAAGCCTGCTTGTTATCCCCTCCATGTTGCGACAAACGAGTGGGGTTTACTCATGGGAAAAAATTCGCGCCGCAGGAGAAAATAACGCACTGTAGTACACAGTACCGTGCCCTCATTTTGCTACGCAATCGGGGTTTGTGCACCCTAGTGGAAAATGGTTGACCTTCAGTAGACGTAAGATTCCCGTTAAGACTGTGGCTAAAGTTTTACTGACGCTGGTAATTGAATTTGCTCAGTCGTGTTTATCACGCCAACTGTAAGATATGTGTCTAGATATTCTATATGTATTTGTGCATTGTAGAGTATGCGGATAGTGAGGTATACGCTAGAACATAGAATATTTATTTGTAATTGTTATTTGTTAAATAACTGATCTTGAAATAGATTCCTGCGTAATAGCATCTCCTTTGGGATGTGCACTTTTCAGATTTGTGAACAAAGTTCGAGCCCGAGGCGTTTTCCCTGACAAAAAGATAATTAACAAAATAATAATAATAATAATAATAATAATAATAAATAGGGAAGAGAGAGAAGGGGGAGAGGCTTAATGAATAGCCTATCAATTATCTCCTCGAAAGTTGATTATTGTTTAAGGGGCGCACAACATCTAAGGTCATTAGCGCCCAATCCTCGAAAGTGTTTTAACACCATCAGCCGAGCAAGTTGATATATCTGTTTATAGTGCTATAAAGCCACTCAGCTGCTGCATTTTCATTAATATAAAATTATTGCCATACATACCTGTGGAGGCACTGAAGCAGTTTACAATGTTAAGGAGAATAAGTTGCGGCGAGTGTCTCAATATATTTACAAAAGAATTCAGGAATGTCTAACAGCGGAGGGTTGGTACTCTGAGCATCTATTATGATGGTGAATAATATATTAAGTACTCATAAATAGCAAAATAAACAAAAAATACTTGCTATGAGTTTTGAATTCCCTCGACAGGTGTTGAGGTCTTCGCCAAAAATCAATTTCCGATTGCGTAGTAAAATGAATTCCCTGTAATCAACACAGTTTTTCGTTTTAAATCAATAATTGTAATATCCGAGCCTTAGAGAGCCTTCCTACTCGTGTTCAGCAGTGTAACCATTATGGTACACCAGTGCACTTCCCTAAGCATTGAAACGGTAGATTTCTACACCACGCACATCCCCAGGTAGTCACCTTAACTAGGTGAATATAAAATTATATGAATATTAAAGTAATGTTAAAAAAATGATTAGCATAACATTTTAAGTGAGAAGTTGAAACAGCTCCTTCTAGAATTATACTAGGTCGTCAGTTTGGCGAACACCAAACTCTTTTAGGTGCAGAAAGAGCGGAAATAGGCCATAAATGCAGACACCCTCTTTCCTGCAAGAATCCCTGTGACCATGAAACTCTAGGTACCGTTAGTTGTAACTCGCACAAAGGAACTTCGATTTTTCACCCTCAAGGAATGCTGTTACACAAACTTCTGGTAAACAAGAAACGGAAAACCGTTAAGGTATATTTTTCGCGCCAATAGAAGCTATCACCCCACCTCTAGCCAGAGGGACCGCGAAAAATATACCAATCAGAAGATTGCGTAATACAAATTCATACACTACAGCCAATAGTAACGTAGCATAATATTTTAAAAAAGTTGAACTAAAGTTAGAAAGTGTCGTCACAAACCGACCGACCACAAAGATATAAACATTTCCGATTACGGCAGTCTGGGGGCAGTTTTGTGACAGTTTTGGAGGCAGTTTGAAGGCAGTTGAGTCGTGAGAGTTTTGAGGGCAGTGGAGTCGTGTACAGTTCTGTGTGCAGCTTGCGAGTTGAGAATTGTGGCGGCAATCAAAGTTCCTTATTGCAATAGAACAATATTTAAAATTAATTTTAACCCTGAATGTAGGACAAACGTTTAATAAAACTTTTTCCTACAACGGACTGATTGTATTTTCAAACTTGCCTAAGGGACATAGGCCTATTCAACTTTTCTTCTACCCGTGAATTGTTTTTCTTATCTTCCAAAAATCCCCATTTTGATGTCTCACGTAGCCGGAGCAGACGGTGGCAAGGAGCAAGAGAAACAATAAGAAGATTTCCACAGTCAACCGACCATCCTAAACCGACAACTTCTCATCTACTTCATCTCATCACCCATAAATTAATCATCATCGCATAGGGTACATAACAAAATATAATTGCCACCACATACGATGTCACAACGTGTCTACAATTAAATTTACCTCAGCACATGACGCCCAACTAAAAAAAAAATTACCTCTGCAGCATGCTGGTATCTGCTCGATGATCGTTGCTATTGGATTAGTCTGCTCTTTCGCCTTCTTTATTCCTACTGATTCTTTTTTCATTAGTTAAGTGTTCTTGTTTACTACTCAAATATCGAATTGGAAAATGGTCTTTAGAACAATAATTACAGCGTTAGGAACGCGTCGGGGTTCTTCGAACAGTCGACGCTGAGGCGCTGCTAAGTTTGGTGGAAGCCATTTGAGCTTACTATTAATTAGTATTGATGCCAGTTAAGTTAAATTAATTAACACGAAAGCTTCAAATGAAATGACAGTGCTTCAAGCTGTACGAACAAAAGTATGCGTGCAAACGCATATTTACATCTCATCTATTGAAGAGCTTTTGAGCTTCTACTCTAATGTTTTAAATTTCGCTACACATTTCAAAGGCTGAGTGCAGTTCAGCCATACTCGAACCACTGATTTTGTAGATGGGGCATCTATTCATCTTTGAACCTACGTTCCATTTATTGCGTTTCTCAATCACATTCTCATTCTACTGGCGTTTATGCAGTCCATTTTTAGATGTCTCCCCTGGGAACTAGCTCTATTTCAATCGCATTCAAAGACAGTAATTCGAATAAAAGTTAGCCACCCAGAGAAGGGCCGATTATAAAAGAGAGAGAGAAAATAGTTATTTGTTTCTTCTTATTACTTATCACACATTATATGCTTAATCAGCTATTTTCCTAAAAAAGGTATTTAACATATTTCAATACTTAGGACATTTATGCCGCGTCATTTATGTAAAACAGGTATATTTTCAATTATTTCTGTTCCTAACGCAATAACTCCGCTATTTTAATTTTTGTTATTTACAGACCGGCCCAATAAAGATTGGACTGGAAATCCTGCGTCGACAAGCGATATTGTCTTTAGTGTTTGAAGTCAGTCCACTGAATAACAGAACTGAGCTTGTGTGAGTTTGTTTGGGATCACTTCTTCTGTTTTATCCACATGTATTTTCACAGTGCCACAATTTTACAGGGTGTTCCATACTATAAATGAAAATAAATTTAATACCATTTTGGCTATTGGTAAATAGACGAAATAAAATACTTTCTTTTATTTGCCAGAATTAACGCCATAAACCTTTTCTTCCAGTCAATCAGTTCTACTTACTACAACGAAAGATACAAGACGTATATGCAAATATTTAAATATGACTTCTACAGTTTGTCACACATGTTAAATTAGCACTAAACTAATACACACACACACACACACACACACACACATATATATATATATATATATATATATATAATATGAAATTACATATTTAACTCTTTCGGGAATGAGATATGAAACTAGTGAGCAAGTTGGAAGTAATGATTAAATTTGTATTACTCAAACCTATATTCTATAATTTAGGTGTATAGCCTGACCAAAACAAATAAAAGTTAGGTTCTATAAATTTAATTAAACCAGAATAAATAAAATTAACATAGGCATTAAATAAACATTAAACACACACCACAGGAATCAAGAAGAGATAAAAGAAGAATTACCGTATTTACGCGAATCTAATGCGCCATTCAATGTAATGCGCACTCCAAATTGGAAACTTAAAATTATAAAAAAGATTTAGGCATGTACGCGGTCTTAAAGATAAGCTCGTCCGCTCCATAAAACGATCAGAACATAGTATTTATAAGTGAGCTATTGTTCATCTTGAAGCACGTACGACAAAATCCATCTCTGGAGCTGTTTGTTGCCAGGGCAGTTGACGTAGGTCAAAGAAGAAAAAGTTATTTCTAATGGTGTCACTAGTCACAGGTTGTCCGTTATTCCTCCTTTCATGAACGAATTCCAAAACTTTTTCTTCAATGTAAGGATGTCTTCCTTTGCGAGCACCAGTGAATTTCTTCCTACTAGCTTTAGTTGCAAATAATGTCAATTTCTGTTGCCGTCACAAGCTCTCAGCTACATTGAACTCTCTTCCTGCCTTTTTGTTATCATTTTTTCGGCATAAAGAATTGCTTTAAACTTAAAAGTAGCATCATAAGAAGTTCTCTATTTGTCCTCCATTTGTGACTACATACTAATCAAACGCTCTATGCAATTATAGGCCAACAATATACGTAACGAAGCCGAGAATTGCAGCAATGCATTATGACGTAATAAACGATAAATTTCAATGAAGTTGCCGGTGAACTATTGAACCTTCGGATATAGTTTTTTTTGCACTTAAATCTAGTACGTTATTAAATCTAATGCGCACCATAATTTTGAATACAACTTTTGTACAAAAACGTGCGGATTAGATTAGCGTAAATAAGTTAGTATTTAAAATATACTGGCTTTTGTGCTATTCACTTTTAAGCCTGAAGTCTGAAATATTCACTTTGTAGAAACAAAGAAAACTTGACCAATAAATAATTATTACCCTGATACCAGATCTACGGAAAAAAAAAAAAGACTTAAACACAGTGTTGGGCAATTAAGAGTTCACCCGATTTCAGGGACAGAGTGAGAAGCACACCTGCAGTTTAAGTACATTATTGTAAATACTTGGTGGCAATATTTATAAAATTAAATAAAACTCGCGGTTAAGGACACCAATGAACGAAGAGTAAGTACTGTTGAGACACATTTCTTGAAAAAGAATTTATGTAAGTGTGAACGTAAGTTCTGTAGCCATTTTCTCCAGGTCTACACTATCATCAAAGATGATACGTCTACGATTTGTTTAAAACTGGGCAAAATCATGTTCCATCTTTACAACTAAAGACCTCTGTAAAGATAGTGCTTACGGAGGAAACATTTGAAGATATGCGATAGGATGGAAGTAAGCCTTTATAAACCTTTCCGCCGGCTGGCAAAGGAATGAAATCAAGAGGAACCAGTCAAATAACAAGAAGCCGAGTTTAGTTGCAAACTTTCTACGTAGTGTCCTTAAACTTACGCATTTATTACAATATTCGGACGAGAGAGGGCACATTTTAATTCATTAATGTCTTGATATCAATTATTGTATAAATATATATTCTGCTCGTGAAACAGGCAAAAACTCTTGGCTGGTTCGCACTGTATTATTTATCTATGAACTGAAATTAGAAAAATTGTAGTTCAATATAAAATGAACAATAGACGCATAATTAAAAATAGAAAATTTAGAAAAAGTTCACTATGCATAAAATCACATGAAGTGTGAAATAGCCTAAAATACATAAACACAAATAAGCGTCTTACACATTGATGTCATATTTTTTTCTAGGTCTACATGTATTTATTCGGCCGTTCATTAATTTTCATACACAATATAATTTCCTAATATTTCTTACAGAAACACAAACAAACGAATACTTTAGTAGCGAAACATGCAATGATGGAGGCAAACATATCCAATATAAAGAACAAAGTTAAAGCTTTGTTTCATCAAAGTAACTATCTTGACTTTAATAACTACCTAGCAGAGATTCTAAAGATATTACGCATACAAATCTTTTGATTCTGATCCTAGACCTCTCCATACTTACTGGATAACTTCCCAGGGGCAGTTCACATTTTGAGAGAACCCTTACCTTTCTTTGGATGCAACATACCTCGTGCAGTATTCTGATCGATGTTTATATTGTTATCGTGCTGCAAGGTGAAATCTGTCTGTACTAAATATATTGCATGACACTAAAGAATTTTATAATATCGTTTCAATTTTCACAATTTTTCCGAGTTTATTCACAGATCTCCAAACCATGATAGACCTTATTTTCGTCGGTCCTGGTGGTGTAGTGGTAACCACACTTGCCTTCTAAACCCAAGATCACGGGTTCAAACCTGGTCAGGATCAATGGATTTTTTCGGGTGTAAAAATCCTAAATATGGCTTCCCTCGGAAGGGAAGTAAAGCCGTGGGTTCCGTGTCGTACATTTACGGCACGAAAAAGAACCTCAAGCTTGAAAGAAGAGGCCTCTGAGCAAAATTTGTCAGCCGTTTCACGTCCTGAATTGAATGGGACGTTGATGATCTGAGATGTTAAAGAGCATCCATAAATAAACCTAATCAAAAAAAAAAAAAAAAAAAACTTTATTTTCCTTTTCTTCTCTCCTTTACAACGGCGGACATATATTCTTCTACCAGTACTAAGCACTCATATTTGGATTCCTCTGTGAAAAGTGCTTAAGACCAATCAGCAAGTGTTCAGTGTCTAGCCCATTGGAGTCTTTTCTTTGGTTTCCTTTACTGCCACATGTTCCTTCAGATCAGTTTTGCTTGTTCATTTCTATTTGTTCTGGACATGTTTGGGATGCAGCTATAAACATGTTCCTTTTATTGGTAATTCTAATGAAATTTTCACCTTTTTTGTAGTATTGCGGGTATATCCAGGTCGTGATAAATCTTTCGTGTTACCTTACACACATTCTTTAGAAATTTGACGAATCGACAAATCCTCGCGAAATTTTCAATAAAGAATGATCGGAAATTTTTGTGGTCATAATTTTTATCTTTATGTACACGTGGTACTAGTTTCATTGTTGTCACTTTCGGTTCCAGTCTGTGAGATATGTGCAAGCTGAGACATGTTCAGTTCCGTCTATAGCAAAATGGAGGTGACAAGCGATGAAATATTTCCAGCTCTGAAATTTTGCTTTCGTCTCAACAAATTCTCAGCTGAGGCCTGTGCAATGTTACAGGAAGTCAATGGAGAGTTTGTTCTTCCTTGTAGCACAGCTTGAAGATGGTTTGTTTAAATAGGGAAGGTAATCAGCCTCAAAGAAAAGAAAACCCAGCTTGTGTTCTATTAAAAAAAAAAAACTGTCATTGTGAGAGACTGTCGTCCAATAATATAAAGAACCTTTAAAAAATTCTAAAAAGTTCAATGAGTACCAGCCACTTGTAGTAAGTAAAAGTTGTTCATGCGATGTGTTTATGCACGGTACATTCCTTGATTGATTCCCGAACAAAAAGACGTTCGTGTTTAGGTCTATATGCAGTTGATGATGAGGTTAGAAGATGATGATGGAACTTGTCTACTTCATTTCGGTTCCAGAGGAAAAGCTCTGTCTGGAAATCTCAGTCAACACCAGAAGAAGAAGAAGAAGAAGAAGAAGAAGAAGAAGAAGAAGAAGAAGAAGAAGAAGTGGTTGCTTCTGCTTGGAAAGCTATGGTCATCTCTACGGTTTACCAGCATGTCATCCTGCACACACAACTGCTACAGAAATTTCCTAGTAACATGCTGGATGCTTCACCAGATAGTGTATGCCCGCACTCGCAAACGTTGTGTTGAATATTTGACAAAAATCAATGGGAAGTGTTGTTCCTCTCCCTCCTCCTCCCTATAGTGACTTTTACTTATCCCAAAATTGAAGAAACACCTTCGAGGGAGGTGTTTTATCGACATCAGAGGCAGTGGTGAAGTCCGCGGAGGCGATTCCGAAGGACCTGTCAAATAATAGGTTCCAGTATGTCATTGGAGACTAGGAGAAACGTTGGGACAGATGTATTGCATCTAGTGGGCACTTTGAAAAAGATCATCAAAGTGAGTGTGTAAAGATATGTTGTAAAAGAAATATGATTACTCTTTATTGAACAGTCCTCACACCTTCTTCAATGCTACAATGGCAGCAAGTTTTTCAATCGATATTTGCACCCTTGGGACTATAGGCAAACATGTAATCACTTTAAATGTTACCAATAAACTGAACTACAAACAGCATGTTTATCTAGCAATGTGCACACTGTGAGGTTGATAGTATCTACAGGGAACATCTAATGCTATGTTTAATAGACAGTAATAAAAAATAAAAAAATGAGTAACCTTTTAAATGCAAAATTCTTTTAAATCCTACTCTTTATAGCGCGCGGTTTGTATGACAAAAGTTAATGGAAACAAATGACAAAATTGTTTCGTAATATCGTTACTCATGCTCTCTTTCCAATTTCTTATGATTGCAAGCGTTTACAGTCACAGTGCCCGCTGCAGTGTGCAGTCGCTGCATGCGAGATGTGACTACCGCGTTTACGAGCGTCCCCGAAGTTTTGCAGGATTCTATAGTTTATGTTCCTCTAATGGAAAATATTACTCTTTTTATAAAATGAGTAATGTGCAGAATGCCATTTTAAATTATATGCTACTTACTCATTAACGACACATTATTATTTACATAATAATGAAATTCAATTAATATAAATTTCGATTTCATGTAAATGAGCAGGTAAATGTAAATGAATGAGGTCTAGAATATAAAACGAAAAGCCGACATATTTTAAAACAACATATAAATATATCATTTCCACAAAAAAAAAAAAAAAAAAACCGATGGCGTTGTGGGAGATAAGAGATAGTTACACTGGGTACTGTACTGTAATATAATTCAAATGTGTCAATATTTCCTGTACCGTATCATTTTATCTCCCTACAAATGGCTTCCGAAAACCACTTATATTGTGTATATTAGCTTTGTTTCAAATTATTTGATGTTCCTGAAAACAGCAGCAGTTGACGCAGTTTGCGAACCATGTCCTCGACATCTTGTTACTGTCTTTTCGGAAAGCTGAACCTATATCTCACACCACGGCATGGCGTTTTATAGCCAGGTTTTATTATTTATCTTCTTCAGAGGACCCGGTATGCGTTGACGTATGACTTCATCAGATTACGCTATGGCGTGATGGATGACTTTGCAGCAAGATATGGGGCGTCTTCCCGAAAGGGCATGCATCACTGTCGCTTGTACACACCGCATTTTATTTCGCAGGCGCCGGTAATGCAGGGTTCTTGTACTTCCAACTTTATGGGAACATGCACAGCGGAAGTAGTTCAACCTTTAAAAGCAAGATAATCAAGTAGGCAGACGTCGTCTCAAAGACACCACATAATTTTCTCTGGATTCTAAAGCTTCGCCATTTTCAAAGAAAGCACGTTCGATCCCTGCTGAAATAAGAGCGTCTTTCTTAAGAACGTAAATTTAATATGATCAATATAAGCAAAGAGCCCTGCTTTGCGGCCCGTGGATTTTTAATTTATTTTATGTAAGGCAGCAACTTAAGCTGCATATGAAAAAGGATTTGCATTTTAGGACGGAATCCTCTTTATTTCCCAAAGTCCACTTGAAAATACTAGAGGAAAATTACCTGCATGAAAAAGGTTGACTGCAGCTTTTACATCCAATTCTGATATTTCATTTGGGCTGCATAAAACCCAGCCACATCTGACAATAAACCAGCAATTTTCCCATTGAAATACTCATGTGCAGGCATCGGCATTCTTCAGCACTAAACATCAAATGAGGGACACACAAACACAGGCTATGAGCCATTACTCGGCAGGTAAACAAAAATACTTTCGCTTACACTGAACATCATTCTTGGTCCTTTCATGAGTGGCAGCAGAGGGCAGCGTCCGTAGTAGAAGGTACTGTGACTTTAACAGATATAGGTAGATAAATACTCAACCAAAGTAACTCATTGATTAGCTCAGACGGTTGGAGCGTCGTTGTAACAAAGGGAAGGTAGTGGGTTCAATTCCTTACGGTGCAACTTTTTATTTTCTGTTGGAGTTAAACGAGAGTTGCCATCATTACAATGAATTACCCGCTAACATAATCGCTATAAATTTATATTTATGATTTTTTTCCTGTCTGAGTTAAAATATTTGTCTTCATTAGGATGACTTACCCGCTAGCATAGTACCACATACAATCTGTCAGACTCATCTTCTCTACAGCCCTGATCTAGCTCCATGGGACTATTTTCTCTTTCTAGTATAAAAAATCGCATGCGAGTACAGTTTGTTTGTTTGAACCCGAGGTTTTTCTTCTGAGAGCTTAATCACCCGTACGAGAGGCGTTTGCCTAGAGTTTTAAAAATAATTCTTAATGCGTTTTTTAAGCAAGCTGGTCAAAGTAGATTGGTTTAGGGTCTGAAGATTGTGCCGCATGCTATGGGTTCCTCCATCAAGGTATCCTGTGCACTCCAAAACCAGCGAATACGCAAATTAACAGAAGTATGCACTTTTTATATTCTTTTTTATAAATTAAATTGTTCATTACAGATCCGTTAAATTTAAGAAAACACTATCCTGATTTTAGTAAGTATCTTAAACGTTTGTTTGACATATTCGAAATAATTTTCTTTTTCCATGTGTTATTGAAGAATATATATATATATGTAACTCATAATTTTGCATTAAGATCAAATTGACATTAACTCCATTTGGAAGGCCTGTGAGTGCTCGAGGGTGTAGAAAGTATAACGAAAGGCTGGTTAAGCGTTGATATGCTGAACTGAAATATATGAAGAAAAAGAAAATTGGAGATAACATAAGGTGTGTTTGTTTGGAAAATGCAAACCGCGGAAACGTTCGATCTATTTACGTTTATAAAGGTAAAAGATCTCATGACCTAATAGATTTATATTGAGATGATAGGCAGCCATATTCCTGATGGCTTGCGATGGGGGTAATATGCCATTAGGCTCTGAAAAGATTGTTTCCACCTTCCACTTTTATACCACTTCCCAGGTAATGGGGTATGTGAACTTCAGCAGGGCGCGTAACGAACCCGGGACAGTTCCGGGCTTTACCACCTGAGCAATAACATTATGTTTGTTTACACGACGAGGTAACAAGAACAAGATGTACCAATAAATATAGAAAAAATGGCAAGTTACACGATATTTCGGAAGGGAAGGTATCCTTTTTTCTGTTACAGCTAGTTCATGAAGAGGAATACACAGTTATCCGGAATAGCTTTTAAACTTATATTTCAACGTATTTTTTCAGTTGTTAGTTTGTAACCTTTTACTCTTTTTTATAATAAGTATACATGTACATGCACTGTAGACCAGAAGTTTCTCAAGGTTAACGTAATCCTACATGACTCAGTGAGAAGCGACAGTATGCAGAAGAGCTACTTGCAAGAAACTGACATACAATCTGTTCCTTGACAATGCTGCTGACGCAAACATGCTGCAGGACATTGCTTGTGTGAATGTGCAGGTTCATGTTGCACCACAAGTAATAATAATAATAATTCACTCTAAAATTATGTGCTATTACTGCAACATTGATATAGAGGTGTGTATTACATGATTCTGTTGTCTAAATCAGTGGCGGATATAAGAATTCGTGTTTCTAAATCAAGAAACAAATTTTTCTCATTAATGACACAATTCTAATACTGGACCGAGGAAACCCATTAATTATAGAAATTTAAAATGTCTTGATGTGCAGATTTTACATTATTCAACGGCTTATGAACACATTAAAATTAGTATAAGAAACAAAATGGAAGACCTAAAGTTCAGAGCCAGTTTCTGGTATTCTCCAGTAAGAGAAACAGAAAAATGAGGAGCAGACTATGCATGGGCAACTTGTGAGAAAATTGACATAAAAAAAAAAAAAAAACACACACACACACACTTAATGGAAATTAGCACATGAGATTATAGAGAGTGGAATCGTGATAATAATAATTGGATACCAGGGCTTGTGAATTAGTGAGTATAAATTTGAGGTGTTTAGTCGTTCACGTAAGCAAATCATCAACTAAACATGTACTCTGTCTCATAACAAATGGTAGAAGAGGGGAGGATACTAGGTTGTTTTACATTCATTTTACTCAGATTTACAACACCCCAAACGTTTTCATAGGGCATAAATTTGTACTTCAACAGAAAGGTGTCACAAAATTAAATTTATGAAAATTAAATTAACTATTTAAGGAGGGGGGAAGAGTTGGGGAACATGTTACGAAATGGCTCCTTCAGTGTATGTCGTATGGAGATCAGATTGCCAATTGCCTATGAAATATTTAAATCGAAAAATCACCGCAGAAAAAAAAATCTGCTTGTAAAGTACATCTGGCAAATTCAGTATGGAACATTACACCAGTAATCATAATACAATGAACTAAGATCATAAAGCTTTATTTTGATCATCATTCGCGAGCTATGGTCGTCATTTTAATGCACGAAATGCATCCTCTGTTTCCATGAACCGAATTTTTCGTCAGCAGGATGCAGTGCGAGATCTGCCAGGATCTGGAAGATCATGTTCTGTCCGAAGTGACATAAACATTTAACGCATTGATTGCCCCAGAAATGGGAAAACTAGCGAGATGATTACAAAGAATCTTGAGAAAATATTAAGACATGCTTCCGTTCAAGATGCAATTAGTGCAAGATCTAAAACCAAGAGAATATCAACAACGTCAGAAGAATGCTTACAAGAATTGGTCCGAGAACAAAATGACTTAATGGATCATCTGATAATGAGTGATGAAGCTCATTTTAACTTGAAAGATTTTGTTAACAAGCAAAACTGTAGAATATGGGATACCGACAACTCATGGGTAGTCCATAAGGAGAATTGATTTGATTTATATACAGACGCTCTTTAACATCTCAGGTCACCAGCGTCCCATTCAATACAGGGAATGAAACAGTCGGTAAATTTTGCTCAGAGGTCTCTTCTTTCAGGCTTGAGGTTCTATTTCGTGCCGTAAATGTATGATGCGGGACCCACGGTTTTACTTCCCTTCCGAAGGAAGCCATACTTAAGATTTTTACGCCCGAAAAAACCCATCGACTCGTGAACCCGCGATCTTGAGTTTACAAGGCAAGTATGGTTACTACTACACTACCAGGATCAACCCATAAGGAAAATTACACCCAAGGTCAGGAAGTGAGCGATACCGCGACATGAATAATACTCGTGCTAATGCCTCAGAGAAATAGTTCTAATAAGATGCGGCATTGCACCCAGTGTTCCAACGTATAATTTCAAGAAAGTCGGCATTCATATGACTCTTTTATTGTAAATAAATAAATCTTGTAATTTCGAGCCGAAATTAGGGAATTAGCTCCAGACACTCTTTAAAAAAGATATAGAAAATATTTTAAAATAATCCAGCTAAGTGAAGCTCAAAATAATGGACACTTCCAGAGAACCCAGCTTATAAAATTTTCCATAAATTACACCTTACTGTCTGGAAAAGAAGTTGCAACTTAAAATGTATTATTATTGTAATCTCTTTCATCACTTTGCACCACCATCTATAACTACAGCACTTATTGCAATATACAACTAGTCTTTTATTTTTTTCCCACTTCATTCCTAAAACGTTTAGAAAGTTCAAGGTGTCAGGACACTTTGGACCTGTACACACGTTAACAGAAACTTAGTTGGGTTGATGGACAGATACAGTTATAGCTACTGCTCGTGAATTGCTTCACAATATGCTACAATGACCCTAATGATTTATACAAAGCTATTAGTTCCACTCGCTACGCCACTGCATATCTTCGTTCCTGAAGCATATGCTGTGTCATGAATTGACCGATATTGTGAATTCCATTCCGTAACCGCCAGAATGATGAGCATGACGAATGTGAAAGTTAACGACGAAGGCAGTTATTGCCTCTTGTGCAGAACGTGCTATTTACGATAAATACTTCACTTGACCTGAGAGGGGAGCACTTTCTCCCACTGGTTGTTACACATCCTGATGGTCGCAACTCTGCCAACTTTCCGGTTATAGCGAGAAAGTCCAAATCATCGGGGAAAGCTCCGTTTGTGACCGCGTGCTTGAACTAGAATAATGTTCTACGTCGCCTTCGGAAGTGCAACTACCGATAACATCTGGGAGACTCGTTTGCCTTTCCAGGATCAAAGGTCGCATGGGAATTACAGGAAATTAAATGGCTGATCCAACCACGTGATACAGCTGTATGCTACGTGCAATAGCATAGGGATAAAAATATACTAAAGCACATAAGAAGCGATTTATCATTCTATTGCAAAGCACTGGGACACTATCATGCAATTTTATTTAAAGTAGCAAAATAAGCCAATTAAAAGGTTTCTCTTTATTTCATTTCGTTTCTTGTGGATATTCCTATGTTAATTTTATATATATTAAAAAGTAAAGTAACACTTTGAACAATGTAACTAAAATAACAATAAAAAGAGACAGAAAAAGAATAAAACACTTGGATATTCATGGACTATTGCGGCTATATTTAGAACTTTTTGAGTTCTTCTAAGGCAAGAAGACAAGTGAACGTGGCAAAATAAATATGAAATATCGAAGGTAACGTAATGCATGGAAACAGATAAAATTAAGTAACAAGAATGAGATAAAGAGAGAGAATATAAATACATTAATATGTAAGATTTAAACCCGGTGGTATACGCGCTTTATGTAAAATTATAGCTGCCATCTCTCTACCTCTGAGTAAACTTTCAGAGCTGAGTAGGTAGGTAATGTGTTAAATTAATCATCGAAATCCTTGCAGTAAGACAAGGTATACTGGCCAACCGGCAAGGGAGACTTGGTTTTAACAGAACGTCTATGATTGTTCATACGTAGTGAAACAACAGTAGAAGTTAAACCAATATAAAATGCTTTGCAAAGCTTACTAGATAACATATATACAACGTTCTTAGAAATACGATATTCTTATGAAGAAATGTTTAATTCTCTAGTTAAATTAGGGCCGCAAAATGAATAACATGTCATAATTATACACAGATTTGACATTCAGGGCGTTGGCAAGAATGTGAGCCGGCAATGGAAATAGGTAATTTGAGGAACTATTTTTAAAACGTGATAAATGCAGAATATTGAATTTTTCAAGAAATGCGTTATTTTATTTTCACCTGGAGAGAGGCGTTAGATGAAATTAATCCTTTCTCCAGTTATTAGATTTTACTGTCTTAAATAAAACCCCTTAGTAAGATAAATTGACACAAAATTTTCACTATGGATATTTTTAATGGTGTTTAACGCCAATTTTAACTACAGAAGTAGAGGCGGTGACACTGACGATACATCAAACGAGATGATAAATTGGGAAACGATTTTTTTTTAAAGGAAGGAAGCGTTCCAGGCCTAAGTTTAGGGTACCTCCCCGACATTTGCCATTTATGAGGAGTAAGGAAAACCTGGAAAAACCCATCAGGGAGGACGGTCCTGGTGGGAATCAAACTCCAGACCTCCCGCTCACAAGTTCGCGGCTTAACGACCTCGGTCACCAGTGCCGGTGTAGTAGTACTACTAATAGTATAGTAGTAGTAGTAGTAGTAGTAGTAGTAGTAGTAGTAGTAGTAGTAGTAGTAGTTGTTGTTGTTGTAGTAGTAGTAGTAGTAGTATTAGTAGCAGCAGTAGTAGTAACAGTGGAAGTAATAGTAGTAGTAGCAGTAGTAGTAGTAGCAGCAGTAGTAGTAGTAGTAGTAGAAGTAGCAGTAGTAGTAATAGTAGTAGTAGTAGTAGTAGTAGTAGTAATAGTAGTAGTAGTAGTAGTAGTAGTAGTAGTAGCAGTAGTAGTAACAGTGGAAGTAATAGTAGTAGTAGTAGCAGCAGTAGTAGTAGTAGTAGTAGTAGAAGTAGCAGTAGTAGTAATAGTAGTAGTAGTAGTAGTAGTAATAGTAGTAGTAGTAATAGTAGTAGTAGTAGTAGTAGTAGTAATAGTAGTAGTAGTAGTAGTAGTAGTAGTAGTTGTTGTTGTTGTTGTTGTTGTAGTAGTAGTAGTAGTAGTATTAGTAGCAGCAGCAGTAGTAGTAACAGTGGAAGTAATAGTAGTAGTAGCAGTAGTAGTAGTAGCAGCAGTAGTAGTAGTAGTAGAAGTAGCAGTAGTAGTAATAGTAGTAGTAGTAGTAATAGTAGTAGTAGTAGTAGTAGTAGTAGCAGCAGTAGTAGTAACAGTGGAAGTAATAGTAGTAGTAGTAGCAGCAGTAGTAGTAGTAGTAGTAGAAGTAGCAGTAGTAGTACTAGTAGTAGTACTAGTACTAGTAGTAGTACTACTAGTAGTAGTTGTTATTGTTGTAATGGCAGAAGTAGCTGTAGCAATAGTAGTAGTAGGTGTATCTATTGTTATCAAATTCTATATACATATTAAAGTGTATTTAATGCATTGTTCATCGACCGTACAAGCTTAACGAATATACAGAATTACATAGAGAAACAGTAATAAAAATGTAACAATCAATAATAAAAAATCCTAACGGGAAATTATGTATACTATAAACAAGTTACATAATATTTACAATTACAGTGGTTACTGCGCTCTATGCGAAAATAAGTTGTTTCTAGCTTCGCGCACCTTTAGGAAAATGCCCATATTCAGCTAATTGTATGATCAGCAAACAGGTCCCATCAAGCAAGCCGACTTCTAACTGTCTTAAAAAATGTTCTAGAAACAGTTTTTCTCAGGTACTTCCATTGCGTGCATTCCACCAGAAGATCACAGATTTCTCATTCGTTCCACAAAATGGACAGATTCTCCTACCAGGATATCCGTCATTTCTGAGCCTTGTAACTTCTCAAGTATAAACCAGGCCATTCCTGATCTTGCTTTTCTCCCTAGAACGAGCATGTATACCTCTTTACCTCAGGTTAATTTAATTTTCTCGGCTATAAGTTCATGTCGCAGTCATTAGCGTCTGTACTTCAGCTTCTCCCGCATTCCTTTGTCAGTCCTTAATAGTTGCCTTCTGAAGCTGTTACCCTGCCGGTCTCACGGCAGGATACATTTATTCGTGAAGAATTTAAACATTAACTCAAAAGTAACACCATTTTTTGGTGTTTAAACGTTAATTTAAATGCGACCAAGTTCTCCCTTACAGATATACAATTCATGATGCACACAAATTTTAAACCACTGGTTAGTGCGAAAACAATGACAACGATAAATGTGGCAGGGGGTTACAGTGAACGACTGTAAAAGTTTTAGACTTTAGATTTGTTACTTACGAATATATTACTATTACTTTCATTTAATTAAATTCTACGGGAGATATTGTTGAAATTGGCGTTATTACAATTGTACAAATATTTTATCAGTAACTAGTTTGAAAAAAACAAAATAGCCAAAGAAATTACGAACTTCGCATCTTGTAAAGACACTACTGAGAACAAATTAAAAGGCAGCTGCTGCAACTCGAGAATCATACAGAAGTCGTGAATTCATAGCTCATGCATTGATGTCAGAGCCATCAGTTTATCATACCTCATGGATGAACCATTTTTTAAAATAGTAGTAATCTAGATGAAAAACAAAGGATAAAGCCTGGCCCATCAGCTAAAGGCGGTTTTTAACAGAAGCCGCTTTGAGAGAAAAGCAATGTGTGTTTGGTGGTATGTATTGCATGTTGAACACGTTACGAACGACTGGCTATTCTGTCCAGTCTTATTATGAACTTGAAAAGATTAATGTAGTTTTGGTTCAAAAATATCCAACACTGGTGCTCTGTTGCAATGTTCTAACAAAAGTAAACACCCAGAACCAGATGTCCATAAATTCTTCGTATCAAAACCTAAGGAACGGTACTGTCATATGATTTTGAGAGAGACTATAAGGTGTCTCAAGATGGTTTTTATACTGGAGAACAAATGTCTGGTTGGTTTTGATTAATTGACAACGTTCAGTTACTGATTGAGATAACATACAGGGATGGAAACGCTCTATATGGTCAATATGCGATGAACAGTACGAAACAATGACCTGTAATTTACATAACAGTATTAGCTGGATCAGCATTTGTGGCATTATCAGTGTGCACCTGGACATACCGAGGATATGACTGTTACAACGTTTAGCACTCAGACCAGCTTTCTTTATCGCCACCGACAACCTGGGGATTAAATACTCAATCGCAATCTACCGAACAGATACCGGCGTTGGCTGTTAATGGAAATGCTGGTCCTGGATTACCTCCCACACATGATCCATACGAAGTGCATCTCGCTTATGTGAGGTGTTATCAAGTGAATATTCCAGAATGGGCATTGCAACAAACCAAATTTAACAAAAGCGCGGTTATTCAGAACCAAATGGAAAATGCTACATGAACCAGCAAGTAAAATTACGCAGTATGTTATGAGATAAAAATATTGCGATTAAAAATAAAAATATATGCACTCTATTATTAATAACACATGGATCTGCAATCTGTCACTTGAAACAAAAAGATCAAGCAGAGTTATATTCTACAGAAATAAAAATTTGGCAGCGTTCAGCGAGAATTTCGCAGAAAGACCAAATGTGAAATAGCATAATACGACAGAAAATGAAAGTGAAAGAATGCTTAGTAGAGACAATAAAACCAAGCTATTAAAATGGTGTGGTCATTCGTAAAGAATGACAGGATAGATTTCCTAAGAAGAAAGGTGGGTTTTTTTATTGATTTTACGGACGCTCTTTAACAGCTCAGGTCATCAGCGTCCCATTCAACCCAGGGCGTGAAACGGCCGACAAATTTTGCTCAGAGGCCTCTCTTTCAGACTTGAGGTTCTTTTTCGTGCCGTAAATGTACGACACGGGACCCACGGCTTTACTTCCCTTCCGAAGGAAGCCATACTTAGGATTTTTACGCCAGAAAAAATCCATCGGTCCTGGCCGCGATCTTGGGTTTAGGAGGCAAGTATGGTAACCACTACACCACCAGGACCGACTGAGAAAGAAGGGAAAACAGAAATTAATGTGCATACAAGGAATAATTAGAACAATGAAAGAAAGCGGATTAGAAGACGGGACCTGGAGAAACACAGAAGAATGGAGAAAGGATACTGAAGAATGAAAATACCGTCATGGGTGGCCTAGGTTGTTAAGGCGCAAACTCGTAAGCGGGAGGGCTGGAGTTCAATTCCCGCCAGCATCGTCCTCCCTGACTGAGGTTTTTTCCAGTTTTCTTCAGTCCTCATAAATGGCAAATGCCGGGAAGGTACTCTAAATTTAGGCCTGGATCGATTCCTTCCTTAAAAAAAAAGTTCTTTCTCAATATATAATTTCATTTCATGTATCATCAGTGACCACCGCCTGTGGAGCCTCAGCTGTAAAAATGGCCATTAAACACCATTATAAAAAAAAGCTGAAAATAAGAGCAGAAAGATGTCTAAGACATTGTAAAACCTGATCACGATGATAATATTTTTAGGCATAAAATTAGACAACATAGTCTGTAGAGCACGCTCGTTTAGAATATTAAACGTCTGTCCGTCATGTTTAAAAAGTAAAAAACAAAATAACGATAATGGCTGTAAGATTAGTTGCTTAGCACTAAACCGGCTGTTACAGCTTTTTCTCACTTTAGCAAGGTCCTATTTAAATGAAAAGTTCATTCATCCAATAACAAAAGTGTAGGTTTAAGGCTGATATTTCTACTACAGGTGAAGTAATATGAATATAAACAGTTAAAGGTTACCTGAAGTAGTTATAAAAATTATGTTTTATAGGACCGAAACATTCAAGCAACAAATGGAATCTTTTCAAAATCTCTCAAAGGTTGCTGCAGTGAAAACTCACAAATACAATACTATACAACACAATATCTACGAAAAAATTAAGTGATTTAAAAATATTCCCTACAAGTCATTATCGTCGACAAACTGAAACATCCCTTAATGTATTACAGTTTTCACAAAAGGCAAAAGAGAGTGCTGGGCTCAGAGAAACATTTTCCAGTCTAATGGAGGAGAAGCGGAGTGCAATATAGAGGGACTTTACTTTGAAGTTGAGAAGTTTCTTTTAATTGGCAGTCCTTAGACACTAAAGCGAGTTTCCTTTAGAAACTAATGTAAAGTGATCCAATGAAAAGAACTGCTGGGCAGGAAATGTATAGAATATAATTCGAACCATTTAACGTCTAAAGACACCGTAGTGCAATTTTATCTAATGGAATTTTCGAGTACGTATTTTTTATAATTATCAATTATAATAAAATTAGAAATACTTTGATTGCTGACCAACATAAATTTCTGTCTCATGACGAACGTATCATACCAACATTATTTAACATATTTATATCAACTTCTAATCTTTTAATTGCTACGCTTTAATCATGTTTATGTGAATGGGTTCAGCATATTAAAGCATTATGTCCTAAAAACTAACCTCCTGCCTCTATGCTTTTTTCTCATTAAAAATCGGTACATTATTATATATCTTAGCCATTTCATTTTGAATGCTGCCAACAAGTGTCTTAAATTTTGCAAATAAATGTAATATATATATTGTTATATGAAAAATATCAATATCATTTATTAATATGCTGTTCATAAGTTTTGTGCCATTTAAAGAATTTGATGTGAGTGAATGTTAAATATTTTTAAACCCCAATTTCCCATTTCAAGGTGTAGTTACAGTTTAATACGGGAAATGGGAATAATAAAATGAGATCAGATAGAATAATTTTCATTTTATCCTAATGTCATCCTCCTATAAATGTATACCCTTTGAAAAAGCGGTGGGAGTCATTTCTTGAATGCAAAATTTGTGTCCTCGTTACATCGCGCGGTTCACAAGGTAACCTGCAAGGTTGTGTAGCCACTGCAGCACATACGACATGTACTAAAGACGTTATCTAATGTGTGTGTTCCATCAGCTCTGTTGCAGAGTGTGCAGTGATGCTATGGTTAAGAGCACAGGTTCGTCTCCTGAAGCATGAAGCACTTATTTTTATAAACTTTTGTAACATATTATAACAAATTAGTTTCGTAATATTGTTTTCCATGCACAGCATGCTTTAATACAATATTTCCTACAGTATTTGTTTTATTTAAATACAAAATGTTGCACACGCATTCCCTGCACATGCACCAAGGACAAAACATGGCCTATGGGCACAAAGTCAAGAAGCCTGGGATGTTGCAGCCTCTTGTCCACACTACTGTAGAAATCTGATATCATCTATGCCCCGAAGATCGAGGACAGTTATACATGCTAAGAGTTTATACACCCGATATCAATTTGTGTTTATTTCTATGTGTTTCCACTTTAGAAGATAAATGTTTTTGTTTATGTATTTATTTAGTTAGTTGTAAAGACTATGTTTTTGTGTGAGAATAGGTAATGCTCTAAAACTCATGATACGTTAAAATATAATATGATATTAAGTCAACACGATTTTATGCATATCAGTTATAAAACCAATAATAAAAAAAATAAAACTATAAATTTATGTGGGATTTGAACCCAGGAGCTTACGCTAAAGAGCAATGCCTTCTAAACCGCTAGGCTACCGCTACTCTACCCTAATGTTCTGTTTCTAGATGGTTATGACTGTGACCATTACGTTTACAAACAGATGTTTTTACTCATAAAATGTAAATGGAAATAGTGAGATGTGGAAAAGAATGGAATAGAAAATGTTATGGTCTAAGAAAAAATTCTGTGAGAGAATTAGCATTTAATTAGGATGAGAAAACAGATGGCCAATCATTTCAGAAAAAGAAAGGTGGAGCACATCTTGAGGGCTTCATGAAGCGAAGTCTGGAGTTTTACAGCAAAATAAAAACCACCATTGAATTCAGAGGTAAGTATATCTACAAGAGAATTTTTGGTGGTTTTGTTTTTCAAACCAAAAATATAAACCGGGGTTTAAAAACAAGATGTGAAATTTACTGTTTCCCGTCAACGCGCTGGTAAAAACCAGTAAATATCTACATATAAGATTAATCAAAACTATCTTTGAATTTAGTATTTTTTGAATATTGATTTGTTCTTGCATCATACAGAGCAACACGAAAAAATGACAGAAATTTATATCTATATGCTCGATAGTTGACCACCAGATGGTGTTTTGTAAAATGATGGCCACAGCAGCAGAGATTGTGGAGGAATTTCATGCGACTAATTCCATATCACAGTTCAACAGAATACGGGAAATCCACCTACAGTAAAATCTACCCGTGCATAGTATGCGAAATTGAAAGATTCTGGTTGACTGTGCATGAGGAAATTAACCGTGCACCTATCTATATCTGCAGCAAACATGGCAATGTTATCAACGTAGCTCTAAACAAAACCCACTTTGAACATCTTTGAAATAAATAAAAAAACTGCCACAGTTGTAAATTTCGTCATTATAGCTTCATTAATATGTATGCTGTTACATTTTTAAGTTTCGGTAGTCGTTACATTTTTAAGTTTCGGTAGTCCTGTAAATGGATAATTTATGAAGATGAACCCTGAGAAAGCAATTCTCTTCACTTAACCATTCAAAGCTATAGCACATACAGGAGAGCAGTTTAAAATTCCCGCAACTTATAGGTGAACCAATAGCGGTGGCATTTTCTCTTCTAATCAACTGTAAGCGGGATTTCTACAGAGTCGGGCAGTTGTGTTGTGTAGGGTATAATGAAATGTCGTTAAATAATGCAGAGGATTGTGCAATGGTGAGATATTCAGGGCCTCCTCATATATTAATTGCATACATTACTTCGAAGTAAAGCCGTGAGTCCCGTGTCGTAGATTTACGGCATGTGAAAGAATCTCAAACCCTAAAGAAGAGGCCTATGAGCAAACTTGATTGGCCTTTTCACGCCCTGAATTGTATGGGAGATCTGAGATGTTAAAGAACGTTCATAATGAAACGAAATAAATAATAAAAAAAGCAATGCATACTTCAGGTACAAAAAGACGTGTTTAGACGTTTATCTCCTGGCAACGCGGTTGCAACACGGAAAATAATATTTAAGTTTAATACAGAAGCTTAATGAAACAGATTCTGTGGCTAACTGGAAAAAAAACCGGAGACTGCTGATCAATCTATCATGGTATATTTGATCCCAGAATCATTGGCCCTGGTTTATGGCTTCTTATTTCCCAAGATCTTCTGGTTTAGGATGTTTATCTTTAAAGAATATTCAAAATACAGTAAATTCAACCAATCCTCACAAACTGGAGGAACTTACTAACATTTGAAACGATAGTGAACTGAGCTTGTCAGAGATAATTTCCTAAAAAATACGTCATTGTGTGTCAGGGAAAATGGGCAACATTTCCAGCGCCTACTTAAGGAAGGTAAGCAACAAATTCTTTTATTTAATATCTGTATCTAAGTTTTAAAATTGTGAAACGCTTGAGTGTTGCGAATTTAGGCAAGAAAATACCGGCGGCAAAGCGGGATGTAATCTCCGACCGGTTGAACTATGCAAGACCGACCATATTTACCAGATCCCAATGTAGGTAGTAGTAGACAAAATGGTGGAAAATGTAGTCCAAGCTTTTAATCAATTGGTTTTGCTAATTTGATTTGTTGCAGTCTACTTTATTACAGTGATTTATAGTTGGAAGTAAATCAACAGTAGCGTGTTACTTCTTTGTTTTTTATTAAATTAATATTGATTTAGTGAAAGTACACCAAGAACTTGTTTAAAGAAAGCGTTAGTACAACATGAATTGCTGTTGTAAGACTTAAATATGGCAGTGCACCGTATAATATACCACATTTACATTTCCTAAATAGCAGTAATTAAAGGAGTAGATAAAGAGACAAATGTTATAGCTAATGATGAAACTATAGTGTTTATTAATCTTTTCGTACCAAAATTTTTGGAGGAGATTTCCCTTGTGCCAAATGTTCTAATCTACCATCGTATGTGTTGATATGGTTTAGTAAAGAAAGGAAAGATCCGAAAGAACTATAAAACTGGTTTTAAATCCAGATGATAACTTGAATAAACGGTATGAGCGTGATGTTATAACATGATTCGAATCGTTTGTAAGTGAGGTTATGTTGCTGCTAGTAACATACAGGTTTATTTATTTGATTTGTTTGCAGTTACCTGATTTATTACAGGGTTTTATAGTTGGAAGTAAATAACAGTAGCATGTTAATTCTTTAGTTTTTTCATTGCGTTAATATAAATTTAGTGAAATCACTCCAGGAGCTTGTGCAATAGAAAGTGTTTAGTACAACATGGGTTGCTCTTGTATGTTTTCATTAAAATAGGCAATAATAAATATGACGCTGACCAATTATATCTATTAGTTTTAAGACGTCCAGTGATTTGAAAGTTAGTGTGTTTTATAAAGATTTGTGCTATCTATGGATAAGTTTATAGAACACGTTATTTTATATTTGCTTCACATGTGAGAAATAACGTTCGCAAACAATTAAATTTTTAAAAACTATGGAAATATTTTCTAATGATAAATAGTGTCATCTTGTAAACGTAATAATGCATAAAATGTCGTGTTTGCTATTGGCATAGTAGGGCGACTTCGGCCGCCATTATTATTATTATTATTATTATTATTATTATTATTATTATTATTATTATTATTATTATTATAAAGGTTTTAACTTCCAATGATCTTCCAGACTACGAATAAAATGCGTTAATGGTGGTGCATGAAACTGTCCAGCAAATGTCAGTGCCAGGAATGGAGCCCGGGATGTTACAGTTGACAATCAGATTACATACAACTGTGAGGCTACGCTATCCTTCTCTCTCCTCATGCACACACACAAGCTCAAACAACACTACATTTCATGTAAGATAATTAAGTTCCACTGGAGGGCCTGGCTGTCAATAAATTGTAAGGCTTATCAACGCGATCTTCACGCTCGCCGTACTGCGATTCCAGCGGAAAAAAACCGAATGACAAATGAGGGGGAGGGAGGTATTGCCCCTGCTATGTGACGCATTAACCGATAAAGCAGGGCGCTCTTTGTCCGGCAGGTTATAAATGTGTTACAGAGCAGCGAAATGCGAGGTCTAGCGATTAGTTGAAATTGACAGAGGACGTCAGCGCTTCTCTACCGCAGCCCACGTCTTCCTCGGAGTGGAGTAAGATATAAATTATCAGAAAAAAGTGCATATTAGTGCTTCTTATCGCAAAAGATAGTTTGCTAATGGATACCCGTTATCAAGAAAAAACTATTCTTGACACTTTGTATGCTTTGGAAATAGCTGCATCGAGTTGTAACTGTCATGTTTAGCCGTTTTAGACTTGATTTAACATTCACCAACCGCCTGCATGCGGTTCTGAATTGTTAAACTGCTTGCATTGTTATCCAAAATGTGTTTTCACACAACTGATGTGTACCCACTGTGCTCCAAGTATGCTGTTTACAGTCGCTTTCCGAGGCACAGAAGTCGTAACAGCCCATGTCCATTTTGTTCGTCAAGTTTGAACACACAACCATAAACTGGTACCCGCAATAATAGTTTAGTTATTGAGCTATTTATATCGAGTTAACAAGCATGAAAAGTTTACACAATTAAAAAAAAAAATACTGAAAATGTGTCTGGATATTGTTGACGTCTTAAGTTACCTCTGCACTAGCTTGTGTGACAAAACTCCTGAGCCCGAACCAACAGGCACTTACTGGTGAGGGATCGATTTTAATGCCAGTTGACGTTTCTTTTCTCCTGAGTTTTCCAGTCTTAAAAGCTGACAAGCAGATAGTTTTTGACTTTGATTCGTTTTTACCACCGAACTCATTCATCATCTTGAAAGGCTGATAGTTGACAGGAGAATTAACACCTCTATAAAAATGTAAGTGCATTTTTTCCCTACTAAATTAGGTTTCCAAATCTTTAAAAATGGAAAATGTACCTAAACCCAAATCTTTGTTTTAGAATAAACAACTTGACAAGATTCATGTTTTCCTCTGCAATAGAAGAAATATAAAATGTATTTTTATTTTATAATCAGTGTTTCAAACTGTTATTTTAATTATTTTTATTCAGTTTAAAGCCAAATTATTTTGTTTCTGGTTTATAATGCAATTACATAAAAAGTAATTAATACTAAAGAAACGTGCAATGTTATTTCATTTGATATTTATGAAGATTATACCGGGTGTTCAATACTTACACTTCTAAGTATAACAGAAGAGACAAACATGTTAGGTAACCATACGTTTGAAGCTGACCAACCATGAGGAAAAATATTAGAAATGGGAGAAGTTTATGAGGATAAAAAGAGCCAGATCTCTAGACGGTTATTAATAACTAATAAGGTGGTTAAGTGATATCGATATTGTATTATAACAATAACCCCATGTGTGTCACGACTCCTAACAAACATTTTATAAGAAACATTTAATAAAAAGAATCGATGGCTTTAGACGTTTAAAGAAGCTTTACCTTAGAAAATAAGGTCTACATCAATTATCATAACTCTAAAACAGTGAAACGAATAAGATTAGAACCTTCTCTCAATCAAATAATTATTAGTTTGGATGAGTAATGCTTTATTTCACAAATTTCCTTTACATTAACTTTTATAACTGTGAAACTGTTCTTAGAGCTTTTTATTTAGGATCTTATACAATGAACACCCTGGTTATATATGTACTTTCCACTTTCAACATTATCTCCATAAATATCTTCTTTTAATTTAATCACTTTCTTCCAATCATTTCTCTTTTACCTTCCCTACATAGTTACCAAATTTTCTCAAAAACTTCTTGCTGCCAATTCCAATAAATAAATAAATAAATAAATAAATAAATAAAAAAATAAAAATAAAATAAAATAATAAAAATAAAATAAATAAAATAATATGACATTTTCTATCTGTAAATCATCTCATTTTCTAATCCATGTTTCTTCTCTCCAAACTTTAGTTTCTAAACATTCAACTCTACAATGTAGATAATTTTCTATTTTTTCACATAGTGGACACTTCCTTTTTGACTTTTAATCCAATTACCTCTAAATAATATTATTAAGATATTGCTTGGAAGAGGAAAATAGTAATTATTTAAGAAAATTTACATTTCACATAATATAAATTAAAATATCTTAGTGCAAAATAAATATTTGCAATGCTTTTGTCTCATTTATACTCTCAGTCCGGAGCCGGGACAACAAGTAAAATTCTTAAACGCTTCGGTACTACTGGAGGAATTAAATGTATGTGTGCGTTTAATGTTAACTCCCCCACCAAAATTTTGTGGCCAGAGGGAAAGTTCCCGCAGGCTATAGGTAATTATTGTCTCTTATTGTCTCCTAGGATTGCAAAGATCTTCTCCCTGTCCAAGCCCCAGAAACGGCCACTATAAATCGAATCTCACGTGACCAAAGGCAGGAAGCAAATATGCACATTTATCCTTACAATTTGTGCAAAAACAGCATATCTCAAAAGACACATTGCCTGAATTGCTACAGGACATTTCTTCTAACATTATGGATAGCATATGGTACCAATATGACGGCGAACCTCCTTCCCCAATACAGTTTGACAGCATTTAACCTGTATATTCGGTAAGCAATGCATTGGGTGCTCATTATGCCAACCTCAACCCCGCTGGGTTTTACTTGATCAGTCTGGTGTACAGATGCCAATTTAATCAGAGGAAGGGCTTCTTGCTCGAGTGCGTGCAGCTCTTTGGGGTCTTTGAACAAATAAGTGAGCGCGTAACAGGCACGACACAAAATTCAAACACATTTTGCATAACGTGTTCTGGAGAAAATTTCCAAAAATATATATTCAATTCTAAGAAAAAAAAAATACGCAATAGCTATGTCTGCTGCAAGTGAACTTATCATGACGTTGTGACCACTATTTCAGCAGCTCAAGAGAGAGACATACACAGTGAACAACTGCGCATCTCCAAGCTGGTTGACTCAAGATTAGCTAAAAACGGGCTTAAGATGTTTTAATGGCAGAAATGTGTTTTCAATATAAGTGCATACATATATAAGTATTAACGTTTAATTTTTCAACAATTTAATGTATGTATACAGAGTTATTATTAATAATTGCAGATGTTTCACAAATTTACTGCAGCTGTATTATTTGACATATTTTCAAAAAAAGTTACAGATATATAGAAAAACTCAAATTATTATTATTATTATTATTATTATTATTATTATTATCATTACAAATACTTCATGTGTGCCCCTAGTACACATTCTCATGCAGATGCAGATACAAGTCTATAATCAAGTTATTCTCACACTCGATGCAACATGTTTCTATCAATCTGTTCAAAGGCATTGTTGATATGGGCTCGTACTTCTTTAGATTTACTGGTAAAGGAGGCACTAACACTGAACCTTTGACATAGTCCCATACAAAAAATCGCCTGGAGTTAGTAAATACCTGCTTGTAATCGCTCTGGTTGATATCCTCTACCTTTCTTTACATTTTGGTGTAAGATGCACGAAACATTTTGATATTTTAGGATTATAGTTTGATTCTATCAAATGTAGTAATAGGGATGGGGGCGTGGAGGTCATGATAGGGATTGCTGATCCTCACGCCCCACCACGACCGATCCATCGGCTTGTCAGTCTACTGTTAAAAAAGTCGTGAACATTGTGATGGAAGTGGGGTGGGGCACCATCCTGTGGTAGAGAAAATCCGCACTGTCAGTCTTGCAGCTGCGGCATGAGCCAAATTTTCAGCATGTACAGACACAGGTATACTGTAATGTCTCTTTGCAGAAGAAAAAGGGACCATAAAAACAAACATATTAACTTTGGCGAGGCTCGAACTGCCGTACGATAGCGCGGGGAATTCCTGTGCGCCAGATTCGCGTTGTCTTTCCGCTTTGCCATTCACAGATTTTTGCTTCATCATGGAAGTCAAGTCTCTCACCAAACTCATCCTCTTCCATAAGTTGTTGCAACCGCGCAGAAAACTCTAAGGGTTGCTGTTTGTCAGTGCAATTGTAAGCGGTAAGACTTCTGTTGCAACCGTTTCCTTAAGATCTTCCAAAGGGTCGGTTGTGAAATGTTCATCTCTCTGCTTGCTGTTCCTCGACTTCTGTGCTCAACCATTTCCTCATCATTGTAGTTCGACCTGCTGATTTCCCCGTAAGAGACATCCTGAAGTTGTAAACTGCGCATAGCATCGCCGAATTGAGTTGTCAGGTGGTTCTGAAGTGTCGTTGCACTGTTATGCAGACTGATGTGGTTGACATTCAACACAGCATATGCTTTCTCAGTGCATATCCCCATCTTTACTAATTGCTAACTGCTGCGCTCCCGCGATAGAAATCCGAAATGCGACTGAAAAAAAAATAAACCTTTTGATTTTTTGTCTGTAAAGTTTTGTGATAATATGCCCAATAAGCTAAGTACATTTGTGTAACGGTTTCAATCATTTGTAATAACCATTGAACATTTTCTGTCCAGTTTTTAAAGGAATAACAAATAACAGTAAAGCGATTCACATGTAAAGTAGGAATACTTGCCAAATTATGAAATTTTTAATATATGATGCTCTTAAAAATAGAATAAAACATAAATATAAAAATCCACTATGTACACTTTAGTTCGTCGTTAAAATAATGTTAGTTCTGCAAAATTAGTCTTATACTATAACAGTAAATATGAGGGAAGTACTGTGTACATGTCAGTTTCAATCAAATTGGTTGAAATTCTGTATATTTTAGAAACATTCTCATCCACGTTGCCATTCTTTAATTGTGATTCGTATTGTAACCTTGAAGCAGTGCACGATTGTTGTTAAATTTGGCATTCGCTTCTACAACGCCCCGAGTATGACGCTGTTCTTCACATACCTCTACACAGTTAGAACCCACTTAACCTCCTGACACACCAGCACTGCGTCACTCACGATCAAGGTTATTGTCTTGTTTCTTCCATCCTATTTCCTGGTTTACTCTTAAGGAGGCATAAATGTCCTACTACTCTCACGTATCCCTATTACAGGCGCGTTCCTACTATTTTTGGGTACACTTGAAACTTACTTTAGAGCTAAATCGACATATAGGATGTATTTGTGATTAAGTTGAAACATTAATTTTGGGATGTGGTTTCAATGCAGAGGGATTGAATGGGATCTCAGGGTAAATATTGGAGTGTTTTTAATGACTTAAAGTCATTAGGGGGGGAAGGAAATTGTTCACTGTATTAATAAAGTTCCGCACTGGTTGAATATTTAATTTATTGACAACTTGACAGGTTACTTCCTGGCGGCTCGTAGCTGACCTCACTACTCATTTAGACTGACTTAGAATCACCTTAGAATGACTTAGACTGCCCTCGACTGACTTTAGAAAATGATTTAGACTGATTGCTTTCGAATGACTTAGACTGCCTGCTTGTCTCTTGAGTGAATCCTCTAGTGTCTCTCTTCAGCGACTGCCCCGTATCTCACGTGTCACTCCTCAGCGACTGCCCCCGTATCTCTCGTGTCTCTTTTTTGTATATTTTATTTCTGATTCTGTACTCCAGTTTTCTACCACATCGCCACGCCTCTCGTTAAATTAAATTCCCTCATATATTATCCTATTTTTGTGTTATATGTTCATCGTTGGCTATCTTAAAAATATTTATTTGTATCTAAGTTCTCCCTATTGGTTGAGTTTTATCCTATGCCATTGGCTAGAATTATTCTCTCCCTCCTGATCTAAAATGTCTTCCCACGAGCCTAAATTTTCCAAGAACAGCCTGGCATTTCGGCACTTTGCTTACATGCTGATTTCTATTGAAACATCTTTTGCCTTCCTTAGTTTGTAGATTTCCAAATGTTCTCAGAGATAACGCACGTAGTTATGGGCGGTTTTTAATACCTTGTACCCATGGCTTTCCTGTAGTAAAACATTTTCGTCTCCGTTCTGATATTTGCATTTTCTCTTAAATTATTGCTATGTCTGACTTTGTTCAAATACTGTCCCGTTACAGCCATATGTTTTCTTACTGTGAATTTTCTAAGTGATTCCTGGGCAGAAGTTTCGTGACCTAACTAAAAATAGTTTATCCTTTCCTCAGCCTTGTCTAAGGAGCGGTCAGCGGACGAGGCGTCAGGTATACATCTCTGTCTCTTTCTCACGTCTTTTACCACAAAATGTATACAAAACCCTTTTGTAAGTTACAATCACCTGTTAAATGACATACATATAAGTAAAAGTTACAAATTATATCAATTCCTGTTATACCTATCTCTAAATGATTTCATTATACATATACATAATAATTATCCTTATCAAATCTAATGCTTTTATAAATATAATTCTGCAGCCTCAAGTTATTAAATTAATAAAGGCAGCCTTATTTCCTACTTCAAAGTTTAAAACTTTTAAGAGCGATAGATACGACTAACTTTTACATCAGAAATTGGAATTATTAGAAGATATTCTATATCATGTTAGCCAGCGCATGTGGTAGGAATATGACAGTGCGCCGGCGTACATCTCTCAGTATACTGCATTTCCCTAAGTCCATTATCAGGGGAGGTATACCGAAAGAGGAGGTCCAGTAAATTAAAGCTCTCTATATACAAGTATGGACACGCGCCATATTTGGATTGTATCTAACTACCATAAGACCAAGTGTTAAGTTTCTGTCGTTTTACTCGATTTTCACACAGTTGATTCCTAAAACATTTGTGTTATACTGTTTAATGATGAGTCTGCTCATGTTCTTTTTTTGCATTAGAAGACCTAGGTCAGACAGAAAATGCACACTTTTGAGACTATGTCAGTTATAGTTACGGCATATTCGCGTGGTACAGCATTTAAACTACTCGGCCAATGACGGGCCATTTGCCGGCAGAGTAAAAGACTGTCATCGGCTAAAACAGAAATCACAATATCAAACACAGGCCTCATTAACCACATCCTTTTAACACGTGAAACTTAAAATAAGAACTTTTGGTTTATTTTGCTATTCATTATTTAAATTGTTTGTTGTAATGCATTTATTATACCAGTGTAGACATAAACTGTATAAGGCCTGCAGTTAACCTGTCAGTTAAGAATGAATTATAAGAATTATAGGGCTTAGAGAGCTTCCTACCACATTTAATTAAGAACAAAAACTTTAAGTAGTTTAATATTTCTCTGCTGTAAATTGGTCCAATGAGAATGACCATAGTAATCCAAACCTATAGCTTTATTTTATGTGTAAAAACAAGAGATAAATAAGCTAACTGATATGCCTGAAAATTTGAACTATGCTTAGATCCAAAGACCTGAATTTCCCATTTCTTTTCTCCCAATTATGTACGTGCATTTAGTTATCTTACAATTGCATGTTGCATTTTTTAAATTATTTTTCTGCAACATTGGCATTGCAAATGAACTACAGTCATGTGGCAAACTATTTTTATGTAAAAAAATTAAAAACATCTTCACAAATTTCAGTTACGTACATTCACTTCATTTTTTAAAGCTGTGGCAAATGTATTTAAGAGTAAGCACAAAGTATACTGCAATAGAGTAATAAGTTTGTAATTACAATACAGTTAGTAATAGTCAGTGCTAAATACAACGTAGTCATGTTGACAAATACTTTATTACATTATATAAGTTATATTGAATATAGTCATTCGTCAAATTAAACGTAGCTTAATAATTGCTTTAAGAAGAAAAAGGTAGGTCCTCACTTCTAAATCAGCTTCTGAAATACTAGGAGCAAGAAACTTTTGAATATAAATCCATTTACAGCCTGATTTAAAATACAATGATAAATGTATTATGAAACATCTTTCAAATGGTATAGCCTCGTTTTTCAAAATTAAATATTATAAAATGGCCTCCCCTAAATTCTATAAAAAATTAAAACTATAAAACACAACCTTTTTAGTGTCCAGTACAACTGAGGTTGTTAAGAACACCTACAGAGGAACCCTATATGCTACAATTTTACTTTATTAGAATGTTCAATTGCATTTTCATTCCTTTTTACATTCAGGCCTAATTAATCATAGCATGTGTAGTGGGTCAACATTAAATATATTAAAAATAACCAACTCTATATTCGGTCAATCATAAGTTCTCAACAATACGGGGCAATATGAGCATTATTTATCCCAGCCGTGTGTGACTTCATAAGATAAAGCCTTGTTATTATTAATTAATACCGGGTTTTAGGCATACTAAGTCAAGCTATAATCAATTAACATACATTTTTAAAAATGTTCCCCATATAAGCATCAGATACACACAACGACATCGGGCAGAAAATGGCAGGCCAATCACGAAGCTCGGTTGTCGGTAAATTCCGCCGCAAAGCGTGTCCATACCTACAGTAAATTTGCTTGTTCCGACATCTCTCAGTGAACTTGTTAACTACTGAGGACCTTGTAGCAAGGGCCATTGCCTGTTACCCTATCTTCGAACGGGGTAAAAGTCCACGGTACTTTTTTGCTACACCTGTAATGGAACTGATGGGTGACAAATGATTGGCATGCATGCCAAAGCTACTATGCCAAACACAAACACTTCCGGAAACAATTTTCTATATGAAATGGGTTCATATTCATTCGTATCACCCCTAAGAGTGTATCTTGGAAAATGTTTTTCTGGTTAGACAGATCATAGAAACTTACCCAACTGTAACAACTTAGGCGTCATCCTGTGTTCCAGTTGAGATTTACTGTGAATGAAACTGGAATTCGTTCAACTTTGACATGACTGTGTATGAAAAGTGCAACCGTTTCTTTTCGTTATAGTTACAAGCGATGAAACGTCGCAGATGACGATGACCTATGAGGGACCCGATTTCGCTGTTTCGCGCCCTCGGAGTCGCGGGATGAGTGAAGAAGGACAGGAATTGTTATAATAACAACTCTTTGTTGACTGGATTGGTCGTGCAGTTTATTTCCACCTTGGTAATCTGGATTCCTCTTTGTGCGCTGCTCTGGCCGCCGACGTTAATTATGGGAAGTATGCGGTAGTTAGGGTAAGCTTCTTCAAGTACTTGGGTGTGCACCTGACGTTATAAATAAATTTCTATTAGAACGACTCTCGATGTAAGATTTATCATCTCTTACAGAGACTGCGTAAACTGCGTGATACCGCATGAACTGCATCTGCGTGAACTACGCGACTGCCTCAACTGTGTACTGAGGTCTAGAACTGCATGAACTGAAGAATGCGTGTCACATAACTGCGTGTGAACTGAAATCTAGAAATGCTTGTTCAGAATCTGCGATCTAGCACTAAACTCGCCTGGTTCACTTGAAATCGACAACAGCGTGTCTCTCATCTTGTACTCCACTCGTCTACACGGACTCACCTGCACCGCTGACTTGCAATCTATCAAAGAGTGCCTTAGCAAAGAAGTTTCCCCTTTTATACTAACTTCAAAAAATGCATCCACGTGGTCGACGGGGCTACATGACAGAGCTCACGGATTCCCGTCAAAAACGCGCCCATGCTATGCTAAACATTTCCACCTGCTTTAACGTCTCCTTAGGAATGTTCAATTGTCCCTAACAGATTAGTAGCTTCTCCAAAACACAAAAGCAAAAGAGCGTTGTTATAGGCCGTTCTCGTCATGTGCACATTCTATTGTTGTCTCGCGTCTTTCGCCGGAGACACAAACGGCAACCACACCAAGTTACACAACACTTGCTCTTTACAAGGAACGTTCTTACATATTCATGATTAAACTTATAGACAATAATTACACAATTGATGTCGGACTTCTGTTCATCTAATCTCCCTTCCGAATGTCTGGTAAATATCAATACTGGAGTATGCTTCATGCTCTTTACAATATACGAGACATCAAGCAATATTAATTAGCTATTATTTATCCAATAAGCAAATTTGTTTCCTTCTGAGGAAGGGGTAGGAGATCTGTCTCGGTGATATAATGAAATACATTTTAAAAGAACTATCAACTCAAACATTTAAAGAGCATTGATTTCTTAGAGCAAGAAAAAAATGCAACGAAACAATCAAGGGGAGGCAGCTAAAGTAAAATAAGCACCTAAAACTTCTTGTCAAAAGTTAGAAGCATAATGGTCTATCTTTCCGTAATATAAGCATGCCTTTTTATATTTAATTTTATTTGTTTATATTTTAATGCTGTATTTACAGTTCTTAAGGTGCTCATACTGAATAATACTTTCATCTCACGAGTTTAAACTTTCACTTTTTAGTAGCATGGCAAAATACAGAATCGAATGTACCAAATAACATCAGCCTGGTCTCTACACAGTCAAACTGAACTGTTCTTGACTTGAGCCATTTCTCAGACAGGCTTACGCTAAGAGAGGATTATGACAATGACGAAGAATGATGAGGAAGTGGATTATATAGGACCTGTCCTATAATTTAACACGAAATCTGAATCAAGAGAAAGCTATATATATTTCTAAAGCTAAATATTAGCGATGATAAACGATCGTCCTTAGCAGCGGTAAAATCAACTAAAACCAATGGACATGATTCAGAATGGTTTAATACTTTCATTATGTGACAACCGTTATCAATTCTATGCTACAATTAGCGCATTTCTTGGAGAGCATAGTTATATGTACAAGGCCCTCGTTCGGCTATGCAATCAGAAATTGGTTTTACCAACGGTAATTTACTGCTTAAAGGCCTTGTCACCTGTTGAGGAAATCTGTCGCGCGATCGGAATTCATTGATTATTTATTAGCAGCAAACAGTAATTAATGTTATTTTCGCCATCATAGTAGATGCTCGAAGTATTTCTCTCGACTGTGAGACATGCCTGAATCCTTTCGAAAAAACATTGAAACACTCGCCGCAATTAATCCTTTCGGATATTTTGTTTCAGTGCCTCCACGAGTTTTATTTCAGGTGCAGCAAGAATTTTATACAGCTGAGTGGCTTCATACGCACTGCTGACAGATACACCAACATCCGAGCTAATCGTGTTACACACTTTCAAGAAAGAAAGTATACTCGATAGTCTATTTCCTCAGGCTTCTGCTGTGTTAATGTGCGGGTTTTTGGTCTCGGCATCCTATCAAATAAAATGTCTTAGGCTCGAAGTTTGTTCAACAACCTGAAACCAACACCTCCCGATGGAGACCCTACTCCTGGAAATTTATCATGAAATTCTTGTACGATTTTTTTTTCACATAAAATCATAAACTAATATTCCGTCACAATGCATACACCGTATAAACACGTTTGAGCAAGCCTCATTGGAACCTTAACTCCAGTTTTAGCTGAAATCGCGCGTCCACTAAAGGTGAACCGTTTCCATTAGTTTAAACAAACTCTGGTTGTGTAGCGGAATGAAACAAATATATTTGATTTAATACAATTACAAAATTAGCTAATGAGCCTAAAAGCTCATTGCTCATACTTGTCGATGTAACATTATTTCAAATAGTTACAAATTAATTATACTTTTACCTCGACATTCACAATCTATTCTCATAACAAGTATGTAGATCAGCCTTTTTCAGCCAGTGGTCCACGGTGGGAAGATTAGGGAAGATTGTAAACATGAATAGCTTGCCATCTTTGCAACTTCGAAATTTTAGAGGACTCGTACAATCTTACGGCAGCTGTACAAAACAATGGCGAGACATTGGAATTTCTTTGGTTTTCGTGCTTGCCCCAAGCAGAAGTAAATACAGGAACACATTTTATTTGGAGGCTCTCTGAGGCTAAAACTGAGATAAGACTCAATCTGAGAGAGAATAGGGCAAGCTCAAGGATACTGCTACTATATTTTGTCCTTTGCTATCTCATATTTTTACCTATTCTTAAATTGTATTTTATTTTTTATCTCCACATAATATGATTCGTAATTTAGACATTATCAGAAATTATTTAAAATTATCAGAAGTAGGAAGCGGTACTTTACGAAAAAAGTATGGGGGGATTCTTTTTAATTGCGTTAAGTATTAAGGAAATTTCCTAGCAATGAGGACTGAGGAAAACCCGGGAAAAAAAAAAAAAACATCAGTTTGGAAAGATGGTCCTGATGAGAAACGAACCCCAGAATCTCCATTTACGAGTTATTGCCTTAGGGATCTCGCCACTCATTCGGTAAATAAACACCCACATAGATTTTATGAACCAGCTATATGTAGCAAATGTCTAGCAACAAAGGAGTTTACTTAAGTACAGTGTCCAGCCTAATGGCATAGTTGCTACAACGTTTAAGTGTGGCTAACTAAAGTATCGTCTAGAGGTCGACTTGTCCTTCTTTGTGATTTTTTTTACCATGCGTTTAGAGACTGAAGAATGTTTCAGGATGAAGTGTCAACAGATGCAACGGTACGGTAAGACAGCATTATCAAAGAAGGGAAGAAATCTCGTGAAACTGGTTCAATTTTGTATAAGACATGCCAGAGACATTTTGCTATGAGGAAAATTCTTAGCTGAAACTATATCGAATCCAGTAGCAAATAGAAGCATAATGCAGCAGTGCTTCCAAAACTTCATTCGAGGATTATATTTTATATTCACCGACAAAGCTTGATTCCATGAGGGGTTAAGTTAACAGTCAAAACAAAACTACCCTTATGGCATGCAGAAAACGCCCAAACAATAAAACTGCACGGTTATTGGATTACCGTGTTCTTGATGACACTCTGATGCAAACGCCAAGCAACAATCAGGGTCTAGTTCATATCTTTACTGGCAGGGAACGAACTGCTGCAAGATAATGCAACTTGCCACGTTGCCACGTCCCCTGTGACCGTCATGCGGGTGTGTGTTCGGAAATACGAAGCAACATAAATAGAAGGGACGTGAACTGTCAGGTCTGCGGACCTAATTATCAAGACCTTTTTTTGGAATTTATCTTAAGAACGAAGTGTACAGAGTTAACACACACCCTAAAGAGGAATTGCCTCTGCATTCCAGAAAATAAATGTGATAGTGCCTCGAAATGTTGCAAGAAATATGGTCATATATATCAAAAGTTTAGCTCGAAATGAAGGCCATTTTCAGCACTTGCTGCAACTTATAAGTTACACAAAGCAAACTTCATGACAGGTGAATGTGCGACTAGTTTTGATTTTCTTTATATATACATTATATATAATAACTGCTATATACAAAATTGTAAAAAGAAGATAAAACATAATATAAAAGAAAAAGAAAAATAAAGTAACACTATTAACAATGTAACAAATTAACAGTAATTATAATAGTAGAAAAGGATAAAATACTAAGAAAAAGTCACACTTGAGATCGCATAGTATAAGATGTATTAAACAATAAAAAGTATTAGAAAACACAGAGAAAGTAAGAAATAAAATTAAAAGAATAATAGATAAATAGTAAATGAAGTTAAAAACAAATTAAACTTAATAAGCGAAGTTAAACGCAACACCAGAGGTGCAAACAATATAAAATAAAAATAAAAATAAAGTAACACTATTAGCAATGTAACAAATTAACAGTAATTATAATAGAAGAAAAGGATAAAACACTAACTAACTTCTTAGTGTTTTATCCTTTTCTTCTATTATAATTACTGTTAATATATATATATATATATATATATATATATATATATATACACATTTATAATAAAACCTCCAATTATTATTATTATTATTATTATTATTATTATTATTACAGTGATTATTTCTGAAATAGTTACATAGAAAGAATTTCGGTATGTTTTATTTCTGAAACTCTAATTCTTATTGTTTTAAGCTATACTGTTTTATAACAGTTACTTTTATGTTGCACACAAATAAATTATGGATGGATGGTTTTTCGTGGGACCGTTCCGTTGATGCAGTGGTAGCCATACTTGCCTCGTAAACCTTGAGTGGAGTTTCTTCAGAATCTTTATCCCTTTCGTCAAATTCCATAATAATTGACCTTCATGTCATCGAGGTACTAAAAGTTCCAATAAAATCAACAATAACTAACAACTAACACACTAACGAACGCATAATAATACAAACATATGAACAAATACTATTCGAATCGGTTTTTCTAGTTCTCGTTATTTTCAACTTTCCCAATTAAAATAAATTTAAGAATATTACATTATGATATGGTAGTATAAAAGTAATATGTAACATAAGTGTTGAAAGAAGCATTTAATCGGTAAGCCTCGCGTTACATCTAATCACACTATAGTTATTTTACAATATACTATTATTGTACGCTGACATGGTACGCACAAGGCAGAGAGAACTTTTGGATTAGCTTTTAAGAGAGGTAACAACAGATGAATATTTGTTATAAATACTGTTGCCTCGGATTGAACGAGAAAAAGCAATACACTCGCATTTTAGTATGAAGTCAGTTCTGGTGGTGTAACGGTAACCATACTTGCCTTCTAAACCCAAGATCGCGGGCTCAAACCCGGCCAGGAATGATGGATTTTTTCGGGCGTAAAAATCCTAAGTATGGCTTCCTTCGGAAGGGAAGTAAAGTCGTGGGTCCCGTGTCGTACATTTACGGCACGAAAAAGAACCTCAAGCCTGAAAGAAGAGGCCTCTGAGCAAAATTTACCGTTTCACGACATGAATTGAATGGGACGCTGAGACCTCAAATGTTAAAGAGCGTCCGTAAATAAAACAAATCAATCAAATTTTAGTATGCAGGAGAGGCAGCTATCAAAATGAAGACACTGTTGTAATTTGCTGGGTTTAATATGCACGGACGTAATAAGGAGATAGCTACATATTTCCTCTTCTCTATTTCTTATTATATCATTAAAGTGACTTTTTATAACCTATGCTTCCTTCCTTCTCCTCCCTTCCCCCACCCGAACCAGAAAAACGGTACTCTATTGTCGACGCGAGCTGATTGGAAAACTAATCATGGGAAGAAGGCTTGACAGATGGTTTCCCTCAAAGTGTTTTATAACGAGACGAAAGCGGAAACAATCTTATTTACAGTTGTGTTGTTCCAGCTGGTACTTTTGAAAAGGATTACTGCGAGCGATAAAACTGGGGAAGTGGATTAGCAATGCCTCATTCTCGCTCCGGGAGACTGGTAGAGGGACGTGAGCGATGGACGGGTGACAATACGGTGGCGTGTTTATCTGTTCTAGCCTTTAATTAACAATGGAACCACAGTAAATATCCTTCCAAATTATCAATGTCCTGTGCTCTTTAGCCAATCGTTCGAAAACAGATTTTAACATCCCACTGCTACAGTACTAAGCAATTTACTTTTTATTTAATAATATAGAATTGTTATAAAGTTAATTCAGCAATACCTTACTGGGACAATTATAAATCAATGGAAATAATAAAATTTAAACTTTGAATATTTAAATTATAAACTATAAATCTTTAAATATATTCCTCTTTTACCACATAATATTCAATCCAATCATTGGCAAACATATACTAACATCTCCTGGTTTATCGAACAATAAAAAGCGGTCTTAATTACAATAACTTGATATGTTGGCTTATCAATATACGTTCGTAGCCGAGAAAACTTATAACAATGAAACACCAATTTAAATACAATAAAATAAACTTCACAATAAAATATTTTACATACACACTCTACTTGAGTTACTGGGAGCACGATATGAAGGAGGCCCCGGGCTTAACAATTAAGAACTGAAGATTCAAAAGTTTCTCCATCCAACATGGGTTTGAAGTTTCTACCCAGCACGGGTTTCCCCTGATTTCGTGTATATATTATTTGCCCAAGCCAATGAGCAATGAACCTGTTCATCACGCCATGATTACATGGAGACACAAGAAGGAAGAAGGAAGATTAGTGTATCGATCGGAAAGGAAGGAATGAGCGCAAGAACGGCACAACAGAATGCTCCACTTATAATGCTCCCCCCCAATATTTTGCAAAATATGCTGTAAATGGGAAAAAAAAAAAAACTGTTAAGAATAAATTTTCAAATTTTGAGCCGCCCTCTGGGTGGAGAGGAGTATCTATACGTAGAAAATGTAACTGTTGAACACATTTTATTTGTAAAACAATTGTTATTATATTTAAATTATCAGTACTTTTATTCGTATTTGTAAAAAAAATATGTTATGAAAAGTAAGTTGTTTGAAGGTTTTAAACAACGTGAAACGTGCAATTTAAAATTGTTGTACTAATTAACAAAGAAATAATAAGATGTTATCTATGAACCAAACCGACTAACGATGTTTACTATTTTATTAATTTTACTAATTTGACTACATTTACAAATATGGTTGATAAAGATCTCAATTTTTTATTTATTGTTTTAATATGGGTCATCCAATTATTATCTGACCGAAGCGAAGGAATGGGAATGCATTGGCAATAAGTAATTGTTTAAGACCAGCCGGGTTACGCGATTCGGGGCGGTCAGACGTGATTTATTGAACTAGTAAGTTGGCCTTAATCCTCATGCCACTTACTGTTGTTCCAACAGTGAAAGAAACAAGAATTCTAGATTAAAATCTGCTAAAAATAATAGATGACAAATACTAACAATTATTTTCTATTCCAAGTGTATTAATAACTCGTTTGTACATACCGAGTCAGCAAGTACTGTCAATATAAATAGTTAAAACAGGAAGTACTCAAGATATAAAGCGAACACATTCTTTCATAAGCAGAATGCCAGAAAGGTATGGAAAATGAAGGCAAATTCCTGCATCTCCTTGTTGGCACGGATGAGTACATAACTTTTTAAGTGCATTTAAATTTACCAGGCTATCACTGTAGTGTAACCCGATTGGCTGTGAGCGATAGGTTACCGGCTCTGACCCCTTGTCAGTCATCAGTTAATTAGAAAATTGAATATGGCGATATTTTTAAAAATAATGTGTGTTTACATTGTTAAGCGCTTAAGCCCATGATAAATGTTTTAAGTTGTGTTTTGCGTTGGCAAGGATGTTATTCCGCTGTGCCTCATGAGAACAATTGAGGTGCTATTTGACGACATAAAGTTCAGTTTAGGGATCCGAGATTACGGTTGGATCTATTGTTTGAGCACTAAACCCTCTAGGCGTTTTCTGTAGGGACAACCACCAAGGTAAGGCCAGGCCCTTGAAGCTATAAAGATTACCAACTCACTAAACACACAAAACCTCTTATTCTAATAACAAATATAACAGGTAATTATAAAAACTATACGAGGGTAGGTCTATAAGTTTCCTGCCTCTTATAAGGAAGGCTATGTGTAGAAGATTATGACATGTTCAAAATGGAGTTTCGAGCTGTTATTAAGTTCTTCACAAAAGAAAGACTTACTCCAAATGAAATTAAACAGCGATTGGATGGTGTATATATATACCTCATATTCTACGTAAAAGATGGGCCAAACCTTTCCGAAGGGTCGAGAAAGCACGAAGACGAAGAACGCGCAGGTCGGCCCTTGGAGGTGCTCACTCCAGAAAGCATTGCACTTGTGCAAGGAGAAGACCGGCGGCTCAAAGTTACAGAAATAGCAGCAAGGTTGAGTCTTTCTAAAACAACAGTCGTTCGAATTAGTCATGAACATTTAAACATGAATTAGGTTAGTGCAAGATGAATGCCTAGACTTCTTTCCTCAGTTCAAAACAGCAACGAGTCATCTGCTGTCAAGCATTTTTGGAGCTCTGCCGTGGCCACGAGAGAGAAGTTCTGCAAACCATTGTTACAGGAGATGAAATTATGCTCCTCTACTATGATCCCTTGTCCAAAAGAGAATTAATGGAGTGGCGTAAATCTGGCGAAGCACCGCCTCTAAAGGCTAAGGTCACTCAGTCAACCAAGACGATCATGACCACAATCTTTTGGGACTGTGAAGGAATACTCTTCATTGACTTCAAGGAGAGGAACACCACAGTAAATGGGGAGTACTATGCTGGCCTACTGCACAGACTACGTCCTTCCATCAAAGAGAAAAGGCGAAGAAAGCTTTTTTTTGAATGATTTATTTATGGACGCTCTTTAACATCTCAGGTCATCAGCGTCCCATTCAACTCAGGGCGTGAAACGGCCGATAAATTTTGCTCAGAGGCCTTTCTTTCAGACTTGAGGTTCTTTTCCGTGCCGTAAATGTACGACACGGGACCCACGGCTTTACTTCCCTTCCGAAGGAAGCCATACTTAGGATTTTTACGCCCGAAAAAATCCATCGGTCCTGGCCGGGTTCGAACCCGCGATCTTGGGTCTAGGAGGCAAGTATGGTAACCACTACACCACCAGGACCGACTGCGAAGAAAGCTGTGTGGTGGTGTGCGCCTTCTTCATGACAACGCGCTTGTGCACACAGCTCTTGTTGCAAAGGAAGCTGTGAAGAAATGTGGCTTCAAGGAGATCGACCATCCACCCTACAGCCCAGGTCTATCTCCTAGTGACTATTTCTTCTTCTCAAAATTCAAGAAGGACTTTCCAGGAAGGAAATTTAAGTGTGATGAAGAAGCGATGGATGCTGTTTATGCCCATTTTGCAGACAAGACTTCTGACTATTTGGGGGGGGGGGTTGTGAAATGTTAATTCAAAGGTTTGAGAAGTATATTGCAATAAAGGGTAAGTAAATTGAAAAGTGAAATATAGTTTTTCCTTTATCATAACTAGAAAATGGTTAGGCCTTATGGACCTATTTTGTATATAAAATACGCGTAATTACGATAGGCATTTTCGTTTTTTGCACCAACTAGAGTATGAAATAATATTTTGGGTAGATGAATTCATTCATGACATGAAGGAAAAAATGCACAAGACTATTTAGTGTTTTATTAAAAAGAGAGAATGCACGCACATTTAAAAAAAATCCGGCCATTACTTTAAAAATAGCAACAGCTGCCAAGTAAAAATAATTACCTAAGATCACTTTTATTAAAAAGAACGTAAACATGTTTTCTTCTTTTTTTTCTTTTCAGAGTTTCATATTCTCACAATGCTTCCTGAAACGTTGAAGTGGGTGCAGTCTTCAAATAATTGGAACGACTGGCAAACATTTCTAAAGCTTAAGAATATAAGAAACGTTCTTGTAAGTTCTAATGATGTAGAAAATAGTTCTATTTGAAGAAAACGGAGAGAAGATATGACTGAGTTAAACCCCTCATTATAATATGCTGTACATCTTCATAGCAGTAATGCGCTTATACGCTCACATAAACCTGTAGTAAATAATTTATCACTCCATCTGCTAACAGCATGGAGGATAGGAGTCCTTCAGGGGCCATGACCTGCGAAAGCCTGGGAGCCAGTGCCACAGTCAATAAAGAAAAGAAGGCGACGTTCAGCAACATCGCGTCATCACCACCACTACAGTTGAGAACGGCAATGAGTGGGCAAGAGTTTCATCATCACACATTTCTGCTTCATCGACAGTATACGCTTAGAAGTGTACGCGCAAGTAGGGCAAACCGTGCGACACACATGCAAGGCGTTAAAACACATTGCCATATTATTCAATATAGTTATAAATGATAGTGAAGTCGGATCATGAACACGTTTGTAAGGTGCAACGCTGGCAAGTAATTCGAGGTAGTCTCGAACAGAGATGAACTATTCCGACAATTGTCAATGGGGTTATTAGCTGAACAACGAGAAGAGCTACACTGCCGTTAGTTTCAAAGCGACTAGCTTGTACTTTCAAATTGATGCGGAAGACGAAGATGATAATAATGTTATTTATTTACATCCCGTGAGATTCTTACCCATTTCTTCTAAAATATAACGTGTCATGTTTTCCGCAATCTCCCCTTTCTCTCTTTCTTGAGTTATTACGTATGCATAGCCTCATCTTGAGAGTGTTTGTTATTGGCTACAACGTATTGCTTAATAACAGAAATGTGCTGCGTGGATATTTCACCAAATACTTTCTTCTCTTCAGTTAAAACGCAGCAAAGAAGCTCCGGAGGTTGAGTACCTTTCGATCTTAGAACTTAGATGTTGTTGAGAGCTTCTTCACAGTATGTACGGTGATCCAGGTATTTTGTATGAGCAATTATGCTGTTATTAATTGCAAAACTCTTGCTTAAGGTGCAGTTTATTATGTTTTGTCAAGAAATGTGTTCTGTTATGGCCATTATGACGATATGGAACTTTGTAATGCCTTTAAATTGTAATTTCTTTAAAAACAAAAAAAGGTTTTCTTCAATTCTAGTGTTAGTAGTTTAATGCCTAAGAGTTAGTGTACTTTGCCAGTTAAATGGGACAATTTTTTAACCTTTGTTGTGTGAGCCTTTGTTTTTTAAGATCTGCTTCTGAAAACCTTAACCACGTTGTAAGTTTTCAGGTCTGCATTGCCACTGTACGTTTTCCTTTTAATTAAAATTAATACACGGACGTTTCACGTTTTACAATTTTGAGTTTTAAATGTTTTGTGTTCATTTAGATTGTTTAGCAAATTGTATTTATTATTGTTGAACCTTGTGAGTTTTTCTTCTCCTGTATTGTCGAGTCATCTTTTCATGGCCATACTTTGGGGGGCTTGCCTCCGGCACTTTCCTAAAGGTAAAGCTTGTAGTCATGATCAGGAGGATATCGTTCTCAAATTATTCATTGATTATAAAAATAATTTTGTTTCACATTCCAGTACATCTCCTTATAATTCAACACACCTCATCCACTTTTCCTGCAATTACTTTAAAGCCTTGGAAAAAATTCTCTGGTTGGTCTGGTCACCAAATGTACACTAACCTTGAAATTTTTATCACTTGAGACCCGTTGCTCTCATAGAAATTTCTTCAAAACTAGGAAGAGGAAATATCCGAAGGAGCAAATCAGGACTAAAGGATGCATGGTTCAGCTGCTGAAACACGTAACCTACGCATGCACTGGTGCATTGTTATGGAGAAATAGAAATCTGGAATCCATCTTGCCCTAACCTTGCATATCAGCAAATTTGCGTGGACTATTTACCTAAATGTCAATTTTTTTCTACTATTCGGGAAAGCTTAATCCGTTTGTCTGTCGAAATTTAATCCTCAACTTTCTTGCACATTTCTCTGGAAGTTGCTTGCACAGATTGGCTAGTACTTCCTACTCCAGTTATACTCCTTGCCATGTCCTTCGGCACTTTTTCTTTTTCTGTGAGAAAGTTTACTGCAAATTACGCAGTTTCTTACTAAGTATACACGAGAACTTCCAATGCGCTGAACACGCGTAACCTTAAAACATGTCACAATATAGACCTGTTTCAACATGCTCACAGCTCCTTTCATGCTCGGTTGCATGCATTTTATTTAACACCGGCTTTATTTCTAAACCTTGTCCGCTTACATGGTATTTAACTTCTCTGTTACTTAGCGTACTATAGTCGGCGGCGTCTGTACTTCACTCCGCTTCCTAAAAGACATACAAAAGCTTACCTACAGAAGATGATGAAAGCAGACGCTATATAAGGAAAACACATTCTATTGAGACGTTTAAATTCGGCTATTGTATGTTTCTGATAGCGTTGTTAATTTTCTCCTTTGCAGTGCGAAATCCCCACTAATTTCATCTAGTTTTTCCTCTATTAAACTTATAAGTTTTTGCTCATATTTTTATTTTATACTGAACCAATAGCATAAATTTGTGCACTGCAGTTATTGGAGGCAACTGATCAGAAAAAAATCTGAACATGTTCCGCTAGCACATGATTAGCTTATTAGTATTTAAAATAATGTTTACACACAAAAAAAGCGCCGGTAGGTTTACCATAGGTCAATATTTATGCATCAATAATTTTTTGTTTAAAAATAGCCTTGCGCATACATTTGTGGAAATTCTCTAATTTTTTCATTTTTCAAATTAAAATCTTATTTATTCATATTTGTTTCGTACGTTTGAAGGGAGAAATTTAGCGTTCTTTCTGTGTTCAATGTTGACAATATCGCGTGCATGAAGAGTGCAGACGTTGGCTACAGATTTTTCGATGTTTTCAGTTTCGAAATGTGACGTCAAATCGGCGGTATCCGGTAGCGAGGTGTATAAATTCATGGCAGTAAATATTTTGATATGTTTTCTAATGTGAAAAATGTTGCCACGTTTTATGGATAGGAAAGCGGACTTAAACAAAGGAAAATAGTGTGATTATATTACATTTTGCAAAAGTACAAATCAACCAATATGGGGAGATTTTGAAGATTACTCAATTTCCTTTTGCATACCAGCCACAATAGTAATTGTGATATACTTTTTTTCTCTAATACAAGCACAATGGACCAATCAATACGTTTGATTGTTTGTAAACTAACAAGGAATTGTTAAAAAAAATGGTTTAATGAACAATGTGCAGCAAAGTGATGCAAATGATGAAGTTGGTACTTGATGAAGATGAGGAGAAGAGTATCGGCATTTTCAGATTTCAGAATATGGTAACCCTGTCAGCTCTCTAACAATCTTCAAATTAATGTGTACTGCCATGGGACTAGAAGAAAACAGGTTCAGAAAGTGACGTTCAAGGCCATTAAATGCCTAGCAACCGAAATATAAAAATAAATACTTTGCCTTAAATACAAATAAAACTAATATATATTAACAGTTTCGATACAATAATTTTCACATACAATGGTTAATTGACAAAAAGTAATCTACAAACTACACATAAGATATTAAGTTCTTGAAATTTGTTTTATGAGGGTAACCTGTTAAGTTGTTACAAACGACCAGTCGGTGGCGCTATTGAAACATGCCATTACTATTTTCGAATCAACTGACATTTGTTACTATGAAAACAGTTGCAGCTTAGAAATTTACTCAGTATTTATTAACAGTGAGCGTTTAAACAAAGTGATTTTGCGAAAAAATGCAAATTTCACGTGAAGGTTTTAGTTGGAAGATTTTTTATGATTTTAGTAAAATCATAACTCAAGAACAATGCACAGAATCGCTTCGTTCAGCTTTTGGTAATGAAGCACCATCAGAAAAGATGGTTTACAATTGGGTTGCAGAATTCCGTCGTGGTATATGTCCGTCAGTGATGAATTTCGTGAAAGTCGACCAAAATCAGTTGTCATTAAAAAAAAAAAAAAAAAAAAACATCGATGCTGTGCGCAACATGATTGAAGAAGATCGACATGTGACTTACAGTGAGAGAGAGGCATATCAAAGACTGCAGTACATTCGATTTTGCACGAGTATTTAGCTGTGAAAAAGATCTGTTCCTGATGGATATCACATAATTTGACCGAAGCTTAAAAAAAGGCTCTTGTTAATTGGTGTAATAAAATGCTCAAAAATTCCACCGGGAACTGCAAAATCTGCATACAACATGGTAACAGGTGACAAAACTTGGATATATTCGTATGAACCGGAAACTAAGCAACAATTCACTGTGTGGGTGTTTCAAGATGAACCGAATCCCACAAAGGTTGCTCGTTCACGAAACACTTCCAAGAAAATGATCGTTTGTTTCTTCGGTTGTACTGTACATGTCGCAACTAGTAGATGATCGAAGAACAGTTAATATAAGAATGTGTTTACCAGATAGAAGTCATCGACGAAATCAGGCAACACAACCGAATACATCACACCATTCTTCATCATGATAATGCCAGCTCTCACACAGCATTCAAACAATTATTTGAAGGAAAAAAACGTCGAATTAATGTCTCGTTGCCAGCATTCACCTGATTTATCGCCTAACGACTTCTTTTTGTTCCCGAACGTCAAACAGAAAATGCGTGGACATCATCTCGAGAAGCTGTTGAAGCCTTTAAAAACCATGTTTTTGAGATATCAACTTCAGATGATTCGAAAATTGGGTTGATCGCGTGCAAAAGTGCATAAAACTTAAAGGCGAATATTTTGAAAATCAATAAAACAGTTCCAAATTTTTTTCTTTTCATTTCTAGGTTTTGTAAAAACCTAAAAGATAAACGTCGTACATAGTGTTATGTCAATATTACATGGCTGATGGTCTTTGAATATAATTTTGACTTGTATAGATAATATAGATTCTATGTAGTGGCGTATTAGTTTCAAAGTTTCTGACCTATACAAGTCTCACGACTCCGCGTGTACTGCAATTCTATTTCCTCTATTTTTAGCTCGAAAATCTCTATAAGTAATATTACATTCTTTATATTGTTCCGAAAGCCATTTATGTGTGGATTACGCATAGTATAATGACGTTCTGCACTGCTTGTACAGAACATGCAAAATTTAATTGGTCACTAACTGCCTTGATTTGAAACTTTTTAGAGAACGTTTATTAACCCCCATTTCTTTTCTACGATAAAACTTCAAAAGTTACTTCTAGATTCTAATTAAAACTTCTGCTAATTATTTCCCAGTTGGAGAACAGTGATAGATCTATTACTGCTTCTTCCAAAGCTACGGAAGACTGCAAGTTTCCTAAAACTGTATTCCTTGATTTAAGGCTAAACAAAAGCTGATTGCCAAAAAAGAATGAATTCTGGGTCACAAAAATGGTTTGAAGGGCTAGAAGCACTCGCTCGAACGTTTAAAATTCATTTATCGTCCAAACCCAAACACCCAAATCCTGGGCGAAAATAACCAAGTCTGTTTTAGATGTAAGGTTCTAGAGCACAGAAAAGCATATGGTTATTTCTGAATAAAGGAGCTTGCAATGATGCAGAGCAGATCCCACTATTAGCTTGTTCTAAAGTCTCCAATCTTCATATTTAATTTAAACGTATTATTTAGCAATTGATAATTTAGAATTTGGTATTGTTACATTTTGAGCTTCAAGGTTATGAGGAGTCAAGGAGCTCTGAAATAAATAATTAAGCACACGGTCTACTTAAACTGTTAGGTTTTAGAACAAAGTTCGTTAAACATATACGCGGTGTCCTAGAATCGCCGTATAATTTTTCCGAATAGGCAACCCGCATCACACTGTAAGGAATGGGAAAAGCAGCAGCTGATTTAACAACCATCAGTGCCTAAGTGCTGGGAACCTGTTACAGAAATGTCATAAATATTTTTCTCTAAAAATTACCTTAGTGTTCCGGACTCTCATTCCATAAGTATTTTGCAGTGAACTAATAGTAAATTCAGCATATCAGAATCATTAACATCTATGGGCATCCAAAAAGTTTGCAAGTGTCACCTAAAAGTCCAAGCTAATGAGTGAATTCGAAAATTTATCTTTCAAAGAACTCCTCTTTCTCCGCACACATAGTTGGCAAAAGCACTACGTCACCCGGACTGAGATATTGTTAACATGGATAAATTTATAGCTTGATAAGAGTCCTGCACTCGTTTAAAAGATTTTCCAGCAATGCAAGATTTTACTCGAGAAAGCAACCAGAAGTCTCAAGGTGCAAGGTCAGGGCTGTAGGGTGGGTGGTCAAGCAACTGGACTTATGCGACTTCCAGTTTCCTAAAATTTGCAGCTGTTCTGTGAGGAGACGCATTGTCGTGCAAAATGAAGTTCCTATCTTTGGACCCCGTCACTTCAGCTCTTGAACTAAAGGATTCAAAATATAAATATATTCATTATCATTCCTTCTGGCATACAATCAACCACTAATGATTCTTCAAAGTTGAAGAAAGCAGTGAACATTCGTTTCCTAGAACGAAAATCTAATCGAAGAATTACTGTGTCATTCTCATTTACCATTGGTCCTGGTGGTGTAGTGGTGGCCATACTGCCTCCTACACCGAAGATAGCGTGTTCGATCCCAGCCAGGGTCGATGGATTTATTTTGGTTTAAAAAACTCTTTATTTGCACCAGAGAAATAAACTTTACAGAGTATCTTTAGTTAAGCATTTTAATATCTCATACAAATTTCATACTGATAGCTTTATAAATTTTTGAGATACAGTGCAAAATATACTGCTGCATTATTTGCTAGATTTACACTTCCTGGTTACGTTAAAGCAAATTAAGGAACGCTCAACCAGCCAGAATGGTGGTTTGCTATCTTTAGACAACCTTACTGTAAAACTGAAAAGCTTGCATTCCTAAAGTCGTACATAGCAATTCCTTGCGAGTGACCGACCGGTATAGCCCACTTGGCAAGGAATGGTGATGTTCCCAATTCTGGACGTGAGATGCACGCAGTACAGAATCGTGCAACCCGTAGAGTGTGTGAACTACATACAAATTACAGTGAACAGGCTCATTCTACTTGATTTGTAGTAGGACTTGTCTGCATGTTTTTCTTAGGTCGAGACCTTCGTCCATCCGCCTGCAACTTTCTACAAAACGATGCTTTACAACCTCAGATTCCTTAAAACTGGCTCTGTGAGCACGGAATCCCACAGTCCTCCTTTTTAGCAACACTTAGAAAGCTGACTGGACCTGATGACATCATCTTACGGTGCAACAGAAGTACCAGCTTCTTGAGAGTAGAATGGCTTGCATTCCAAGAACTTGTGACAGTATCTTCCTAGTGAAGGTCAGACGCAAAGCATAGAGATGCAGTATCTAATAGGGCTTGGTCACCCAGGAACGGTACAGCTGTTGTCATGACAGAATTAGTACAGGATGTCCCATGACAATGAGGTCTTAGTGACCTTTTAATCAAACAGTTTTTTAACATTTTAAAAATATGACAGAAAATTAATGAATATTTTTATTTTAATAACCTTATATTGAAATACCTAATATTATAAATAATTATGTTTTACTTACAAACTATTTAGAGAATGTTTATGCTTTACATTTCAATAAGTGCAATGTAGCTATAATAAACTGCACAGTTTTAAAAATAATATATATTCCTAATAAAAATGAAATATAAAGAAAACCTTCGAACAACGTCGTTAAAATAACAAGCACTAAAGAAGCAGAAATAAATAAAACACTTTAATAATAAAACAAATATTCCTATATTCTCCTTCAAAGGAAAGTTAAGGGGGTAAAAGACGTTGTTATTTTATAAACGAGGGCTGTTCAACAATGTTGTTAGTTAATGTGTAATGCACACGTAGTACTAGTTTAATTGTTGTCACTTTCGGCTTACGCATTGTGCAAGTTGAGACATGTTCAGTTCCGCCAACAGCAAGATGGGGGTGATACTGACCAACAATATTCTGTTCTGAAATTCTGCTTTCGTCTCAATAAATCTTCAAATGATGCAATGTTACAGAACGACTATGGAGCGTTTGTTCTTACCTGTAGCACAGCTCAAAGTGTAAAATGTTTGAACAGGGGAGGTAATTAATTTCTAAAAGAATTAGATTAATGAATTACTTTTAAAACCCAATATTTATATTTTCAACAATACAAAACGACAAAACCGATATCAACACGTTATGTTTTAGCGAATTCCGAAGAAATGCAGCTATTGCGGCTGTGCCCATGAAAATACTTTACATTTTTCTTCAAATCTTCATTGATTCTACACTGAAAGTGGGAGTGAATATATATATTATTGTGTATGTATGTGTGTGTCTCTCTCTCTCTTTCTGTCTGTCTGTTAACGCTCTAGCGGCAGCAATTTATGTTTTTTCTCTACGAAACTCGGCATAATTGAACAAATGATTCGAGTTAGTTAAAATTGGACCATTGGATGTGAGGGTTAACCTAAGGCACACACACACAAAATGGTGGCCACAATTTTTGTTTTTTCTCAACGAAACTCGATAAATGTCATTGCAATAAAATTATTAAAACAGCCTCCGAAAATCAGAGAAATAAGATTATTAGGAATGTGGTTTATTTGAAACCCAATATTTAAAAACCATTCTAGCGGCACCAATATTTTTTTCACAACGAAACGCGGTAAATAAAATAAGAAAAATTGTTTCTAAAAATTAGGAAAACTGGACCATTAGAAGTAGGGACATATCTGAAAACTGAAATTGAAAAAGCGCTCTAAAGATTTTATTTCAATTGTTTCAATATAAAAGGACAAATTAACTTAGCATATAAACTGTATTTATAATGATACTCACGTTTTACATTTAACAGAAAAAAAATTGTAATGAAAATAGTAACTGTGAAATATTATCTATTATGTGTGAGAGAATTACGTTTGTACTCGTGTGCCAGAGTGCTCTGTAATAACCCTCAGAAAACATTTGCGTTACATGTTTTTAGTACAATAATAACATTTAAATTAAATTTCAAAGTCAATGAAAATCGATGGAGCTTTTGATTGTATATTGTTGATTGTGTATATTTACTAGTACATTGTAAATGTTTTTAAATAGTAACATTTTTTATTTTATTGATCATACTATAAACTCCTTTAAAAATGTAAGTCGAAACTTTCTGTTATTTTTCTCTATTTTAGTGCATGTAAAGATATCAAGGGCTCAGTTCATAAACATGGTTATATTTAAAAATGTATAAAAATACCCACACAGTACAGTGGTATCAGTGGTTATATATTTCTTGTTTTAATAGTATACCTTTAATTTTTTTAATGGTGTTTAACGCCCGTTTTTACTACTGAGGCACCACAGGCGGTGTACAGCGATGATAAATGAAATGAAATTATATATTGGGAAAAGATTTTTTACGGAAGGAAACGTTCCAGGCCTTAGTTTAGGGTACCTCCCCAGCATTTGCAAGTTATGAGGACTAAGGAAAACCTGGAAAAACCCTCAGTCAGGGAGGACGGTCCTGGCGGGATTTGAACCCCAGACGTCCCGCTCACAAGTCCGCACCTTAACGACCTCGGCCGCCCGTAGCGGTGTTAATTTTTGTGGTCTAATCACAATAATAATGATAATAATAACTCTAAAAATTTGGTTTCTCGTTGTAACACTTGTATATTGCAAAAATTCTAATTATGTTTCCCTTACTATTGAAAATTAGATTAATTTCATCATTAATATTTATTTTCAAGTGATTTTAAAGTAGGGGGAAAAAAAAAAGAGGCAAACCTAGCTAAGTAATACATTATAGTTCTGTTGATCTTTTATTGTCTTGAGAGTTTATCATGTGAGTACCACACAGTAATGCCGTAACTTATTTCATTAATATAATAAGGCTATAATTTAGATTTTATATTCTTTTTTTAAAGTTATTCTACTTGCTGAAGAATTAGATTAGTTTAAGAAGCTCCTGCATGACGGATTTTTTCTGTTTTTGTTTGCACATTTTCGGCCTAGACATTATTTCACTTGTGTGTGTTCTTAGCAATTAGAGCGAAACTGAAAACGACAAGCGAAAGCAACATCAGTGAGATAAGTAACTAAAGCAAATGCTGCTAATAGGTATTACCGTAACGGACAGTTATCTTACATAACAAGCTGAGCGTCCTTGGAACATCATCCAGGCTCGTCTCACATTCCGTTTTAAAGGTTACAGTTTCTATTATGTGGGACAATGCCTTTCCTTGTTGCAGCTGAAGACGTTGCAGCTTTTAGCATGCAAGCAGGATACAGTCTATGAATCACTGGTATTCAAGGAAACTTTATACTAATTATAAATCTGCTAATGCTTCCATTAGCTCTCTTTGTACAGAAGAAAACCACAATTATAACATACTGTTGCATACAATTTGATACAATTACATTTCAAATGTATGGGGGGGGGGGGGGAGGAAAGTAAATAATACAGAGTGAATCACCTTAAAACTTGCACCGCAAATATTTCTGAAATGAAAGGTTCTATTGACATGCTGCTTTCACAGAAATGAAATTAATACGAGGGTTATAATTGCAACGCCTATACAGATATTAATAATAATTAGAATGTGTATTTCTTAAAAAACTGATACTTTTTTCAAATGGAACAATGCCTATTGATATCAAGAAAATAAAACTATAGAATGTCAATGGTGTTATTTACACGATTCTAATGCAAGTAGTTTACAAGCTATCTTAATATGCAACATTTAAATATCTACAGTTGTGTTCTTCATTTAACTGCTTAGTTACTAGGTTACGATATTCGTATGTTTACTTCTCATATTGCCCCCCCCCCCCCGCTCTCCTTTCTGAATTTCCAAGAAAACACAAGTTACATTTTGTATGTATGTGTTTTTACTGCACCATGTGTCAGCACTCTCTTAAAAAATACGAAAGCTGGTCTTCACAGTTGTTCAAAATAATGACCACCAGATACAATAAAAACTTCCAGTTTGTCATATAAAATTGCTGCACATGTAGCATTTCAGCAAGAACAGGCGGCTGTAATACGTCGTTTCATATCTTCTGGTGTAGTCGGTATGTCCTGGTAGACAGTGCCTTTTAGCTTTCCCCACAGGGAAATGTCTAGAGGGCAAAATCTGATGAACGGGTGGCCACCGTACAGGTCCCCTTTGTCCAATCCAACAATTTTTAAACAATCGGTGAAGCCAAGCTGTCTAGTACGTTTATTGGGATATCTTTCAGGGTACACATTACAAGAAAGAGCAGCATTCTCCCTATATTCTCCATATCAACTTTTTCAGCATTGGTAAATACATTTTCCAGCACGTCTTACTTCAAGCACTAACTTAAAAGTACTGGCATGGAAGTGATATTAAAAGTTTCATATTAGATAGCTCTTAAACCACTTGCACTAGAATCGTGCAAAAAATCCATAAACATTCTAATTTACTCTAGTTTTATTTTGTTGATATCAATAGACACTGTTTCCATTTGAAAATATGTAACTTTTTCATGAAATACACATTCTAATGATTAACATTTGTGTATGGGTTTGCAATTGTGACCCCTGCCCAAACTTCAATTCTGTGAAAGTAGCATATCAATAACACCTATTTCTGAAATATTTGTAGCAGAAGTTTTAGGTGATTCACCAGTGAATTTAAATAAATTTTAACATACCGGACGGAAATTCTGCATGAGCATCCCCATATGAAAAAGGGTCAGTGCGAGATGGTTACGCAACTTCTCGAGTACTGTGCTGCAAAGGTTTTTGACATTGTGTCAAACAAACAAGAAGGAATTAACTGTGATGGGAATAAACTGGTCATCTTCCATGGCAGTGGCTTTTACTTGGCGAGGAGTCGACAAAGTCGATCCTGATGGTAGTGATTACCATACTTGCCTCGTAAACCCAAGATCGCGGGTACAATCCCGACCAGGGTCGACGGATTTTTTAAAAATTCTATGTATGGCTTCCTTCGGAAGAGAAGTAAAACCGTATCTAGATGTGCGGCATCCTCAAGCCTGAAAGAATAGGCCTCTGAGCAAAATTTTCGGGCATTTCACGCCCTGAATTGAATAGGACGCTGATGACTTGAGATGTTAAAGAGCGTCCGTAAATAAAACAAGTCAAGAAGGCAAGGTTTGTCATGACAACATTTTTCTGGGACTGCGGAGGAATTATATAGTTGAATTCAAAGAGATCCGTGAATGCAGACTACTTTTGCAGTCTTCTACATAAACTGCGAGTTGCAATTAAAGAAGAGACACCAGAAATGCTAAGGCTCTAAGCCATGGTGTTCACTCTCTGAACCAGGACACAGTGCCCAGATTACAAAGGATGCTGTGAAGAACTGTAGATTCAACGAAATCCATCACCCACCTTGCAGCCCAGATCTAACCCCCGTGATTATATTTTCTCAAAATGATGAAAAACCCACTATTTAATGATAACAATGAAAAGAAGAAAATCGTTTTACAACATTTTGCAGCAAAAGTTCAAACTATTTTTTCAAGAACATAGAAATGTTAAAACCAAAGATGTGAAAAGTATATTGAAATGAATACAAACTATATTGAAAAGTGACATGTTTTTATTTCTCTCTCTTTCTCTCTCCTCTAAAAAGTTAGTCAGTCCGAAAACTTATGGACCCTAACTCATATATGCGAGTAATTACATCTAGTATGCAAATACCGGAATAAAAATGTAGTTTCGGTATTAGCTAGTTAACACTTCTGTTGCATAAAAATGTCAATATTGACCCCACTTCTATCAAACTGCGTGCTGCCAATACATCAAAGCAAACATTTCTGCTTCCCCAAATAATGCCTGCAACACTTTAATTTCACTAATACCATCAAAAAGTCTATTTTTGGAATAACGATCTTGACAATCTTCGCATTCAATGATTAGCTACCTACTGTAGAAATATTTATTTTAAATTGTGTGTGCAATACAACAAAATTAGTTTACAGTAAATTATGATGAATTTGTGTAATATTTCCAGTGGTGGGCAAACCCCGAGGGCACATATAAGAGAGAATTTTTGTTATCTGGTTAAGAACTTATTTAAAACGAAAAAATAACTTAATAACAAATTACAAACTTGTTTCTCATATATTAAAAGTTAATTTGACAAGCACAGATAGTTTACGGTTTGCACAGAATTTTCAAGAGCTTTTTTTTTTTAATATTTATTTATTTATTCCTGTTCTCCTTCCTCATTTTTCTCACCCTTTATTATATATTCTGTAACAAACATCGACTGCAGTCTTGGTCTAGTGCCTGCTGGCCGGATGTCCCGGATTCGATTCCCCGAACCTACTTAAAATGTTTCTACGCTAGAGAGGTCAGAAACGCAGTTCAACCAACCCTGTGATGATAAATTGGGGAGCAACCTGATGGAGGGATAGATTCCTTGGATCATGAAAGCCGTCTATAATGCCTAATGGGGTGCGGAATCGCGGTCACACGTCCCCCTACAAAATATACGAGTACTATACTCGTATCTACATTGAAACATTTCATAAGCGCTTCACACTTCTAAGTGTGTAACACGCTGTAGATTGTTATAATTTGTAGCTATCATCTCATCTATTTGTGTGGGCCTTATTTTTACAGCACAGACTTTTCTATACATCTGTCATTGAACCTTTGTTGTTACGCCACACCGCCAGGCTTAAGGCCGATAAGTCACGGTTAATATTAACAATTGCCAAAATAGGCACATAACAACATATAAATAAATCCTAACATTGACGTATGAACGGCAGAGTCAAATTAATAGAATAAATATGCTATTTAATATTATGGAACTGCCTTAAAATGCTTATTTTATCTTTACTCTTATTCTGCTAAACTAATTTTTATTCGTTGGGCTATTTCTTCTCGTATGTGTTGTGTAGGTAATCTAATATTTAGGAATGTTATTTATAAACTCTTGTCTTTTAAATTGGCACACAAATAAAACTTTCGGATCGTTAGGTCTGAAGATCGAACTTAACAGTTTACTAATTAATGTCCAGTTGCTTGTCGGCACGTTCCCAGATATGACTCCCGTTAATTTTTGTGTTTGGGATCATATTAAAGCAATAGTTTATGAAATACCTATCGACACAGAAGAAGAATAAGTAGCTAGAATTATTCTTCCTTGTGACCGACCACAGATATTTCGAAGAATTCGTCGTCAATCAATCAGCTTTATACTTTGTGTTCCAACGCGGTCGCAATTTTGAACAGTTCCTCTATAGTTTGTCAATAACATTTTCTTAATATATCGTATAAAAAAAGTTACTGTGTAACCATGGAAAGTAAATAAAATGGCTTTCCACGTTGAAATTCATTCATTTTTTCCTTCACACCACTATAACTTCAAAACAAAGCATTTTGGACATTGTTTTTAAGCAAATAAAGTTTATTTTCATATCCTCAATCACACCAAAAAATTAGGAATATTTATTCTGATGCATCCTGTAGATGACCATGGATTCCCTGTAAATAATTACTTGCCTAAAGTCTCTCTATACACAGCGAACATTTTCGAAATTGTTCATTAACGCCTTATACTTACATGATGTTTCTATGGCAGCCAAAATGCACTTGAGTAAATCAACAATTCAGGCATAAATAAGGCGCCTATTGGTTACATATGCACTTGCTTTGGAAGCAAACACTGTACTGAATCAAGCAATTCGAATGCATGTAATTGAAACAATTATTAATCAAAACATTTGCAGCACACACAACACTTTAATTATAACATGTGAACTAGTTACGGGGATCTGTGAGCGATTATGTAAACACAGTTCAGCTTCAATGTTAAATAAATATCGCACTAACTGATGAAATAATCATTCCCTGATATCCGTTACAGCGGAACCGATAGATACTTCATAGCTATTAGATATTGGCGACACTTGAATACGTTAGAAAGACATATTGATGCATTTACAGACAAGCCTCATTTTGCTATTTATTAATATTCATTCACGCAATACTGCAGAACGAAAGGGTCTGTACCTATATAAAGTACATCACTAAGCATGAATCTAAAACTATATTTATGCAATGCTAGCATTAAAACACTTTTCTTATGACGGTATAATCGTGCACAATTAACCTAATTCTGACACTGGTGTTAGAAATGGTTAAATAGCTACTAGTTAGGGTTCCATGAAGTCATCGCCGCCTTCATTAAAAAAAAAAAAAAAAAAAAAAACTAAAAGCGTCACCCTCACAAGCATAAAAATTTTTAACAGTGTTTAACGCCCGTTTTACTACTGAGGCACCACAGGCGGTGGACACTGATGATACATGGGAAAGAATATTTTTAAGGAAGGAAACGTTCCAGGCCTAAGTTTAGGGTACCTCCCCGGCATTTGCCATTTATGAGGACTGTGGAAAACCTGGAAAAAAACCTCAGTCAGGGAGGAAGGTGCTGACGGGATTCGAATCCTAGACCTCTCACTCACGAGTCCGCGCCTTAACGATCTCGGCCACCCGTGTCGATTACAAGCATACCAACATTCAAACACGAGAAGCATTTGTTAAAATATTTTGAAGCTACAAAAACAAAGTAAGTTATTAATCATAAATTAACTTCCATTATCAACATTAAAAATGCAATGAAGTAATTAGTCACATTGTAACATCTTTCATTTCAAAATCTTAATATTGAACCATTAGTAATCTCTATTACTAACAGAAAGCTTTCTTTTAGCCTTACTACATAATTTTACATCCATGACAGTTAATTTGCTTGGTAAATAATAAAGGTACAATCAGTTACATTACATTCTTGAATATTTACCGCGTTAACATTTCCATGTAAGATTCAGCAACTGATGCTGACTTCCCTCTTCCTAATCTAAGAATCTAAATTTTAAATTACAATCAATAAACGTCATATATTTACCAGCTCTTAAAAATATGCCAACAAGATTTTTTCATTAGTTGAACTGACATGTTTCTCTGTTTTCCATTTACAGAACTTGTCCTATTCCTTTTCGTACACACTTTTCGATGTTTGAGGAATTAACAAACCCTGAGCTACCTCTTTATAACTTCTTCTGGAAAGATATCCACGTTTTCATTGTCAAACATTGTGGAATTAGCATCCATTTGAATTCTTCAAAACAAAAACAAAATAACATCGTAATAGAAACGAGTACTAATAAACCATGCAATATAACACGCCATATGTACTATGTCAAAATATCGCATTTTGGAACTTAAATTTTTAATAATTTTAAAAATATTTCAACGCTAAAATTGCATAAAACATATGTAACGCAGGTATAATCTTATTGCGAATACTCATGAAAATATTGACTCTTGTCACAATTACCGATGTTACACATAGTTGCATAAATAACTATTATACATTTTCTTAAAAAGAAAAAATTTAGTTAAAGATATAATAACTTTAACAGTATCTTTCTAAACAAACTACATTGAGCGGCAAAAAGCGAATCACTTAATTTTTAAACATATTAACTTTTCAAAAATGATCGAAGTTGACACTTTTAATGGCTTGTAAGATAATTACAGTCTCAGTAACGAGTTTTGCCACCTCTAGTCCTAATTACAGCTGCGATTCGGTCAGACATGCAATCTGCGGTATCAATTCCCATTCCACTTGAAGTGAGTCGGGGAATCGATCAGGCATGTTCTATCGGGTTCCGGTCTGGACTGCATGCTGGCCAACCATATGTTCAATCCCAACTATTTCTAGGAACTGAGAAACTCACCGAGCAATGTGCGGACAAGCATTATCGTGCAAAAAATAGTGTTGCCACTGTAACGGGTGAAAAAACATACTACATGATCAAAAAAAAAATCCCCTAGGGGTACCGAAGAGCTGTCAGTGATTCATTCCCTATGAACACAGTTCCCTTTTTGCTTCAATGCTGATCTCTGCCCAAACCAATATTGAACACCCATTAAAAGGTGTTCTTGAAGAGAAAGTGCAGGCTATTTAACGTTCTCCTGGCCTTCTCCATACTCTCTCTCTCTCCCATCTGGTGCCTTTAAACAGAACTTGCTCTCATCCGTGCTTCATTCCTCTATGGTCCAATTTTGTTGAGTGCGAGCAAAGTGCATCCAAGAGATATGGTGTTCCCTGGTCAGCAATGGTTCTGACTGTAAATTCACTTCATACAACCTTCTTCTAACGGTCCTTTCACTGATGTTAACATGTCGACATGCTGCAAATTATTCCTGGCCTTCACCGACGTTGAGTGCCGATTGCAAAGAACTTACAGTAAAAAATAAAAGAAATAAATAAATAAAAAAAAACCTTCGTCGGGAATCAGAGGTGCTTCTTCTACGGCCAGAAACCGGGCCTGCTAGTGTACATACCATCCTCTCTGAACCTCTACACAGTTCTGCCTACATTGGAATTAGAAGTGCCAATGACGTCAGGAATATAACGTAGACTTTGTCCATCCTCCACTAACGCCATAGCCCTTGCTGCATTTTCAGCTCTAAGAGATATTTCAAAATGTTAAAACTGACTTATGACTGATTGCTAGGCAAGCCTGAATGCTTTAAATTATCACGCGCCACAACATGCACAGCAACAATTTTAAACATGAAAACGTCGCTTTGTGGTGATTGTTGTAAAAATAGCACTTACGCCCAATATTAAGCGTAAATTAGTCAGAATCCCCAAAAAAGTTAGCAAGTAGTGGACTAAAGCTTTTTTAAATCTATTGATTAACCATTAGACATGTTGCATTTCTGTAATGTTGCAAGATTGGCCTACACACAAGGCTTGATCTCAAGCTTGAGTGTTGTAAAAATAAATAAATAAAAAACAAATAGATAAAAAATAAAAGACAGAAATTCATTAAGTAGCATCCTTGTTAGCAAGCATCATTCTTATAACTGTCTATGACAAAATTTCAGCTAGATGCAACGCATGTTTGTTTCACAGTGACCTGAAACGACAGAAGAAGTTACATCTGTCGTAAAAATGGAAGAAAACTATTTCCTTTCTATGATTAAACACTTTATTCATGATGTGTTGTTAGTGCCTAACTCCATTTGGTAAGAAATAAATTATTTACTTGATATTTAATGATGTAAATGTTACACCTAACACATTTAACATTAATATTTGCATTTTAACCCGTATTATTCTTTAGTTACGTATGTAGTACTCTTTGTTTCATTGTTTCAAGGATGTGAAGTACTTTGATGTTGTGATTGCAGTGTTATTTCTTTACATTTTTTAATTTAAAAATCATCGCTATCTTTATGGTGACTGGCTTAGACGTCCATGAAATATTTAATGTAAATTTTGTGCTGACATAGGAAAAAATTAAAAATATTTTATAAACGTCCCTTACATATGTTTATAGACTCGCGAGGTTGACTTATTATCTTCACACTTAAGAAAAAGAAAGAAAGAAAGAAACTTTAGGAACTTTTATTATAAATAACGACTATTTGAAGAATTGAACGATCGCACAGATAGTGAACCAATGTTGAAGCTTATTTTTGGATAAATGAGTTTAAACGTGGTGGTACATCGACCGAAGAGGAAGTGCGATCCGGTCTTCTAATTGAGTCAACACGGATATTACCAAAGGTGACAAACTGTGTTTTAAACTTCAATAAAATATATAAAATTAACTTTATTAATAAATAGAAGGTAGTTAATTTATGCTGTTTCCATAAAAATCGTGGCTGCTAGAGACGATGAAAGTTATGAATTCCGTCTCAGCTTCTATTAGACTATTTTTTTTTTTTTTTTTTTTTGTTTTGTTTCAATAAGCGAAAGGCAGTTGGTAAAAGGTCGGGTGAATATACTGATGAGGTAAAATTTCGCTGTCCAGTTCATTCAGCTTAGCCGAGCGTTATTATGAAGCATACCGTTTTCCGTTGACTAACAGATTGTTCTTCTTGCAATTTCTTCGAAGTTATATTTTCTCCACGCTGCAGAACATTTTCCTGCATTAACCCACCAGCCGCAGATCACCATACAGTCGCTGTAACCCTGCTCTAGTGAAATTGTGGTTTTGGAGAGGTATTTCGCTGCTTCATAAAGGTCCAACTATTGTGTGGATCGTGTGTGATTGTCATGGAGAATCCATCTTTCATCACAGATGACAATAATTCAAACATTTTGTTGCGCAAAAACAGTGAAGAACAGACTTTAAATTTATGTTTGTTCATTTTTTCCATTCTCTTAAATTAATCACAAACAAATGAAGGTGCAAGCCCGAATTCTTTAGCAAGTTCTGGAGTAATTTGCTCGAGCAATTTCTCTTATTCGATCATCAAATTTATGATGACGTTCTTCACCTTTTTCATCTTCAAGGCTGAGATCTTCAATTCGAAACGTTTCGAACCAACGCTGAACTGTACGTTCGGAATTGTTTCCTTATCCACTTGCTTCCTGCGGCATTGTACTCATGCTTAAAATCCTACACCACAGGTGGCCGAGATAGTTCAGACGTGGACTCGTGAGGGGAAGTTCTGAGGTTCATCTTCTTCCTGTTCCTCTTCGTTGTCGCTTTGCATTTTCATTTTATTATGTTCACTATCACTGTCAATGAAATCACTGGAGCCACCCAAGTTTATTATAAACGTTACACCACTTCTTTCCATGCAATCTCTTGAAAACGCCTTGCTTCTGTGGAATTTCCATTAACTGTTAACTGTTGCAACGCCGATGATGTCATTGTCATACCTCTAACGATAATGTGACTTTGTTACCTGATCAGTCAGTGATAAGAACACGAGCTTCTCGCCAGCCGAGTTGCCAGCATAAGTATGTGAGTCACATCTGTTTACAGAACATTATACGATAATCTTGGCTTCAATTGTTTATTGTTGATTTATCTATCACGTAGTCACGCTATCATATTGTATGTTAGTCACGTCTGTTTATGGAAGATCATACTGCACATTATTGTTTCGGTTTTTCGGTCCTTTGAAATATATTAGATACATGTCTGCTGTGAAAGTGTGTGTGTGTGCATATATATATGTGTGTGTGTGTGTGTGTGTGTGTGTGTGTGTGTGTGTGTGTGTACATTTGACACCCTCGGTGTATAACTAAGATGAGCCTAACTATAGAATTAAAACCAAGATAAATATATGTAGTAATGAATAGCAAATCCACACAAATATCTCTATGCAGTGCACAATCCTTATTTATTTGCAGATAAGATGAAATTGTCACGCCTGGCCGCGCTTCTCATTTGCGTGTTGTTTTGTTTGTTAATTACCTCGTGCTGAACCGTCTAAAAGAGAAACAATTAACAGCGTTGTGATATTTGGACAGAAAAAACGTAGCAATCAGTTATAGATTGTACTTTAAATAACGGGTGTTTCAAAAACGTAGATTTTGTTCGTCAGTTAAAAGGGAGCTATGTTATTCATCTAATAAATATTTTTTGTAATTACAAAATAATGCTCATGAATTCAAAATTTGAAAATAAAATCCCATCGTCTGATAGTTAATTAACTATAATTATATATAGTTAGTTAGTTTAGGAACTATCGTTTTGTTTTTATTTATTCATAACTAAACTTAGAGCACCATTTAGGAACCATAAAGAAGTAGCACACATGGTGATTTCTTATGTGTTATCCCCCCAAACCAAATATTTCTAAGAACAGAACACGAAATTTGGCCATTTGCAGCTCATTACAAAATAAATCTAATGCAACTCACAGAAATTGTTTAATGTTTAATATGACTACTTTTGTTACTACTATGATTACTTTTGGCCGACGAGGAATATGATTCACATACAGATCAAGTAGGAATTATCCCATTCTTTTTCTACAACTTTTTAATCTAAGTACGCAATATCTTCAACCTGCAAGAAACAGTCTATAGCTTCACTCTATAAGGACATGTGAAACGGAAATATGAGATCTCAGTTTGTCACTTCCGTATCTATTGGTAATTATCGCAGCTGATTTGTTCCTGGTTCATAGGCCTGCACGAAGTATTTACAAGAGAGTGCGGTTGATAGGCATTAAAATAAACACACTTAAGTGTATTTTTCATTTTTATTAATAATGTTTTATATTTTATTCCGCTAACTGTCTTAGCATATACCACTCGTGGTTTCATCTCAAAATGAAACTCAATTGGGATATTAACTGATGATAATTTTTTCTAGTTATAATATTACCGTACGATCAGTTGTGCTTTCCCCCGGAGTGTTTTGCCTGTGGGCAAGCGCGCAGCTCGTTAGCCGGTTAGCCGGGCAGCCGGGTCTCGCTGATTAGCGCGAGGGTAAACAATAAAACAAACCAACTACAACACAAACTAATTTAAGAGAATCATTACTTACCAAATTATCAAATGAGGTGTTGAGCCTGCCTGTCTTCATTCTCCATGCTATTTTGGCGTCTCTTTAAGAAATTAATCATAGCTCGCTGTAGTTCATTTTGAGAAATCCGGACATTTCCTGATAAATATTATCTTTGAGTGTCTGTACGGTGTGCGGGTATCTTGTACATGACATTTTATAATTTTCCCAGAGAATAATAATTGCAGGTTTTAAATTCGAGGACCGAGGGGGCCACAAACCGCTACTAATAACTCTGTCTTGTGCAAACACATTGTGAATTGCTCTCATGGAATTATTCGCAGTGAGAGCAGTGGCAGAGCCCTGTTGAAAAAGTGCATAATCACGCTCCCTGTCGGTTAATTCTCTGAAAAAGGGGGTTGGTATGGTATTCACACAAGTAACAGAATCAACTGTATGCTGAGGAAAAACAAACAAACAAACAAATTGGTCTGATGATTCTTTCACCACCGAGTTAACACATCATAACGTAATATACGACATAGTCGGCCCTGGTGGTGTAGTGGTTACCATACTTGCCTTCTAAACCCAGGATCGCGGGTTCAAAGCCTGCTAGGATCGATGAATTTTTTCGGGAGTAAAGTATGGCTTCCTTCGGAAGGGAAGTAAAGCCGTGGGTCCCGTGTCGTACATTTACGGTACGATAAAGGACCTCAAGCCTGAAAGAAGAGGTCTCTGAGCAAAATTTGTCGGCCGTTTCACGCCCTCAATTGAATGGGACGCTGATGACCTGAGATGTTAAAAGAGCTCCGTAAATAAACAAATCAATAAAAAAAATTACATTAGGAATGGCCCACAATTGCGGTAGTAGTTCCAAAGTAGCTTTATTATCAAAATTTGGCTTCTTCCATAGAAACATTTGTGTAATAAATCATGGTTTTGTCAAGATTTACAGTAGTTATAGCTGTTTGTTGCAGTCCACGTGTGTGCATAAGCGAAAATGGCAAATATAGAAGGATATGAACGCAACAGAAATTCATACAGACATGAACTACACTGTAGGAGACTACATAATCATTTTCAACCGTTTCCACGAGGACTCGCCATGAAAGTTTGGAAGATAACCAACGCAGCGGACAACCAAATCCGTCACAGCATCAGAAATGATCAATAAGGTGTAAATCATGGCTCGAAGATCGCTGAGTAAAGGTGTCTGCAATTGCTGAAGCACTGGGAATTTCAGGGGAAAACGTATTTTACATTTTGAGGGAAGAATTATGCATGAAAAAATTATCGGTAAAATAGGTGCAGTGACTGCTGACCGCCTGTGGTGCCTCAGTAGTAAAAACGGGCGTTAAACACTATAAAAAATAATAAAAAAAAACGACTACTGACTCAGTATCAAAAGCGAATTAAGAATACAAATCTTTCTGCAAAGTTACGCTTTCCAATAGTTCCCGCCAACTTTTGCTTCGATTTGAGACCAATGATGAAACATAGGTTAACTATCATACACGAAACAAAATGCAATCTAAACAACAATTTTCTACCACCCAAGAAGCCAAGTGTGTGAAATTGGCCGGGAAGATCACGGCGCGGATTACTGGGATGCCAAGTGTGCACTCCTAATTGATTATCTTCCCACTAGAGGATATTATGCTAACACTTGGACATATTGAAAACAAAAATAAACCAGAAAACGCCGGATGTATTAAAAAAGAAAGCTCTCTTGCATCAAGACCATGCTAGCACACACACACACACACACACAAATGCCATTGCAATGGCGAAAATCAATGAATTGGGGTACAATTTGTTGCCACACCCCCCTAATCCCCTATCTTGGCTCCATCGAACTTCTATCTGTTCCCTAAACTTAGAAAATTCTTGTAAAAAATTTCGCTCGATAAGAGCTTAAATCATCAGTTGAGGTGTATTTTGCATATTGGGATAAAGGCTTTGGAGCATCGCTGGAAGTGCATTCGTATCAACAGAGGCTATGTTGAAAAATAAGAATAATTTCAAAAAACTGCATGCTTCATTCCGAGACAATTTCAAATGACTTTTGTATATTTATTAGCTACTGCTGAAATATACAATATTTAAGCTTGCATCAGTCATTTTTATTACCATTAGTGCCGCTGAGGGAATACAGAACATTTGGCGCGATGCATCAGTGTAAAATTAGATAAAAAGAGGAATACCTACAGGGCATTATCCTGTTCATCCCGCTCAAAACTGGCCCGCACTGCCTATCTGTCAAGAGGTTCGCTTGCAGCTTCTATGCGATCTAATGAGTCCAGGGAAATAAGCCACATCCTCGAAAAGAAATAATAAGAGGTTCCTACAACGCAGAGATGACCTATCGACAGGCTCATTCTTATTACAAGTACACCATTCTTGAAGAAATTTGAGAGAAAAATCAAGTGTATTTGCGACTTCTAGACTTTCAGAAAATCAGTTCATCGTTTCGCATGAATATTTAACATCAGAGTCTGCAGAAATTTGATCCAAACAGCTGGAGGGAACATTTTGAACTAGGCAGAGACTGTACGGGGAGGTGAGCCCCTTATTTATCCGGTTCACGGACCTTGAAAAGAGCTCCTCCGTTCAAATGCCTCATGCATTTTCCTCATGCGCCAGAAATCTATAACACACTTTAACCCGGACTAATAGCAACTCCGCTGCGGAGAGAGACTGCCTTCCATTACGACAGCCTGCAGATCCTCAAGGAGGCTCGGAAATCAATGGAAGGCTGCCAAAAATGTTTCAGGAAAAATGCTACAGGGTAAGGACTCATAATGATTATCTTGAAGCTTGAATAGCGAGCGCTTCTTTAACGAGATAACATAATGTTACACAAAAAACAGCACTTAGCTCATTATATTTGCAACACTGCGACAACCCAGGGAAAAGAAAAGGGTGCCTGATATCTTCTTGCCCAAAATTAGAAAGACAACATTTTTAAATATTCATCGGTTTTAAAATTTCATATTCTCTGTACAGTCTAGGTATTATGAAATAGTGTCAGTCATAGTAATGAAATACTATACACACTTAATTCGTGTTATATTTCTTTTTATTATGATCTCTATGTGTAATAAAATCAGCAACAAAAGCAACCTATAGTGCAAATTCCTTTCAATGATAACAATTGTTTCTGCAAATCCGTGAGTAAGTTTTAGTCTACTCTGTACTCTAATTTTGATAAAAAATTGGAATATAAAAATTGTTGAATACGATATCGCTATACCTACAAAGAGAATTAAAATGTATATGCAAGTAGATATTATATATGAGGCAAAAATATGAGGTATAGAGCAGGCATGGGAAAATGTTGATAAAATAAATAGAACTTTTTGTAAACTGATCTTAGGTTTACCGATAGCATCGCCAAATGGTGTAGTGCAACCAGAATTAGGTAGGCATTCCACTAAGATAAAAATTATTACAAAATTATGAAATACCTATACAGAATTACCACATTGGAAAAGAATGGTATTATTAAAGAACGTTTAAGTAGCCAAGAAATACGAATTTTGTAAATTAGGTAACAATATCTGCCTAAGCAATCATAAATTTTAATTAACACGTTGTTAAGAATAGTTAAAAGTTGTCTCTTTTTGTTTTTCTCAGCTGGTATTAGTAAATCGATCGGTAATAGCCAACTTTCGTCTGTTTCACTCTCACGGTTTCTGAATAGGTAAATTCATAATTAAGTAAAGCATTCTATACAACTGTTAATATTCTGTGCCAAAATTTCAATATAAATTACTTTTATTCTTAATGTGTTCATGAAATAGTCCCAAACCCGTATTTGGCTCTTCTCTATTGGCATTTCTGACAATCGACATTCGTCTGTTGCAAGATGGCTTGAAAAAGTATGCATAATACAAATATGCAATTATTACAATATTGTAAGCCAAGTTTACGGGAATTATATTTAAATTCTTATTTTATTCGTGAATTAGTCCAAATAAATATCATTCGAGGTATGAGCTTTCCACTACGTTTGTGAATTTATCGGCAATCTCAGACCCTCTTGTGATATTACTACACACCCTAATAAATGTTATTATTAAAACTTCATTGTTGCTATTTATTTTTTTAGAAATAAAGATGTTAGAAGCGAATGTTTTATTATAAAATAACTAACGTTTCATAGCACAGCTCAAAATTGGAAATGTTTCCTATTATTATAATACATTTATAACAATTAACATTTCGAAATCGATTGGCAATAAATTATTAAAATGTTTCATGCACCTCATACACAACATTTAATCTACCTTAAGAATTAAATGAATATTAAATTCAGAATTAAAATGTTTTGGCATTTTAGTCTTTATTGTAAGGCAAAAGGAAACAATGCAAGGCAACTACGCTCTTCTAAATGACAGATCTGGTATAAAAACTTCAGGGTTCCAGAAACAGGTACAGTACACGTAATAACACATCTCGTCTTAAATGCTTTTTTTTAAAACCCTTTTAATGTACCTCACAACAATGATGGTATAAAAAGGCGATTTTAAATAATCATAATCAAAATTCAGTTAAAGCCTTACTGATTTAAAATTACATTTTGTAGTATCATTAGCTGATAACAGAAGTTAAAACCATGAACCCTTTTGGTGCTAAAATAGAGACAAAACGAAGCCTGTTTATGACCTTGATACACGATGGTGTCCTGTTTCCTCTGTGCGTTTTCAACATACAATGAAAACAATGTTTTTTTGCGCAAGTCATAATCTGTTTAGCTGTAAGTTATTTAATATGCAAATTTATGGTGAGCAACAGCAAACCCATTTTCTGAAAGACAATGTTACACTGAAAGTATGCTAAAATTTGTATATTTGCAATTTTTATAAAATAAACATTTATAGCAAAATATAAAATTATAAAATATATTAATTGCAATATTTCTTGGATGTAGAGTGTGATAAGAATTTATACGTACATAGGTATCGCCTTTAGGGTTTATATTTTAGAAAGAATTTATTTCACAACATTTTGCAAGTATAAGAACTCTTAGTGATACAGTTTTTACCAAAAAAATACTAAATATTTTAAATATATAATAATAACTCTAAACTTTACAGTTTCTTATACACAGATTATTTATTTAATTAATTATTCATTTTTTGCTTTGGCACTAAAATCTCATTATTATAATAAAATATAATACGATAAGGCACAGAATAAAATTATCAAAATAATTAAAATGATAATAAAACAAGTCAGACGGATCTGTGGTGTCTGTATTAGTGTAATATATTTAACCAAATGTTTAATTACAAAATAAGCCAAGTAACACCTTTACACAAGATTTATAGCCATGAAAATAAATAAATAAAAAATCAAACACTAAAGCTAAAAGTTTCCAAATGTGCACAACAGAGAAGGGTTGTGAGTCCATTTAGTTCTGTCATATGTGGCCTTAATTTTCGCTGAAGTGTTTACAAGTGGGATATAATGAAAACACTGTCATCCAAAGATTAAACTCATACACCCAGGATAAGTATTTTGGTGGAATTGTTAAAGAAAAACACTTCTACTCTATCTGTGCCAAACCAATACTCAAACATGGAACGCTAGCATAACGAGCTATTAAAATCTTGTTGAAAACGTTATTTCGAGGACGAATATCAAACCTATGGTCGAGACTCTTGACCACAGTCTGCATGAAAAGAGCTGATAGGCTCTTCAGTGCAGGCTCTTCAAATCTTCAGGGAAACAGGTATATAAGCGAACATAAAAACTAAAAACCCAAACAACAGAGGCAAAAGTCAGTTGCTGAAATAATCTTAGAATGAGATTCGCAGACAATTTCAGAAAATATTCACTAACTGATAAGGAGGTAAAACAAAGAAGTTTTTCATGATTAGAGTTCGATTTTTTGTAAAATCATACAGAGAAATAAAATTGTTTTAATATGAAGTAATTATATGCGGTATCAAATATTTAATTTCATTATTAGCAAAAAAAAAAAAAAACAAAAAACAAAAAAAAAAAAAACTATACATGATAGAAAATATCCTACCACTTTAATTTTTTTAAAGTTACAGTTAGGCAGATCCAGAAATTATACCTGTAATTTCAAAATAATGAACTAATCATTTCTACTACACTATTAAACTCAATTAATTTTAGAATAACATGAATAAACACATAAATTCTGAAAGAGAAGTTTCCCCGATTAAAGCCTTAAACTGCATTGAACTAGGTTACAACTAGAGCGTTTTTAAATGTTTCAGGTAAATCCCCAATCCTAATAGCCTGCTTGCGCTGATTTTCAGAAACTATTTTACTATTTTATTTCAATGACATATAATGAGTTAACCACTGGAGCGTTTTAAATTTTCACTTTAGGTTACCCAACCCAATCTTTAAATTTTGGTTTTCAGGTATACCTCACTTCTTATAGTCCCATTTTCTTGATATTCAGAAACTATTTCCTTACCTTATTTTAACCATATATACCAAGTTTCTTTGCGAAAAAACAAACATTGCTGCCGCAAGTGCGCTTTTTAAACCCCCCCCCCTTCTCCTAATAGTTTGGTTTCACTAATTCTCAGAGAATATTTTTATTATTTTATTTAGATGGCATATACAGAGTTTCTCCAAGAACAAAATAAAATTGCGACCGCTAAAGCGATTTTTAAATGTTCGCTTTAGGTTAACCTCACCCTTAATGGCCCAATTTTGCTAGTCAACGAACTCGATGAATTGTTTGTTAATCGATCGATACATGTCAAGTTTCATTGATAAATAAAAAAAATTGCGGCCGCTAGAGCATTAACAGAAATACACACACATATACCGAGAATGAAAAAAATGTATACACATTTGCACAGTAGATATCTATTTAATATATTTCAAAATTGAACTAAAAAACAACAGTAATGTGTAGTATGGTGTTCTGTAAACAGATGTGACACATAAATTATGATAGCGTTGCTACGTAACAGGCAAATCAACAATGAACAAAAGTCAAGATTATCGTAAATCAACATTGAACAAATAAAGCAAAATTATCGTATGATGTTCTGTAAACAGATGTGACTCATATCATATTATGCTAGCGTTGCTACAACAAAAGGGAGCCAAGATTATCGTCTGAAGAGCGGAAAGCAATTTTGAAGTGGTATTGGAAAACCAAGAATGTTGTTGAAGTTCAAAGGTAATGGAGACGTGTGTACAGAACAGAGCCGCCAACACGAGTAACAATTGCACGCATTCGAGACAAATTTGAGACTCGTGGAAATGAGAGGAATTTTACTCCCAACAGGATGGTGCACCACCACATTACCACCGAGATGTACGTCCGTACCTGGATGACAAACTTCCAAGGCACTGGATAAGACGAAGAGGCCCAATTGAGTTTCCACCGCGTTCTCCGGATCTAACTCCATTGAACTTTTACCTATGGGGAACTCTTAAGGATGTTGTATACCAGAAAACCAGCTACAATGCACTTTCGGAAGAAACTGAAACGGTAGGTGCTGCATTCGCTGAGGACACTTTCGCAAAAGTTGCTCAATCAGTAGTTCAACGTACTCAGAAGTATCAACGCCGAGGGTGGGCATTTTGTGTAATTGTAACTGTCTACGATGATTAGGGCTCATCATTTTCTGTTTGTGTGAAATGAGTTATTTTATTATGTTAACACAGTTTTTTCATTGCTTAAAGTATGTATACATTTTTGGCACCCTCTGTAAATATAATAACATTCAAGCCTCTCTGCCAAAGGCTCACCTGTACAAGAAGTACGTACCTATATTTGATATCAGGAAATATTTTATATAATCTTTTTTGAAATCCAAACAAAACTGACGCATTAAAGTAGCTAAATTAGTTTACAAGTTGATATAGCACTTTTCCTTGCTTGCAACACAAGACTCTCCTCAGAATTTCACAGTTCCAGTCGTGTTGAACATGATTTCAAACTGGTCAGTGTGGCACACATTCTCAACAGCTGGCGCTAATAAACAGTTTATCAATTTGCGAATCCGGTCTTCACGCAGCCAATGTCTATCTCAGTACGTCTATGTAAGGCAATCATTTACGTGTTAAACTGGGCTATTTTTGTGTGAAATGCAATAAGGGTTGTTCATTATTTTGCTCCACTTGTAATCTTTTTCTAATTGATCTGAAATTTGAATTTAATGGCACAAAGGTCTGCAATGTATAAACAGCACGTTCATATAATTAATTTTCTGCTCACTGGAAAAAAAGGAGTATTGAGCAAAGAACTATTAATATTTGAGAAATGAGAGTATTTCTTTGTCTTAAAGTCATCAACTTCGGGGGATTTAACTAACGTTATGTCTTAATAAAATGGAGTCGTGAGTTTAAATGAAGATGTGATGGTCCTTAGAAAAGAATAAAACATATATATGGATGATTTAGTGTTGCAAAATCGATTATCGACTATCAGGGATCAGATCCAAGTCTTTGGAGCCTGCCATTCTGACATTGGATTTTTTCGTGGTTTACCCTGATCGCTTAGGCGTATGCTGGGATGGATATTTACTTCCCATGATTTTTTCATTCCCCATTTCCTATCTCTTCATTCTGTTGGTTCACCTTGGGTGGGGGTTAATCTCAAGCGAAATTTTAAAAATTGCTCTAGCAGCAGCAATTTTTGTTTTTTCTGAACGAAACTCGATATATGCCATTAAAATAAATTAATAAAAATAAATTCCGAAAATCAGTACAATCAGGTGAGAGTTTACCTGAAACCCAAGTTTTAAAAATCGTTCAACTGCACCAATGTTTGATTTTTTAAACGAAATTTGGTATACAACATTTAATTAAAATAAGAAAAATAGTTACTGAAAATCTGAAAAATCGGATCATTAGGAGTCGGGGTATACCTGAAAACCGAAATTTAAACAGTGGGGTTAACTTAAAGCGAAAATAAAAAACAGCTCTAGCGGCCGCAATTTTTGTTTTTTCTCAAAGAAACTCGTTATATACCATTAAAACAAATTAATAACAATAGTTACCTAAAATCAGAAAAATTAGACTTTTAGGAATGAAAAATTGAAGGTTTTGTTATTTGTTATACATCGATTGTGCTAGGCCGATTCCTTCACTGGGTTCAGTTTAAAGTTGCCAACAGACAATCTACTACACTAAATCCTTTAGTTAGTTCTTTTTCTTGTTTGCCAATCTTGTCTGCTTTATCGATCCGTGTATAGGGGTGCCAGTATACACATTCCTAATTACTGTAGGAAAATTCCTCTTCTTTACAACATTATCCGCAACCTCTTTCATTGTCAGAGGCCTTTTAACAGGGCATAAACGTAATTCGCTTTTCTTGGCTAGCTGTATTTGATACAATAAATTAACGTACATGCAAGGCTCTCTCTTATGACGCTGAGAAGCTGATTTTTCATTAAAAGTTGAGTGTAGATCTTTTTAAAATAATGACTGGCATTAACCCAGCTACAATTAAGAAACTCATGGCCTCGATTTAAAGTGTTGCCCTTTATACTTTACGTTGCATATTAATATTCTAGTAGTCTTCCCATCTCTACAGAGCCTCAATGCTTTTTCCAATTCTTCTTCATTTCGTAACACAAGCCTTAACATTTTCTTCTAGTTCATTACAGCTTGGCAACAAATTTTTACAGTAGTCTATCCATTCTTGTTATTTAACCACTAGTATAAAATGAAGGCGTGTTGCTGTCTGCCATGTATATCATCTGACGTAAACATCCTAGGTTGTTAATGCGCTTTCCTCATAAATCAAATGTTAAATGTTGATGCTTTGCTACTCACGCCCCGGAAAGAAGATTCAGAGATTCAGAGAGCAGCGCCGCTCTATTCTTTTATACCAAGTACGTACATTCTCGGTTTAAATCTCAAATGTTTACACAGAGCACTGATCTAGTTCCCTCAACAACCGTGACTTGTATATCAATAGCCTTAAACCCTTGTGTTTACATTTATTACAACTGTAGTGGGGTCTTAGACAAATAATTTGAGATATGGAATTTGCGGTTCACGAAGAAAATATAACGGAGTTATGTGTACAGTAATAAAGAAACTCAAATCAGATCCCTATAAGCCAATGTTAAAGCGAAATGGATCAACGTTTTCTTCAAAATGTATTCAAAGTTGCTTAGAAAGTGAGTTTTAGTAGCTTATCAGCGATTTCAAGATTTAGTGGTGATATACGAGGAACGGTCATAAATTCGTATTATCGGTTCTAACAACGAAGAATATCTTCATACTTTGCATTGCAGAGCGATCACGCATCCCTGTAGTGTTCAAAACTTAATTCTTATCGCGCTAGTATTATGCAGAATGCCGCTAGAGTGCAAAACCCAAGACGGCGCACTCTCTTAAGGTGATGCAAGATCGTGCGGTTATTCGTTTCCGCTTTTAGAAAGGAAAAGAAATCATCTCTCAGCGAGGAACCGCAAGTTGCGAGCAAGTGGAAGCTCTAGAGTTTGAACACCGTTGCATTCTGTCGCAGCAACAGTAGTGAAGATGCACTTTCGCCATGGTTCAGTGACGAACGCCATTCACAACGTTTTGCATATGACAATGGTGTCGCCCGGAGGACACGCGTTTGCTGACAACTGCGCCGAAAGGAAGAGGCAGTCGAAATTGCAGCTTTGACTGGCTGAATCCTGGTGATTTTTTGAGCATCTATCACCATGGATGAATATTCAGTGTTTCATTATGACCCCGAGTTGTTGTTCATTTGGTTTATTTACGGACGACCTCTAACATCTCAGGTCATCAGCGTCCCATTCAATTCAGGATGTGAAAGGGCGATAAATTTTGCTCAGAGGCCTCTTCTTTCAGGCTAGAGGTTTTATTACGTAACATCAATTTACGGCACAAGACCCACGGCTATACTTCCCTTCCGAAGGAAGTCATACTTAGGATTTGACGCCCAAAAAATTCATCGACTCTGGCCGGGAACCAACAATTTTGATCTACGAGGCAAGTATGATTATCACAAAACCATCAGTACCGACATGACCCCGAGATGAAGCAACAGAGCAAGCATTGAAAACACGGAATTCACCCGAAAAAAGAAAGGAAAATAAAGGAGAGAGAAAAGTTGTGCGAAGCCAATCATTAAATAACGTGAGAAGCTGTCCAAAGAAGTTCGGTTGCTGCATGACAACGCGCCAGCATATTCTTTACATTAGACAGTGACGCATGCGGCTGCTTTTGGGTATGAAAGTTTACCCCATCTTCCATATTCACCCGACCTGGCACCCACTACTTCTTCCTCTTCCCTCGCATAAAGGCCCCACTCGTGGCAGGGGTTTCCAAGACGACAACGAGGTGATACGAGAGGTGGAGCAGTTCATCAGTAGCTCAAGTTGAGGAGTTGCACCAGCTCATCTATCGGTGAGAGAAATGAGTCAGTCTGTGTGATATATATGAAGAAAAGGACCGAACGCATCTTCGTTCATGGTAATGATACGAACTTTATGATCTCTCCTCGTATAAATCTGTAAAATCTCGATAAGGCACTAATCACGGTTAGCTGTGTGGGTGCTGAAGAGTAGGCTTCTTATTTTAAGAAGAGGATTCCATTCTCTCTGTACCCTTACACCAAACCTCTCACTTTTCATCATCCTTCACATCTACCGTCTCATATCCAGGACTACCGGTCACAACGACTATTTAGAATATTGTTCCAAGGTTTCTTATGTGGAGAAGTACTATACTCTAATTGTTAATGCCATTAACTGTAGTTGCCCAAAGTGTCTCCTTCGGCTTTCACGCATTCCCGTCATATTTCGATGAAATTGGCATTAACATACAAAATTTCTTCTTTTGTAACCCTAATTTCTGCTCTTATATTGCCTTTAAGTTCGTCTACAGTACATGGGTTATTTCTATAGACTACTTTTTAGGGTTCCGCACAAATAATCGCACGAGATAAAGTCTAAGGAAAGCGCGGACTGTTCCCTAGAAATAAATATCTTCAAAAGTCTCCCTTATAGCCCCCAAAGAATCATAGGCATGGGCTGTGCAGAATTATGTTGAATGAATGAATGATGTTTAACGCCCGTTTTTGCTACAGAGACACCACAGGCAATGGACACTGATGATACATGAGATGAAATGATATATTGGGGAAAGGAGTAATTTTAAGAAAGGAAACGTTCTAGGCCTAAGTTTAAGGTATTTCCCAGGCATTTGCCATTTATGAGGACTGAGAAAAACCTCAGTCAGGTAGGACGGTCCTGGTGGGATTCGAATCCTAGACCTCCCGCTCACAAGTCCGCACCTTAACAACCTCGGACACCCGTGGCGGTAATTATGTTGAAAGTATGCATATTGTCTCTCATGATAGTTCATTATTACAAAATAATATGAATATATACCGCCAGGGCCGAGGTTATTAACGCGCGGATTAGTGAGCGGGAGGTCTGGGGTTCCATTCCCGCCAGGATTGATCTAGTGTTTTTCCTCAGTCCTCATAAATGGCAAACCGGGAAGGTACCCTAAACTTAGGCCTGAAACGTTACGTTCCTTAACACACACACACACACACACACACACACACACACAAACTTTCCCAAATTATCATTTCATGCATCATCAGTGTCCACCGCCTGTGACGCCCCAGTAGTAATAACGGGCGTTAAATACTATTCAAAATGTGCGAGTAATGCATACGATACCTTTCATTCCTCTGTGGTGTCTCAGTAGTAAAACGGGCGTGAAACACTACAAAAAATAAAAAGCTTTTCGAATTTACGGTATCTTCAAAAAAATTAGGTCCTATTATTCGATTTGTTGTTACGGCACACGATACATCAATCTTTTCATCAAGCAAAGGAATTTTATGAATTATTGGTGGATTTTCTGTGCTCCAGAATATGGTGTTTTGTGAACATATGCAACCACGTAAATGAAACCATGAGAAAAAATTATTAAATGTGGATCAACAATAACGTCATGAATGAGCTGTAAAACCCAACTACAGAAATTGACTTGACATTCATTGTCATGCGGCCGTAATGTTTAACTATAGTAACTTTGTACAGATTCAATTTTAAAAGTTTAGTGAAGTTTTTGAAACGCCCACTTCTTGTGCTACACGATGTAAAGATGTAACAGGAGAACGTCTAAGTGATGCCCCAATATCTACTGTAAATAGAGGGATCCCTAACATGTTTCCAGAAAGAACACCCCTACGCAAGCGGAGTTCCTCAAAGGAACTAAAGTCCCTCAGAAGTTCCCCTTCCCTACCAGAAGTAGGAACAGAAACATTTCCAAAGCGCAAGTCACCGTCACACTACACCAGCCCACTTTGTCGGACATTTTCGATACTGTAACAACCAACGGAATGAAAATTATACAAAACGAGAGTGGGAAGTCGTGTAAAGCAAAGTACCACCCCAGTACTTACCTAAGAGACCAAGGATCCCACGAAAAACCCAAGGTAAGGATGTCGGGCCTAATTGAACCCCTAGGAACTTGACTCCGGAACTTCCGAGCGTTACCATCCGAGTCACCCCACTTAGTGCATAAAACGTCATACTTAAGCAAAGCTTTAACTGGCAATAAGAAATATGCCTAAAGGAAAATAAACTCCAAAGGACTTTTATTTACAAAATAATGTAACTATTACATTACACCACCTGCTTGTAAAATCACTACCGTAACACTATCATGAAAGAACTGTGGAAAACATTGCCACAATTATGTCATTTCTTGTACTTTAGTTAACCTAAGTACTCGTTTGTAGGCTCACAAAGTTCATGATATTTAAACTTTTAAGTTGACCTATGGGCATGCGTGTAATTGATAGGATCAACAGCCTATGGCGAATGTTCTATATGTATGTTCGGAGCGCTAACAAAAATAAATACCTCAATATATTAATCCATGTTGAGTAAAAGAATACAAATATAAAGAAAAAGTAAAACTACTATTTAATAGCCTATGGTATTAGTAAATTAATTCCATAACATTTTATAGCATGCTTTTTGTATTTAAATGATTTATAATATAGTAACTTTATTAACAAATATGTATTAATGTTTTGTATACCATTTAATTATATTGTATACCAGTGCAACTCCATTTTATAAATGATATCATTGTACTATAACACGGTTATAAGTAATTTAAAATTCTGTA